>QAOA01008681.1:261126-288219 GCA_003255065.1 Cercis canadensis
TTGTGGCACAGGAGACTTAGTCATGCTAATTTGAAATTGATTGTTAAACTTTCTAAGAAAGAACTAGTCTTAGGCCTACCTAAGATAGTTTTCAAAAAAGATAAAATATGCACTGCTTGTCAGCAGGGAAAGCAAATTAAATCATCTTTTAGTTCTAAGAAAGTATTATCAACCTCTAGGCCATTGCAACTACTTCATATGGATCTATTTGGACCAGCACCTACATTGAGCTTAAATGGAAAGAAATATGGTTTCATTGTAGATGATTACTCTAGATTTACTTGGGTGTTCTTCCTAGCTCATAAAGATGACACTTTTTCTGTGTTTGAGAAATTTAGCAAAAAGGTTCAAAATGAAAAAGGTTTTGCAATATCCTCGATTAGAAATGATCACGGTGGTGAGTTTGAAAACAAGTTTTTCAAAAGCTTTTGTGAAAATTCAAGAATCCACCATAATTTTTCCTGTCCTAGAACTCTACAACAGAATGGTTTTGTTGAGAGGAAAAATATGACTCTAGTTGAGATGGGCAAAACTATGCTTTGTCAAAATGATTTGCCAAAGTATTTCTAGGCTGAAGTTGTAAATACAGCATGCTAAATCTTGAACAAATGTTTAATTAGACCCATTTTGAAGACTCCTTATGAGCTATAGAAAGGAAGGAAACCCAATCTCAGCTACTTTCATGCATTTGGATGTAAATGTTCTGTTCTAAATAATGGAAAAGATCATCTAGGCAAGTTTGATTCAAAATCTTATGAATGCATCTTTCTGGGATATTTTTTAACTAGCAAGGCATATAGGGTTTTCAATAAAGAACTCTGATTTTTGAAGAATCTGTGCATGTTGTCTTTGATGAGACTAATCCTCTCTTGAGCACAAATGCTTTTGAAGAACTAGAATTTCTACAGGAAAACCTCAAGCTTCCTGATGGAATTGAATGCAGTAGAGAGCAAGTTCCAGAACCTATTGTACCTGATCAAGTTCCATCAGAACCAATTCAACCAGAATCTCTCAGAGAAGAAGCCCCACAGCAAAATGTAGTTTTTCTCTCGTTTGCTGAGCCTTCAAAATATAAGTGAAGCTTTGAAAGATAAGGCTTGGATCATGGCTATGCAAGAAGAGCTTAATCAATTTGTTAGAAACAAAGTTTGGGATCTAGTTCCTCATCCACAAAATCAATCTGTTATTGGTACTAGATGGGTATTTAGGAACAAATTAGATGAGGATGGCAAGATAGTGAGAAACAATGCTTGACTTGTTGCTCAAGGCTTCAATCAGTAGGAAGGTATTGATTTTGAGGAGACTTTTGCTCATGTAGCTAAATTAGAAGCCATAAGAATGTTTCTTGTATTTGCATGTTTTAAAAATTTTAGAATTTTTCAAATTGATGTGAAAAGTGCATTTTTAAATGGCTATATCAATGAAGTCTATGTTAAGCAACCTCCTGGTTTTGAAAACTTTGATTTTCCAAATCATGTGTATAAGCTATCAAAGACTCTCTATGGCCGTAAACAAGCTCCAAGAGCTTGGTATGATAGGCTTAGTGAATTTCTTATGGGAAATGATTTTTCAAGAGGAAAAGTAGATACCACCTTGTTCACAAAGAATGTTTCTCATCACATTATCATTGTTTAGATTTATGTTGATGATACCATATTTGGTTCTACTAACACTTTGCTATGTAAAGAGTTTGAAAAGCTCATGAAAAGTGAATTTGAAATGAGCATGATGGGTGAGCTCAACTTCTTTCTCGGTCTTCAAGTAAAGCAAACTGAAAATGGTATTCAATCCAAGCATACTCGAGAACTGCTCAAAAGGTTTAGTATAAACAATGCAAGAAGTATTTCTAATCTTATGAGTACTGCCACCAAGCTTACTTTGGATAAACAAGGTAAATCAATTTATGATAAAAAGGTATAGAGAAATGATTGGTTCTCTATTATATCTAACAGCAAGCAGGCCTGATATTCTATTTTCTGTAGGTGCTTGTGCAAGATTTCAAGTTTATCCTAAAGAATCACATTTGACTGCTATAAAAAGAATTTTAAGATATCTGCTTAATACTGTTAATGTTGGTCTCTGGTTTAGTAGAACTAGTTTCATACACTGACTTTGACTGTGCTGGATGTTCTATTGATCACAAAAGCACTAGTGGAGGCTGTCAATTTCTTGGAGGAAACCTAGTCTCTTGGTAATCCAAAAAGCAAAATATTATGGCTCAATCAACAGCTGAAGCAAAATACATGGCTACTAATCTCTGTTGTTCCCAAGTGCTATGGATGAAGCAACAGCTGCTTGACTATGGTATTTCTCTTGCCAAAATTCCTTTGTTGTGTAATAATACTAGTGCTATCAATATTGCTAGAAATCCAGTTCAGCATTCTAGGACCAAGCATATTGATATAAAGCATCATTTTCTTAGAGATCATGTCATGAAAGGGGATATTGAAATTTCCTTTGTTAGTACTGAAGATCAAATTGCTGATATCTTCACTAAAGCTTTTGCTGAAGAAAGATTCTCCTTTCTTAGACATGAATTAGGAATGCTTAATTGATCATAAGTGCTTTCATTGTCATTTTTTCTATGTTTTCATGCATATAATTTTTTTTCTTCTGATTTTTTTTACATCTTAAGCTAGTTAATGCTCACCTGTCCTAGGTATTTCTTTGATATCTTAGCATAGAATTGTGAAATCTTTTTTTTTTTTGGCCTATTGGCAAGCGCTCGATCCTGTTTTTTTAAGTCTGCCAAATATGTCTTCTCTTTTTTCTTTGAATCTTTTCTTTTCAAAGATTTTAGAAGTTTCATTTTGGGCCAATTTCAGTTGGATCTATTTTTCATAATATTCATTTCTCATTTTAGGCTGATTCTTTCAATCATTTCTCCTCTAGGCCTTTCTTTCTGTTATGGCCCGGTTACCTCAGCCTTTAGCAAAACCCACGTTTAACTTCCTGGAAATTGCTTCACTGATCAAAACGGCCCGTTTTGTCATTGTTCCTTAAGCAAAAAGCTCATTTTACATTTTGGCGGTTGATCTTCTTACCAAAAAGTGTTAGCCCCACAAGTCTTTAATCCTGTTTTGATGATAACAAAATGTCTTGTTATTTCTAATCTATGTTGGTTTTCTCTAAGATCTTATTTAGAACAGATTTGAAGCCTTGAAGAAATCTTAAGAACTAGTTCTTGCCTATGTGATCAAGCGTCTATGGATAAGGAAAGCTTCAAATTTTGCTGATGTGGACAAAGCTTGTCGAGGACTTTCCAGCCAAATTTAGCCTTTTACAATCCAACTAAGAGTTATGTTGGTGAGATTGGAAAGTCCTCCTTGAAGTGACTGATGTATAGTTTCCTTTTTTCAAGGAACACTCCATCTACTTTATCTTACAGAAGGACAAGTTTCTTTCTCACAAAAGGACAAAAAGTCATGATGCATGATGGGCCTTGTGTCAGCTAGTGGAAGACCTCTTCTTAACCTTTTTACAAAGGACCTCACGTGCACAAGAAAGATGATATATCAAGAGATAGTGTAAGGGCTTCGGGAATGCATGAAGAGAAATAAGAAGAAAATATTTTAGAGAGAGGAGGAAGCCATTTTTGAGAGTTTTACTCTTCTCCTTCTTCCCTTCGGTTATCTCCTCATGCTTTAAGAACTTCATTGTAATATTTCTACTCTGTAAGAAAGTTTCTTCTTTGAGGCTGCACCGAAACTTGGGTTTTGTATTTGGATTTCTATGGGAGAAATCCATAAGAATGATCTCTAGTGAGTTAGAGAGAGAGAGTTCATGGGCACCTTAAAAAAAAAACCATGGTTGTAAAGCTTGAAGAAGCTTAGAAAAATAAACTTGAAGAGAAGCTTGAAGAAGCTTGAAAAAATAAACTTGAAGTATAATGGAACCGCATGATATAGGAGAAGTAGATGTAAGCATGTTTAGCCGAACCACTATAAAATCTCTTGTAATTTTTCTTTCTCTTCATCTCTGATTCTCTGGATAAATTTTTGTTTTGTTTTATGATGGTTTATTAAGTTATTTCATTATATTCAAATATGGTATTTATCATAGAACTAGTTTGTAAGAACTAGTTCTTGAACAAATGTGATTTGAATTTCTTTTTAAGAAGTAAGTTTTAACAATTCATATTCCCCCCTCTAGGAATAGACTCTGTAACTCTCAATTGGTATCAGAGCATTATGCTCATCTTATCTTTGTTGGTCTAATTGACCAAGAGCTAAAGATCCTATTAAGTTTGTGTTACAGGTACCATGAACAACCAAAATGAGTCTCACTTTTCTCACAAACCTCCATTCTTCAATGGAGAAAACTATCCCTACTGGAAGCAATGCATGGAAATGTATCTTGAGGCAATCAACTATAAAGTTTGGCAAATAGTTAGAAATGGTCTCACACATCTTACCAAAGTGGTTGAATGTGCTAATGATCTTGATCTCTCTTAAATTTTGTGAGCTGCCATTTCCCTAAAATTTCTAATCTTTGACTGAGCTTTTTTATTCTAAAGAGCTTCAGTATTTCTCTTGGACAATAATATTTTGTGGACTAATTTTTTAAAAGGCCCTCTTTGCTTATTTTTGGACTGAAGTCATTTTTGGGCTAGTAGTGTTTCTGCTAACTCTGGGTCTTTTTTCTTTCAGCCCACGTTTTTTGGCCTTTGGCCAAAATGCTCGTTTAGCTAATGACCAGTCTTTCTCTTTGGAAAATATGCACCGTTTCATCCTATATACTTTCCGGGCTACATTTTCCCTTTATTCTTTGAAATTTTTTACCCTAATTGTTCATCTTCCTCTTGCATTCATTCATTTCCCTATTTTTTCCTCTTTCCCGTATCTTTTCTGCACGTTCTTCCTTCTTCCTTGGTGAGTGCTTGTTCGCATTCCATTTTTTGCTAGTCTATAAAGCTAGGTTGTTAACTATCAGAGTCATGGATAGAAAAAGGACAAGTCATAGATTGAAAGCTCAGTTCAAGGGAAAGGTTGAAATAGATTCTTCTCGTGAGAAACCTATCCAAATGAAAGATTCATCTTCCTCAGAGGAGCAGGAAGACATTGAACCTATAATTCAAATAGCAAGGAGGTTTGCTTCTAGTTCTGACAAAGGCAAAGGTAAAATGTCTTCTCCTTCACCTTCACCTATCCTTGAACCTATATCAGAACCCTTGCTCCCATGACTTCTACTCGAAGCACCACCTTCTGCTTCTCGTTCAGCCACACCTCCTCTATCTCTCATTCCGTCTCCTACCTCTGTATCTAAACCCTCTCAATCACCATCTCATCATTCATCACCCATTGATATCCCCAATCCATCAAAATCCTCACCCATTCTTGACCCGCCAGTTAATTCTGCTCAAATGCCATCTCCCTCTAGAGCACCTGAATCAGCACCTGCATCCATCTCTATAGAGCCTCCTCCTAGACCCAAGAGAATGAAAATGCTAGCCAAGAAAACATCATTTACCCCGAAACCAAAGCCAAAGGCCTCTACTCCTCGAGCCAAAGTATCCACTCCACTAGCATCATCATCCTCACCTAAAGCCAAAGCTCCTGCTTCTCAGGGCAAAACATCCACCTCTCGAGCTAAAGGGTCTAAGTCCAAAAGTCCTGTTTCGAAATGCACCAGTCCTGCTGCTGCTGTTAAAAGAATTGCTAACAAAAGCACTTCTGCAAAAAGGACTTTTGATAAAGACTCCTCTGATAAGAGTCCTGCTGCTAAAAGGAAATCTAAGAGTACTACTGAGAATATTTCAACTGAGCAGGATCCTAATCGAAAGTGCTATTACTGAGAAAAATTTCCTCAAGCTCTATAACAAGAGAACAATCGCACTTGGCTGCGTTGTTGAATGGGATTTTGTCTCGATGCAACAAAGACTATTGAAGAAGCATTTGTTGTCATGGGGTGGTCCAGCATGCTCAAAATTGATGAAACTATAATTTCCAAGGTAATAAGACTCTTTTATGCACATCTGCAGCCTCTTAAAGGCTCAGATTCTGGTACTATTTACTTAAAGTCATATGTTGCTAAAACTGAAATGGTTATATCTGAGTGTGTGTTGGCTAGTGTTCTTAAATTGCCTGTTAAAGGGGATGGTATGTTTGTTCAAAAGGTGTGGCCCTCGGAACTCATTTCTTTTGATGATGCAATGACATCAATTTATGATCATCCTAATCAAAGAGGGTAGGGTAGACCTTCATCCATTCACTGTTTCAATTCCATAACCAGAACACTTGCCAAACTTATCTCCTCTCACATTTTACTAAGAATTGGCAGCCATAGTGAATTATTTACCCCTGACCTTTATCTGCTATATCATTTGAAGAATCAACTGCCTCTAAATTTGCCTAGATTGATCTTAAATACAATAGTTGCTTTTGTTAAAGGGATAAGCACTAAAACTAGTATTCCCTATGAAATGTTAATTGTCAAACTGTGCAAGTATTTTAAGGTTGATATATCCAAGTTCAATTTTGAACCCTTTCCTACCAAACTGATCCTTAAAAGACCTATTCCTGCTACCATTTCCTCACATGATCCTTCCTTAAGCCTAACCTCTGCAAAGGGAAAGAAATCTGTAGCATCAACCAATTCTCCTTCTATTAAGACAAAAAGACATGCTACAGAACCTTCAACCAGTTCTAAACCCTCAAAGAAGGTCAAGAAACAAGTTCCTTCAAATCAACCATTTGAAGAAGTTGATCATGTAGAATGGGTAGCTTCAGTTAATCAATAGGAGCTAGCAAATCAAATTGGTAGGCGACTAAACTTCTTTCAAACTCTGGTTTTTAACTTTAATGCTTGGTTGGCAGCTATGGAAAAGGATATGGCAGTCATCAAAGCTCAATTGACACTTCTCATTGCATCTCAGTCATCATCTTCTTTTGATTAACATTATCTAAATATTTTATTTATCTTTTGCTAAACTTTCAGTTGTGTATGTAGAATAGGTGAACATTCTTTTAGCCTATTGACTTTGCTGTCATACATGCATCATTCACTTTAAAATTCATCTTAATTGCTTGTGGCCTGTTTTGATATTTTAATGATATATTCTGGTTGTTATATTGATGATCCCTTTTCTACTTTGATCTGTTATTACCCCTATCTTTTTTATAATACCAAAATGGGAGAAATTATGTGAACTAGTCTGTTTAAATTATGTTCAAATTGCTTAGGTATAATTTCTTGATGTTGAACAAATCTATTGTGAAAACTCCCTCCTGTTATCTAGTTCTAAAAAACTAGTTTTTCAATTCCAATTGGCATATACTCAGGGAGAGATTTTTCTTGAATATATTTTTGTCATCATCAAAAATGGGGAGATTGTTAGCCCCATAAGTCTCTAATCCTATTTTGATGATAACAAAATGTCTTGTTATTTCTAATATGTGTTATTTTTCTCTAAGATCTTATTTAAAACAAATTTAAAGCCTTGAAGAACTAGTTATTGCCTCTGTGATCAAGTGTCTATGGATAAGGTGAGCTTTGAACTTTGCTGATGTGGACAAAGCTTGTCGAGGACTTTCCAGCCAAATTTAGCCTTTTACAATCCAACTAAGAGTTGTGTTAGTAAGATTGGAAAGTCGTCCTTGAAGTGATTGATGTATAGTTTCCTTTTTTCAAGGAACACTCCATCTACTTTATCTTACACAAGGACAAGTCTCTTTCTCATAAAAGGACAAAAAGCCATGATGAATGATAGGTCTTGTGTCAACTAGTGGAAGACCTCTTTTTAGCCTTCTTACAAAGGACCTCATGTGCACAAGAAAGATGATATATCAAGAGATAGTGTAAGGGCTTCGGGAATGGATGAAGAGAAGTAAGAAGAAAATATTTTAGAGAGAGAAGGAAGTCATTGTTAAGAGTTTTACTCTTCTCCTTCTTCCTCTCGGTTATCTCCTCATGCTTCAAGAACTTCATTGAAATATTTCTACTCTATAAGAAAGTTTCTTCTTTGGGGCTGCACCAAAACCCTTGGGTTTTGTATTTGGATTTCTATGGGAGAAATCTATGAGAGTGATCTCTAGTGAGTTAGAGAGAGAGAGTTCATAGTTAGCTTGAAAAATAAAAACCATAGTTGTAAAGCTTGAAGAAGCTTGGAAAAATAAACTTGAAGAATAGTAGAACCCCATGATATGGGAAAAGTGGATGTAGGCATGTTTCGCCAAACCACTACAAAATCTCTTGTAGTTTATCTTCCTCTTCATCTCTGATTCTCTGGATAAATTTTTATTTTGTTCTATGATGGTTTATTGAGTTATTTCGTTATATTCAAATATGGTATTTGTCAAAGAACTAGTTTGTAAGAACTAGTTCTTGAACAAATTTGTGATTTGAATTTCTTTTTAAGAAGTAATTTTTAATAATTCCTATTCACCCCCTCTAGGAATAGACTTTGCAACTCTCAAAATGCTCCGTTTTGGCTTTGTTTCTTCCCCGCTACTTCTTCTTCCTCTTTCCTTCAAATTTCACCCTATTTCCCTCTTTTCTCTACTCTGCAAATCGCTTTCTCCAAGATCTCCTCTATAACTGCCTTCATGGTGCCACAATTTTCTGCTTCACTGCATTTCATGCTACAACTACTCTCTATTTAAGGTTATCGATAGACGTAAAGCAAGCCAACGACTGATGGCGAAATCCAAGGGCAAGGCTAAAGCTAGAAGCTCATATGAAGCTTTAATCTCTCTTCCGAACTTTACTTCTTCCTCTGAAGAAACTCTAGAGATGGCTTATCTCATTCACCGTGCTAGAAACCTTGGTAAAGAAAAGGGCAAAGGTAAAATGCCATCTTCTTCATCTATGTCATCTCCTTTATTTTCTGAGTTTCCTTCTTCCCCCATTCATGAACCTATTTTTGAAAAGATAATCCTTTTATTGCTTCTCAAAGTACTACCTACCTCTTACTCCAACCTTTTTTCTTCATCTCACTCACCTATATTATCCCTAATTCCTAAATCCCTTGTACCCTTACCCGCCAAACCCTCTTCTGATCATTCCTCATCTTCATCCTCTGAGTCTGACCCCTCAGAAGACATTAAACTCAGCTCTCCCTCTGACTCAACCTCTGAGTATAACTCCTTCTCACATTCTAAACCAGGCAATGAGCCTCAATCACCCTCTTTATCCACACCTTTTGTTGAACCTAAACTAGTTTATGTCCCTAAAGCTAACAGCGTCTCAGCCCCCTCTGGCTCCAAATCTCATGTACCTTCATCAGTCCCTTCTAGTTCTGGAAAGCAGTTCAAAATGAAAGCTAGAAAGACTACCTTCACACCAAGGGTTAAGACTCCCTCTTAAAGAGCTCCTACTTCTTTCTTTGAGAATGTAATGACAAAAAAGCGATACAATTCCTTATATGCTCACAGGTCCATTGCTCCTGGATGTGTTATTTCATGGGACTCTAGCTCTATTGCTACAAAGGCCATTCAAGAAATCTTTACCTCCATGGGAGGGTCAATAATGCTCAAACTGAATGCTCCTATATACCCTAAGGTAATCAGATTATTCTATGCTCATCTTCAGTCTCTGCAAGGAGCTGAATCTGGTTTGATTTACCTAAAAACATATGTAGCAGAGGTAGAGATTGTACTCACTGAGAGAGTGTTAGCAAGTCTATTTAAGTGGCCTATAAAGGGAGCTTCCCACTTTGTTCAGAAAGTTTGGTCCTCTAACCTCCTTTTTTACGATGATAAAATGACATATCTCTGTGATTTTCTATAGATTAGAGGTCAAGGAAGACCCCTTTTTATACACTGCTTTAATTCTCTTACAAAAACTTTGGCAAGAATAGTTACAACTTATTTGCTGCCCAGAGCTGGAAGTTACACAGACTTCTTAACTCGTGATTTGTATGTTTTGTATCATTTAAAGCATGAATTACCTTTGAACTTGCCTCAATTAATTCTGAGCACAATGGCATCATCAATCAAGACAACTAGAACAAAGACTAGTTTACCTTATGGAATGTTGATAGTGAAGATGTGCCAATTTTTCAAGGTGGACTTCTCTTAGTTTACTAAAGAGATTCTTCCTCCTAAGCTGGTTCTTAGACATCTGATGCCAGAATCCAGACCAGTAGAGGATACTCCAACCAGCTCCAAATCTGCTAAGACCAAGAAAACTACCACAACTCCCGCTTCTTCATCAAAACTTGCCAAGAAGGCTAAACCCTCAGCTAAACTAGTTTCTGCTCCTCAGAAAGTGGATCATACTGAATGGATAGCTTCAGTTAAGCCTAAATAATTAGCCAACCAAATCAGAAGAAGGCTCAACTACTTCCAGTCCTTAACTTTTGAGTGTTATGCAAGATTGGCTATGGTGGAGAAACATTTGCCTCATACAAAGGTAAAGTTGGCAGCTTTAAAATCTTCCCATCCATCTTCTTCATAGACTTTATTTTCTAGTTATGATTTCAAATTAATATATAGAACTTTTAATCTTAATCAGCTTTAGATGATATCTTTTTGTTGCATCTCATGCATAAGTACATTGGTCTTATTGTGTCTGATCTTTGGATTTTTATTGATATTGGTTATTACTACTGTTTATCCGCTTTATGTTGTTTGTTCTATTTTGTGGATGTTTGATTCCTCTCCCTTGTCTTTTTGATCATGACAAAGGGGGATAAACATATCTGAGATAGTCTGATTGAACTATTACTACTTATTCTGTTATATTTGTTGCCTATCTCAGCTTGCAATAAATTTCCCATTTTCTTAAAACTTCCTTTTAAAAACTGCTTTAAGAACTAGTTTGAGAACTAGTTCTGAGGTATGCTCATATTCAGGAGGAGATTTTCCTTAATCATTTGTCATCATAAAAAATGAGGAGATTGTAAATTCCACAATTCTCTATCTTGCTTTTGATGATAACAAATGATTCTATATCTTCTAATTTGTGTTCTGTTTAAGTATCTTTCTAAGTACAGGTTAGCAAAAGCTAAGAATTGGTTCTGCTAGTTTGTAAGAACTAGTTCTTAAACCAATTCTACTCTCCTGGTTGCTGCTATGTGTGTAAAGTCTTCAGATCTAAAAGTGCTTATCAGAAGGTCACTTCATGTGTGATATAACCATTTCCCTATGAAAAGTTGGTGGAGATCCACCTTTCAAGGGAAGTTAGTAAAAGGCAACTTCTTTGGCACTACAAGACAAGGAAAATAGTTAGTGGACTTGGATTGAATCTTAGCTTGACAACTGTCCAAATATCAAGGGTGAAGAATGATCTTCACGTGCTGCCCTCTCCTTGATATTCAGCTTTCCCTAGTTTCTAAAGAGAACAAAGAGGAGAAGCAGAAAGAAGAAAATACAGAGCAAGAGCTAGGGTGCTTTTTCTTCTTCCTTATGTTCAAATTTGTGTAAAATCTACTCTAGAGAGAGAGTGTTTTAATGGAGCTCAATTCCTTTTTGGGTGTTAAGAACTCAGGATTTCAGTAGGAAATCTGTGAGAGACTTCTAGCTATGATACTAGAAGGAGAAAGTTATTGGTGAGCTTTTGTGTGAGAAACCATGGTTGTAAAAGCTTGGAGAAGCTTGGACAAATTAAACTCAACTTAGTGAAACCCCAAAGCTTTGGGAGAAGTGGATGTAGGCCTTAGTGCTGAACCATTATAAATCTATTGCTAAGATCTTCTTAACTCTTCTCTTTAAGTTCTCTATTGCTTATGCTCACAACATGTCATTGATGTTTTAAGTTGATTTTGTTTGAGTTTTCTGGAATGATTCATAATTGTTATGGTATATGAAATGGATTTGAACTTCTTTATGTATTTATTCGGTTCTTAAGTTGTAGAACTAGCCCTTGCAGTGTTTAATTCATGGATTAATTTCTAGTGTTAGTTTAATATTTTCGAGAAACTCCTATTCACCCCCTCTCTAAGAGTATCTCCTGTAACATTCAAAGTGAAGGCAGAAAACTGAGCAACAATTAAGAGTAGGGTTGGCATGAAAAAGGTGCTCATGGTGTTGGAGGCCAAGTATTTTGTTATCCAAGTTTAACACATTTATAATGGGGTGAGCACTATGCTACACCTCCCCCTAGAGGGGTGTAACACTACACCCTCCTTAGTTGGGTGGGTTTAGGTGGAATCCACCTAGTGATTTTGGTGTCATTGTAAATATCTCTAAAAACTAAGTCACCCAGTATGTGTCAAAACACACAGTTCTTTATAAAATACAAGAATAATATGATATAAGAAAACGTGCCATGAAATAACTTTTTTAAGTGTACTTTTTGGCACGCTTTCTTATATTATGTTACATTTTATAAGGAACTATATGTGTGGCACATACTAGGTGACTCAGTTTTTTAAGATCTTCTAAATGATATCAAAATCACATTGTAAGTCTACTTAGGTTCCACCCAGCTGAAAGGGTTGTAGCATAGCCCACACCAAAAGTTGAATGTTCCCTTGCTTGACCTAGTTGTTGAGATTGACACAACCACAAAAATTAATTCTCAATTCACAATGACTTGCTGCTCCTTAAAATTTGTACCATCTTATAGTTCTGTGGGACAACAAAGAAAAATAAAGAGACTATTATTATCATGTCACACATATAAAAAAAAAAAAAATCATAAGGGAGTAGTTAGAAAAAAAAGGACTTTTAGATGGGTGACTCTTAAAAGTTGTATATTAAAATTATTTTTATTAATGATCACTAAAAAACAAATTATGACGATTAGTTAGCATACAATAACTATTGAAAAACATAGGATGACCATTGGTTAACAAAGGGTTTGGAAACTTAATTGTTTGAAAATCCTTTTTTTTAGTCACTCACCGATAATTTTTTTTTATTTGTGTGACCTAACAATATTTGTCTACAAAATAAAAAAGTATATATATATATATATATATATACACTACTTACACTCTTAGATAACTTCTTTTAAAAGGTGAATTTTATTAAACCAACTGTTAAATCATGTAATATTGTGGTCTTGAATCTTGATTACACAAGACAAATTTTATGTATATTTAAAAATTCCTAAGTACCTAATCTAATTGTTGAGTGGATTTTATACCCACTCTTTATATATTTTTAGCTTAATGTTTTGTGTGTTCTTGGGGTTTTTATTAATGAATCTTGTGTTTTTTGGTTTGTTTTGTAGGTTTTGTGATTATGGGGCTAAACAAGTGATTTGGACATGTTTAAGGGCTCAAAAAAGAAAAATTTGGTACCTGGCTGAAGCCTGGCGCCCAACTTGCTGCACTTGGCTGAAAGGCAAGGGCCTAGGCATCTGGGATCTGCCTTGTACGATTTTTCATTAGTTTTCCTATTTCTAGTAGGTTTTGAGCCCCAAAATGTTTCCTAATGTAATTAGACTTCCTAGGAACTATAAATATGTGATTTTAGGACTATTAGGGTTCCCAATTAGTTAGACACTTTTTGAAGACAAGGATTGAAGAGAAGATATTAGAGGCAAGAAGGCAGAGACGGCGAAGAATCTGATTTCTCCATCAATTTTCTTCATCTACTTTCTTTCTCTTATTCTTAGATTTATTTTCATGATGTTTTCCGCTACAGTGATGAACTAATTCTTTATCTAGGGTTACGATGTAGCTTAACTATGAATGATTGTATTTTCTTCTAGCAATTATTCATGTAGTTTTGTATAATTTTCATATCTTTCTTTCTTTTGTATATTGTAAAGTTTTGCTACAGTTTAAACCTAACATTTTCACCTAAATTCCCACCCACCTTATCACCTCATATAAGCCTAGTGATTCCATTTCTTAATATTGTTTTTTATTATTCATTTGAAATTCTAGGGATGCATGCATTTGCATAAATCGTAGATTTTAAATTCCACGTACACATGGCTCTGTATGTGACAAATAAGGAAAGAACCAAGACAAGGGAAATAGGTATTGTCATTACATGTGAGAAATAGTTTATGGAATCATGGATAACCATTTAATACAAAATGATGACCTTTATAGAACGATAATGGACTACTAATAAGATCTAGAACTAGCATGTGTAAAAGTCCTATTTACTAAACAAACGAAAATAAAATTTCACCAGCAAGATTATTATCTACAACTACAGTGTTAAAAAAGTATGTAGATTCAGATATTCTAAAGTGACAGGTGCACTAGACAATTACTTGCTAGAGAATCAATAGACAGGGATTTATTAAATTTGTAGACCATTATTGACATGGACTGGGTCACAAGAGATTTCATGGATCAGAGAGAGCATAGTAAGGCCCAGAAGAAAAGAGGTCACAATTACTTTGTTTCAATAATAAGGGCATAACTTTTAACTTGTGTGAAGTTACGGGGCCCATGACCCGGCATTTCAAAGCTCATTCAGCGGCCAATACCGTGGCAACTAGGATTTACCTAGTTGAGGCCATTTGCAGGCCCAATATCCTTCAAAAACATCTGTTTTGGGCTGTTTTGTAGTTTGCTGATTTCTTTTGTAATATTTTAGGGTTTTCTTTTGGTACTTAAGCTTTGTGTTTCGTTTGTAGCCACATTCAAAATATTATTCAGTTTCTTTTGAGATTATATAGTTCATGTTAAGGTTTCTTTGATTGCTTTCTCGCTACGTCAATTATCCATGTGCATGTACTTTATTTGAATCTCAATTATTGGTTTCTTCATCAGTAGTTATTGACCTATTATATTTTACCCTTTAAAATGCACCCGTCACTTAATAGGATACAAATACTATAATTGATTAATTTTGCTTTGATTTTTAATATTGCATTTTCATCTTTTTGTTATAATAAAAGTTTTAGGGCAATCGTCGCTCTCCCAATATATTTTTATACCAATGAAGCATATAACAAATTTTCACAATTAAGCATAATTCCCATATTAATGAGAGATATGTGATTTGATGAGTACAAACCGTCTCAGTTGCCTCAAATGTCAATTAAGTAATTTGAGTTGACGACGGTATGATTCCCCATTTCATTGTTGTTCGTACGTAGTTGATGTATGTTACCTTATTTTCCGTTTTCCCTACTACCATCGAGAAAAATAAATATTCTTTTTGTTTTTGGATCCAAATCCTTTGAAGGGGTGCATTTTAGAGAGTAAAATGCACTTGAAATGGACGGTTATCCTCTTGCACTTTAAGTGGAATACTATTTTTCCTATATGACCTAATTTAAGCACCCTAGTTACGGTTTAATTTGTTTTGACTCACTCTAGGCCACTCAAATTCACAAGAGCTTCACAATTGTTACTCCTATCTAAAATAAGAATTTTAAGGAGGTGGTAATGCTATCCACTCTTAAGGAGATAGCATAGCAATTTTCTATATGCCTTGCTAAAAAATATGGCTTTGTCTATCAAATTGCACAAAGAAAAAATCAATATTGTATGGGTGATCTTCCCACTTTCCATTATATTAACATTTAGAATTTTTATATATTAAAATATTCAATAATCAACTATTAATTATACCTTCAAAAGATAGTACTAATGATGTTAATGTATAAACCACTTGATGGTGTAGTGCTACCCATAGAGCCATGACGCATTCTGGGACCAGTACTAATGTGTGTATGTCATTGTTAGAAGTTAAGAACTAGTAAAGCAGCCACAGAATGGACGCCATCCACGTGGTAGCAATTATATGGATAGTAATTAAATGTATCATGACTCTATGGGTAGCAATTCTATCACACCATCAAGTAGTTGATACATTATATCATCAATGCTACTAAGGGAGTTGCTATGCTATCCCTCAAAAGAGAATGGTGGCCTTATTATCTCTCTCAAAATTCTCATTTTAGACTAAAGTAACCCATATTTTTCAGGCTATAGAGAAGCTCTCGTGAATCAAAGTGATCTAGTGTGAGTAAAAATATTAGACACTATCATTTAAGTGATATAGATTAGGCCACATAGAAAAGAATAGAAAAAAGTTTACNAGAAAACAAGAAAAAGATTAACGGGTGACAGAAATTAGGGTCAGCAATAAGTTTGTCTGTCTATATTGTTTGTGTAATATTGTAATGGAAGAAACTATTAACCCTTCTGAACTTCAATGGAAATTCAACTTAGAACTAAGAAACATGTCACATGATCTTTGCTTCAAACACTAATGGATAAAAGTTGATCACATGAAAAATACCGTTAATGTTTAAAATTTTATCTTGTACATTGCCAATGAAGTTCACAGTTTCATACAAAAAACTTAATTTATATCTTTTTAATGATAAAGATTTCATAAAAATTATCATAGTGGTAATTTTGTTAATATTATATATCTTTAAATGGTTAACTTATACAAAAGAATAATTGAAGTAACTAAACTAGAAGAATTATTTATTACTAATTACTATTCTTTTTTGTTAATGTTCTTGTGATTTGATAAGAGCGATGTGTTTTCAAATCTTCAATGTATGACTTATTAAAGAATATTAATGTTTTAATTTTTATTTATTAAAAATAAAATATAAAATTTAAATTGCTTGTGCAAATATTTTCTTTATATCACTTGTATATTAAATAATAACTCTTGATATTTATGATGCACTTATTAAATTTAAAATGACGTATCAAGTGTCACTATTTACATGATTGGATGATTTAAAATAATTATTATGACTCAAAAGCTTGTAGCTGAGTGATATTGATGTCATTCTCAAAATTTGTAAGTTTTGTGTTCGAATCTAAAGTTATAGCTAAAATTACAAAAAAAAAAAAAAAAAAATTGGCTAATGGTTATTGTCCTTTGTTGGATGTCCCTATCTCAAAGGACATATTAAATTTCACTATGATTGGATGGACTAAATTCTTTTAAATAATTCTTATCCCCAGACAGCCATTTGTCTAGGGGTCACCAATCCTATCATTGGGCAGGATGTCTACTATGTGCACGGTGGGTTGGATCTCACGTCCCTCCTCCTCCACTACACAAATTAAGGGGGCCAAAAAAGATAAAAGACACTAAATGTCTTCATGTTAAAAGAAAAGTGTTAACTAAGATTTAAATTATGAGCTCAGCACCTGAGGGAATTTTTCCTCTAAATGCAACAGGTCGATGTGGGGGCTACGCCCTTAAGATCACACCGGGAGAGATTTAATTTTGATACACAAAAACTAGACAAAGTATACCCTTACGTTAAAACCAAAAACACAAGTGCTTGACACACTTGTAAAATTATAAAAAAAAATACTTTTTTAAACTATATGGTTATTGTACTTATACATACCTAAACACAATATTTATATATTTTATACATAATCATCACATAATCTAAGGAATATTTTGAGAATTTCGCTAGTATGTCAAGCCCCTTCAAGGAACTTTTGCTAAATCTGCGCACATGAGAGTCTTTTCCCCAAATTAAACTTATGAAATAGCTTGCAAGATTATAAAAGAGTGTAAAAGGTAGGAGAAAGCCTTTCCAGCTTACCCTGCAAATTATTCACAATTGTGAAGGGTTATAATAAGAAGTTGCAGATATAGCAGATGAAAAGGAAGAAAGATGCGTTCAGGAAACCTGCAAGAGTCGTTTGGCAAGGTCTAGGGATATAAGTCCAGCACTGCAACCCATACCACCAAGATTATAGCTCAAAATGTTCTCTCTAAGCTTGTAATGATTGACAATCATTGCGGACAACGACGGTGTTGGAATGAATACACAGCTGTTCACAACAATAATCCCTATATCCTTAGCTTTCACTTGTGTCTTTGCCAAGAGCTCATCAATTGCACCAATAATCACTGTTTCGGTCTCTTTCCTTTTCTCAACTATGCTGAATTCTGGTGGGATCCTTAGTAGAGACTCTGGAACATAAGTCTTCTGGCCAAATCCAGACTTATCCATAATCCTCCTCTGGAAATCTATGCTCTCATCGCGGAAAAGTCCGGTTTGTATTGATCTGTCTATGAACATCTCCTTCGTACAAGTGCATTCGGGACCAGGTTTATAACATGCAAAATCTAGTAAATAAACTTTTTTCTGGTAGCTCATGAAATAAAGGGTGGCTAGGTATGCTATTAAGGAAAAGCATAATAACAGTGAAACAAGATTAGCCTTGAATATGTGACATATGCGAAAAAGGAAGTCTTGAATAATAAAAGTGAAGGCAGAAAACTGAGCAAGAATTATGAGTAGGGTTGGCATGAAAAAGGTGCTCATGGTGTTGGAGGCCAAGTATTTTGGTATCCAAGCTTAACATATTTATAATGGGGTGAGCACTATGCTACATCCCTCTCCCCCTCCTTAGAGGGGGTGTAACACTACAACCCCTCAGTTGGGTGGATTCGGGTGAGATCCATCCGGTGATTTTAATGTGATTGTAAAGATCTCAAAAACCTAAGTCACATAGCATATGCCAGAATATACAATTTTTTATAAAATACAAGAACGACACGATATAGGAAAACATGTCATGAAACAACTTTTCAAGTTTACTTTTTGGCACATTTTTTTATTTTATATTATACCATTTTTTTTTTCATTTTGTAAGGAGCTGTGTATTTTGGCACATACTGGATAACTCAGATTTTTGAGATCTTCTAAATGACATCAAAATCACACTACAAATCCCATTAGGTTCCACCCAACTGAGGAAGTTGTAGCATAGCCCTCACCAAAAGTTGAATGTACCCAAGCTTGACCCAGTCGTTGAGATTGACACAAAACCACAAAAATTAATTCTCAATTCACAATGACATGCTGCTCCGTCTTAATTTCTACCCTCTTATAGTTCTGAGGGACAACATAGAAAAATAAAGAGACTATTATTATTATTATTATTATTATTATTATTATTATTATTATGTCACACATAAAAAAAAAAAAAAATCACAAGGGAGTAGCTGGAAAACCAACAAAAGATTTTTAGATGGGTGACTCTAAAAGTTGTATATTAAAATTAATTTTTTATTAATGACCACTAAGAAGCATATTTTGAAGATTAGTTAGGATACAATAACTAATGAAAAACATAGGATAACCATTGGTTAACAAAGGGTTTGGAAACTTAATTGTGTGAATCTTTTTTTTTTTCGAATCACTCACTGATAATTTCTTTTTATTTGTGTGACTTGACAATATTTGTTTACAAAATAAAAAAAGACATAATTGTGTGACCTGACAATCAATCACTCTTGCTGTTGGCGAGACAGCGAAAGCAGTTTTTTCATTTCGTGATATTATATTTTAATCAAAATAGTCTCATGTGCGTAAATAATTTATAAAATATCTTCTTCTTTTTTTTGTCAATTAACCCAAATAGGCACTCTACTCTCTATTTAGAGTCCCGTCAATCATGAAAACTCTAATTTATTACCTAGTACTTCCTCTTCCCTTCCATCGTAGATCATATTCTGAGACTTTTCCTCATCGTCAACAGCTGATGAGGAAGACTTTGTTACTCTAAGTTATTTGCAGGCAAAGGAAGATTTTGATCGAATGATTTTTGTTAAGTACACTTTGGATGATGAGGATAGATTAGAACACTTGTTTTGGTCTCATAGAATGAGTAAATTAGACTATGAAATATTTGTTGATGTATTGGCCTTTGACATTACATATAAAATTAACATGTACAATAAACCTCTTGTGATATTCTCAGGATTTAACGTTCATGATAAACTACAGTGTTTTGATGTGCATTGCATGTAGATGAGATTCGGGAAATCCTTATGGAAGCTATATTCAACAAGAAGCCAGCATATGTGCTCATTGATGGTGACAAGGTCATAAGGACGGCCATTAGTAGTGTGTTCCAGATTCAATTCATAGGTTGTGGATGGCATTTGTAAAAAAAATTGGAGAGCAATATCAAGAACTTGTACTTTTTAACTAGTAGTTTTCAAATGAGTTTGAGAAGTTCATATATGCCAAATTCGATGAAGATGAGTGGGAGGAACAACGAAAGAGTTCATATATGCCAAAGATCAGCCGTTATTGCTATCCTAGCCATCACTTTTCCAAACGTATAATTTTGTACTTTTTTAAATATTTTTAATACAATTTAATTTATTCAACACCCTTGAAATAAGTAATCTTCATTCTGTATACAAACACATATAACATAAATGATTTAGGGATCTCTAAAAAATGTTGAAATTTTGAGTTTAAATATTCATTTTTTTGTATCCCTTGCTAAAAGATATCGCTTTGTCTATCTAATTGCATAAAGAAAAAAGACAATATTGTATGCGTGATCTTCACACTTTTCATTATATTAACATTTAGAATTTTTAATTATATATTAAAATATTTAATAATCCACTATTAATTACACCTTCAAAAGTTAGTACTAATGTGTGTATGTCCTTGTTAGAAGTAAGGAAATTGGACGCCATCTAATTGATAGCAATTCTATGGGTAGTAATTAAATGTATCATGACTCTATAGGTAGCGATTCTATCACACCATCAAGTACTTGATACATTATCATCATTGGTAATAAGGGAGTTGCTACACTATCTCTCAAAAGAGAATGATAGCGTTATTATCTCCCTCAAGTACTTGATACATTATCATAAGTGTTTATATGCAGATAAAATTATAGTTTAATATTTAGATAAGCTTATGCTAACAACTTATTACCTTCTAAAAAGTTATTTTTAACTTATTTTATAAAGTTATTTTTTAAAACTTTTAAGAAAAAAACCCTACAAAAGCTTATAGCTTCATTTTAGAAGTTCTTCTCAAATTGTATATCCAAATGCAAAATAATTTAATAATTAAAAAAAAACTTATTCTATAAGAACTTATCACATAAGATCTTCTTATGTAAGCACTTAAATAAACAATTTACCTAAATGGGGCCTAAATATACTTCTAATTTCCCTTTTGCCATCCACTTACAATTACACGCTTGCTAAATTAATAGGTAATTTGGGTAGAAATTCTTTTTGCTTTTGGATACAAATACTTTTACTTGAGGGATGCATTTTAGAGATTGAAATGCGCTTGAGTGGACACGAGTGAGAGAATCAATAGAATGGGTTTGCCAAAATTCATAGATACCTAAACAGGTCAATGCATTTTATCAAATTCTTAACTATTAATTTTTTAATGAACGGGTATTCTCTTGCACTTTAATCTCTAAAATACACGTTTACTTTAGAGAATTCAAATAGACAGCTAAAGAATATTTGTGTATCCATTCGCACCTGCCACACAGATGCTGCAATTATTGCACCACCGAAATAGGTGAGACAAATTAAATTTTGTTAATCAATGGAGGACCATGCAATATATTCTAGTCTTTTTTTCCTTTTTATTCTCTATACATAATAATTTGTTAATCAATGGAGGGAGTTGCGGGTCGTTTTATGTCATAATTGCACCGGTTCTATGTAACATCACATCCATTCCTGCTCAACTTAAATGACTGAGTACTAATTTTACTTATTATGGTATAAGACATAATTAATTCTTGCTCATTTTCGATGTGCTAGTGATGTAGTTGGCTGTTTAAATATAAGGGAAGATGCACAGTTCCAAAGGCAAAATCAAGTTATATAAGACCACCTATCCAAAGAGATATGAAACAAAACTAGAGAGCTTAAAAGAATGGCCATGGACACCGCTTGGAAGCTTTAAGGTGCCCTATCTCAAATAATTCATCTCTCTCTGTCTCCCTCTCTCACTCTACACACACACACACTCAGATACACATTCCATAGACTTTTGGTTTTTCTTTTATCTTCAAGATTTCCTTTATGTTACGAAAAAAGAAAGCAAAAAAAAAAAAAGGGAGTACGAGGTGTTGCTTTTATGTAATATGTCCGAAGACTCTTTAATAGTTTTGCTTGGAACCCTACTTTGTGAACTTTTTGTTTTTTGAAGTGAAAGAGAAACCTTCTTTGTTAACTCACTCTATTTAGCTAATGATTAAGTAAGCTAAATGTTTTAAACCATCCTTCTCTTTATTTTATATTTTCCCTGTGGCAATAGTCATTAGTATTCCTATTGTTATTGCTTCGGTTAACTAAGTATCATGCATTCTAATGGCAGTATGCGATACTGGCTCCTTCGGCGATTCACAGCACATACTCTTTCTTTTCACAAGATAAGAGTAAAAGGGACGTAACTTCCTTACTCATACTACCATTTCTACTATTGAGGATGCTTCACAATCAAATATGGATCACTATCTCACGTTATCAAACTGCAAAAGGTGTTTCTCGAATTGTTGACAAAGGCCTTGAATTTGAACAAGTTGACAGAGAAAGAAACTGGTTAGTCTAAATAACCCTTTCACTCCCCATCAAGTTATTTTCCCATCAAAATAAATTACTTTTACTATTCCATATTTGTGAAAGAATATGAAAAAATACGTAAAATTATTTATAGAACAAAGAATTATATTTTTTTGGCCAAAAAGTTTAATTAGGTAATTAATCCAATTAGATATTACAAATTTTCAAATATGTAAGAATATTATGTGTTGCTACATACTCAACATGGATATTATATATTATTGTTGGCATATAAATTAGTCTAAAACTTTTGATACCCCAAACCAAATAGACACCAAAAATTAAAAATATCACAAACCACAAATTTGCTCGTTAGTTTTAATAGCTTGATGATATTGTAGTTTGGGTGAAAGACACCCTCCTTTGATCTGTAATTTACTTTTTCCAGATTGTTCAGCCCTTTAATAGTTGATTTTGTTTTCCCTCAAGAAAAAAAATATTACAGTACACCCAAAAAATTTGAACTTTCTAATCAATTAAGACTTAGTTTTCATATATTCGTCTGATTCTAAAACATACAGGGATGATCAAATATTGTTGAACGGAATATTGTACTACCTAGTGAATTACAGTTTGCCTGGGGCTTCTCAGCTTCCACTGTGGAATTCAAATGGTATAGTTATGGCAATACTACTTCATGCCGGTCCAGTCGAGTTCCTTTACTACTGGCTCCACAGAGCGCTGCACCACCATTACCTCTACTCTCGTTACCATTCACATCATCATTCCTCCATTGTCACAGAATCTATAACCTGTGAGTTCCATTGTAACGGTTGCCACAATATTCGTTCTTGTTGGTGTTGGGTGAAAGTCATTTTATGTAAAGCAACACCTGTTAAATTATGGTAAATGTTATTATCACTTATAAACATCCATTCTCGAAACCAATATAAACATGGAAAAGAAAAGGCAAAACAACCTTTCTTTTGTTTGTTTGTTTGTTTTGTTTTTCATTCCCATGTGAAAACACTCTATGCTTGCCTTCCTTTGAAAGGTCTTGCTAATCTACCACCCCTTAAAAGTGGGAGCTATCACCCCTTCCTCTACTTCTTGTTCTACGCTCAAGTAACACGTATTTTTAGATTCCATGCAAAACTCATGAAAAAATGAGTCACCTAGCATAAGTCATAATAGTTAGTTCCTTGTTAAAGTGCATAATTTAAGCCAGACAAAAATATATACGAAATTTTTTATGGTGAAATAGTATAGTTTATATATGGTGATGATTATACAATTTATCATGGAACTAGGACTTGTACAGATCACTCATTTTTTTTCATGAGCTTTGCCCTGAGTCCAAAATATAGAAATTCCCAGTATTGGAATTAGAGGGGAGTGTAAGTACTGCTCCTTAGGGGTAGCATTACCAAACATTTCTTTGAATTGCTCGATAATTGAAAAAATGATGAAATGTTTATAAAAAAAATTAAGAAAAAAAAATAGCCCTATATTGAAATTTAGTATACTTTTATTTATATTGCAAACAGATTATTTTCCTTGTATATTTATTTAACTCTAATATTTTCTTGGTTACAGCTGTCATCCATCCATTTGCTGAACATATAGCTTATTTTCTGCTGTTCTCAATACCTTTGTTAACAATGGTATTCACAAGAACATTATCTATGACTGCTGCCTTTGGTTATATCAGTTACATTGACTTCATGAATAACATGGGTCACTGCAATTTCGAGCTCGTTCCAATGTGGCTGTTTGACATTCTTCCTCCTCTCAAGTATATCATGTACACTCCATCGTAAGTATAAACAAATGATATTGCTTATGGATAGTGTTAAATATAAAATTATTCATTGGAAAACCATTAAACTTTCTATCAATAAATACACAAATACCTTATAAAACTAAGCACCAATTTCCATTCAATTTCATATAACTATCATATATTGTTTTACTGTAGCCAAAGTAAAAATACCATACCCCATAACCATAAATTCTATAATGAAAGATCAATAAATGCAATTCAAACGATCATTGTCAGTTGCTTAATTTTGATTCCAACTTGATCATTGAATGCTTAGGTTAACAATAATGAAGTAGCTTTTTATTATTGTCATTATTGGTACTAATATTTCACAAAAAAAAAAGGTGCACTGATTAAATTTTCCTTTTTTTTTAATGGTCATAGGTTTCATTCTTTGCACCATACACAGTTTAGAACAAACTACTCCCTATTTATGCCATTCTATGATTATATATATGGCACCATGGACAATTCTTCTGATCAATTACATCAGTCTACACTCAAAAGAGAAGAGGATTCCCCAGATGTTGTGCATTTAACGCATCTAACAACACCTGAGTCCATATATCAACTCCGTTTAGGGTTTGCTTCCTTGGCGTCTAAGCCACAAAGTTCAAAATGGTATCTCTGGTTAATGTGGCCTCTGACACTTTGGTCCATGATACTCACTTGGCTCTATGGTTGCACATTCATACTGGAGAGCAACCGATTCAAAAAACTGGTCCTGCAGACTTGGGTGGTACCCAAGTACAACATACAAGTGAGCACTTCAAATTGATTTTTAACTTATTTTTTTCATTAAATCATTTTCGAGTTTAATTAATAATCTCTAATTAGATACTCGTTCGTCTAAATATTTGATGTGAGCTTACTTCATAAATTTTTCTGGGAAGAAAACCCTCAAATGCTTTAAGTTAGTACTAATATCTTACGGGTGCTTGCACATTTAAGATTCCAAAAACACCTCTTAGGAAATGTGGTTCATATGTAGTTATCATATGCTAAATATGTGGTTACCAAATTTAAGAGTTCTCAAATATGAATGAATAACGACTTAGATCGAGGAGTGTTTTTAAATTTTACAGATACATTAGTAACTTACATGAAAAGCAAGTGCTAGACACACGTAGAAGTCATTTTGCCCAACATCAAGCACTGGGAAATAATTTTTAATTTAGTGTTACACATAACATGCTTTAGTTCTTTCTTGATTTATTACTTCTTGTGTAGTACTTGATGGAATGGCAAAAGGAGCCCATCAATAGAGTGATTGAGGAAGCAATAATGGATGCTGAGAGAAAAGGAACAAAAGTGCTGAGCCTAGGACTCTTGAATCAAGGGGAAGAGCTCAACACATATGGAGGGCTATATGTTAAAAGGAACCCAAAGCTAAAAGTTAAGGTTGTTGATGGTAGCTGCCTAGCTGCCGCTATTGTTATTAACAGCATTCCTAAAGGGACCACACAAGTATTATTAAGGGGTGAACTCACTAAGGTTGCTTATGCCATTGCCTTGACTCTGTGCCAGAAGGGTATTCTGGTAAATTTATACATCCATTTTAGTTAAATTAGCTGGTTAATATATGAGTATTTCACTGAAAGGAAGAGAGTGAAAATAATGAAAGTGGCTCATGTCTGAGTTTGCTACTTTTCTTTACTTTTAACGTGGCCAGCATTGTTCCAGGTGGCTACAGTGCTTGAGGAAGAGTACGTGAAGCTCAAAAGATCATTGAACAACATGGCTGAAAGTAATTTGATCATTTCAAGTAGTTATACTCAAACGGTAAAACAACAAAATACCCTTTGTTTGTTGCTTAGAATTTCCACCACAAGAAACAACTAGATAACATTTAATAAACTGTAAACCGCATATACACGATAGATTCTACTTTCCATGATAAATTCAGTTCAAATATTGCCCTAGGATTCCATACTTCACTCTATCCAGAACAAAATTCTGGTTCCGCGACTTTTATAATAGCATATTTTCCAATTTCATCGTGACTAATCCAATCAAATTTTATAGTTTTATAGCTGCTATATTACTGCACTGACAATTAGTATAAACAAATTAAGTAATAAATTTAATTCTCCGATGAAAGATTCATTGTGTTATAAAATAACTAGAAATATTTCATCTTCTGTAATTTTCTTTTTTGGACAGACATGGTTGATGGGAGATGGATTGACTGAAGAGGAACAGCTCAAGGCACCTAAAGGGACATCATTTATTCCATATACTCATTTCCCACCAAAGAAATATCGCGAGGATTGCACCTACCATTATACACCAGCAATGCTAACACCCATGTCCCTTGAGAATTTGCATTCTTGCGAGGTTTGTCTAATTGTTTCTCTTTATTGGTTTCTCAAGTTTTCTAGGGTAATTTATATCTATATACATATAAAGAAGAGTGAGCTCATTTGTCGGTTTCTAATGATCAAACTAATCTAAACTTATGCAGAATTGGTTGCCAAGAAGGGTAATGAGTGCATGGCGCATAGCTGGGATAGTGCATGCTTTAGAAGGATGGAATGAACATGAGTGTGGCTACACGATGCTTAACATGGACAGTGTTTGGCAAGCAACTCTTCTACATGGTTTTCAGCCTCTAGCTACACCAACACAGCCAAAGTGTTAGCAATTATTATAAGCATAATAATCACTACTGGCTTGTTTTACTCTTTGTACCAATATTTTATAGAAGGGATTATTGATATTGTTTGTCCTAATAATGTAAACAATGTAATGTATCTAGGTCATTGTTAGAAGTTAAGAACTTGTAAACCAGCTAGCAAATGGATGCCATATTTATGTTCTATTTTACCATATTTATAATATGATATTCTGTTTTCGGTGCGTTGAAATAGTTTGACATAATTGGCGCAAGTACATAATAAAATGCATCATGGTTCTGTGGGTAACACTAAACCATCAAGTGGTTTATACATTAACATCATTAATACAAATTTTGGAGGTATAATTAATAGTTCTTATTGAATATCTCAAGATATAAAAATTCTAAATGTTAATAAAATGAGAAGTTTGAAGATCACCCAAACAATATTGCTTTGTGTGTGTCACGCGCGTGCACACCCTGTGTGTGTGCATGTGTGCGCACCCTGTGTG
>QAOA01008681.1:288459-318328 GCA_003255065.1 Cercis canadensis
CTTAAGATCACACCGGGAGAGATTTAATTTTGATACACAAAAACTAGACAAAGTATACCCTTACGTTAAAACCAAAAACACAAGTGCTTGACACACTTGTAAAATTATAAAAAAAATACTTTTTTAAACTATATGGTTATTGTACTTATACATACCTAAACACAATATTTATATATTTTATACATAATCATCACATAATCTAAGGAATATTTTGAGAATTTCGCTAGTATGTCAAGCCCCTTCAAGGAACTTTTGCTAAATCTGCGCACATGAGAGTCTTTTCCCCAAATTAAACTTATGAAATAGCTTGCAAGATTATAAAAGAGTGTAAAAGGTAGGAGAAAGCCTTTCCAGCTTACCCTGCAAATTATTCACAATTGTGAAGGGTTATAATAAGAAGTTGCAGATATAGCAGATGAAAAGGAAGAAAGATGCGTTCAGGAAACCTGCAAGAGTCGTTTGGCAAGGTCTAGGGATATAAGTCCAGCACTGCAACCCATACCACCAAGATTATAGCTCAAAATGTTCTCTCTAAGCTTGTAATGATTGACAATCATTGCGGACAACGACGGTGTTGGAATGAATACACAGCTGTTCACAACAATAATCCCTATATCCTTAGCTTTCACTTGTGTCTTTGCCAAGAGCTCATCAATTGCACCAATAATCACTGTTTCGGTCTCTTTCCTTTTCTCAACTATGCTGAATTCTGGTGGGATCCTTAGTAGAGACTCTGGAACATAAGTCTTCTGGCCAAATCCAGACTTATCCATAATCCTCCTCTGGAAATCTATGCTCTCATCGCGGAAAAGTCCGGTTTGTATTGATCTGTCTATGAACATCTCCTTCGTACAAGTGCATTCGGGACCAGGTTTATAACATGCAAAATCTAGTAAATAAACTTTTTTCTGGTAGCTCATGAAATAAAGGGTGGCTAGGTATGCTATTAAGGAAAAGCATAATAACAGTGAAACAAGATTAGCCTTGAATATGTGACATATGCGAAAAAGGAAGTCTTGAATAATAAAAGTGAAGGCAGAAAACTGAGCAAGAATTATGAGTAGGGTTGGCATGAAAAAGGTGCTCATGGTGTTGGAGGCCAAGTATTTTGGTATCCAAGCTTAACATATTTATAATGGGGTGAGCACTATGCTACATCCCTCTCCCCCTCCTTAGAGGGGGTGTAACACTACAACCCCTCAGTTGGGTGGATTCGGGTGAGATCCATCCGGTGATTTTAATGTGATTGTAAAGAATAGTTCTTGCTCAACTTAAATGACTGAGTAGATAATTTTACTTATTATGTATAAGACTACATTAATTCTAGGCCATTTTCCATGTGCTAGTGATGTAGTTGGCAGTTGAAATAGAAGGGAAGATGAACACTTGGTAGCAATTCTATGGGTGTGTCATTGTTAGAAGTTAGGAACTAGTAAAGCAGCCACCAAATGGTCGTCATCCTCTTGGTAGCAATTCTATCGGTAGCAATTAAATGTATCATGACTCTATAGGTAGCAATTCTATCACACCATCAAGTAGTTGACACATTATCATCAATGGTACTAAGGGAGTTACTATGCTAGCCGAGAATGGTGACCTTATTATCTCCCTCAAAACTCTCATTTTAGACTAAAGTAACCCTTGTTTTTTAGGCTATGGAGAAGCTATGTGAATCAAAGTGATCTAGTGTGAGTAACAACATTAGACACTACCATTTAAGTGACATAGATTAGGCCATATAAAAAAGATGTAGAAAAAAGGTTTAAGTGGAATATACTATTTTTCTTATATGACGAAATTTAAACACCTTAGCAATTATTTAATACTTTAATTGTTTTGTCTCGCACTAACCCACTCAAATTCACGAGAGCTTCACAATTGTTACTTCTATCTAAAATTAGAGTTTTGAGAGGGTGATAATCTTATCCACTCTTGAGGGTATAGCATAGCAATTTCAAAATTGCAAAAATTATTAAAATACATATAAGGTCATTTTGGTCCTTGAAAGATAATAAAAAATTAATTTTAAGTCTTTAAAATATTTATTTGTATCACTTGAGTTGCCATATTCAAACGTATAATTTATAATTTTGTACTTTTTAAAATATTTTTAATACAATTTAGTTTACTCAACAAACTTGGAATAAGTAATCTTGTCTCTGTATACAAACACATATGACATAAATGATTTAGGGATCTCTAGAAAAGGTTGAAATTTTGGGTTCCAATATTCATTTTCCTGTATCCCTTGCTAAAAAATATGCCTTTGTCCATCTAATTCTTGGGTGAGAAAAATGAAGTTTACGGTGACAAATTAGTCATTGAATTATTATTCCGTCGGACAAATTGGTCATTAAATGTCACTAACGAGACCCTACCGGAAGACTAATTTGTCCGTCGAAATAATAATTCAATGACCAATTTTTCATCGAAAATTTTTGGAGGACGAATTTGTCAGTGGTTATATTTTCTAATGTCAGTAGTTATATTTTTGGAGGACGAATTTGTCAGTAGTTATATTGACTTCATGAATTACATGGGTCACTGCAATTTCGAGCTCATTCCAATGTGGCTGTTTGACATTCTTCCTCCTCTCAAGTATATCATGTACACTCCATCGTAAGTATAAACAAATGATATTGCTTATGGATAGTGTTAAATATAAAATTATTCATTGGAAAACCATTAAACTTTCTATCAATAAATACACAAATACCTTATAAAACTAAGCACCAATTTCCATTCAATTTCATATAACTATCATATATTGTTTTACTGTAGCCAAAGTAAAAATACCATACCCCATAACCATAAATTCTATAATGAAAGATCAATAAATGCAATTCAAACGATCATTGTCAGTTGCTTAATTTTGATTCCAACTTGATCATTGAATGCTTAGGTTAACAATAATGAAGTAGCTTTTTATTATTGTCATTATTGGTACTAATATTTCACAAAAAAAAAAGGTGCACTGATTAAATTTTCCTTTTTTTTTAATGGTCATAGGTTTCATTCTTTGCACCATACACAGTTTAGAACAAACTACTCCCTATTTATGCCATTCTATGATTATATATATGGCACCATGGACAATTCTTCTGATCAATTACATCAGTCTACACTCAAAAGAGAAGAGGATTCCCCAGATGTTGTGCATTTAACGCATCTAACAACACCTGAGTCCATATATCAACTCCGTTTAGGGTTTGCTTCCTTGGCGTCTAAGCCACAAAGTTCAAAATGGTATCTCTGGTTAATGTGGCCTCTGACACTTTGGTCCATGATACTCACTTGGCTCTATGGTTGCACATTCATACTGGAGAGCAACCGATTCAAAAAACTGGTCCTGCAGACTTGGGTGGTACCCAAGTACAACATACAAGTGAGCACTTCAAATTGATTTTTAACTTATTTTTTTCATTAAATCATTTTCGAGTTTAATTAATAATCTCTAATTAGATACTCGTTCGTCTAAATATTTGATGTGAGCTTACTTCATAAATTTTTCTGGGAAGAAAACCCTCAAATGCTTTAAGTTAGTACTAATATCTTACGGGTGCTTGCACATTTAAGATTCCAAAAACACCTCTTAGGAAATGTGGTTCATATGTAGTTATCATATGCTAAATATGTGGTTACCAAATTTAAGAGTTCTCAAATATGAATGAATAACGACTTAGATCGAGAAGTGTTTTTAAATTTTACAGATACATTAGTAACTTACATGAAAAGCAAGTGCTAGACACACGTAGAAGTCATTTTGCCCAACATCAAGCACNCTGGGAAATAATTTTAAATTTAGTGTTACACAAAACATGCTTTAGTTCTTTCTTGATTTATTACTTCTTGTGTAGTACTTGATGGAATGGCAAAAGGAGTCCATCAATAGAGTGATTGAGGAAGCAATAATGGATGCTGAGAGAAAAGGAACAAAAGTGCTGAGCCTAGGACTCTTGAATCAAGGGGAAGAGCTCAACACATATGGACGGCTATATGTTAAGGAACCCAAAGCTAAAAGTTAAGGTTGTTGATGGTAGCTGCCTAGCTGCCGCTATTGTTATTAACAGCATTCCTAAAGGGACCACACAAGTATTATTAAGGGGTGAACTCACTAAGGTTGCTTATGCCATTGCCTTGACTCTGTGCCAGAAGGGTATTCTGGTAAATTTATACATCCATTTTTGTTAAATTAGCTGGTTAATATATGAGTATTTCACTGAACGGAAGAGAGTGAAAAATAATGAAAGTGGCTCATGTCTGAGTTTGCTACTTTTCTTTACTTTTAACGTGGCCAGCATTGTTCCAGGTGGCTACAGTGCTTGAGGAAGAGTACGTGAAGCTCAAAAGATCATTGAACAACATGGCTGAAAGTAATTTGATCATTTCAAGAAGTTATACTCAAACGGTAAAACAACAAAATACCCATTGTTTGTTGCTTAGAATTTCCACCACAAGAGAGAACTAGATAAAATTTAATAAACTGTAAACCACATATACACAATACATTATACTTTCCGTGATAAATTCAGTTCTACTATTGCCTTAGGAATCCATACTACACTCTATCCAGAACAAAATTCTGGTTCCGCGACTTTTATAATAGCATATTTTCCAATTTCATCGTTACTAATCCAATCAAATTTTATAGTTTTATAGCTGCTATATTACTGCACTGACAATTAGTATAAACAAATTAAGTAATAAATTTAATTCTCCGATGAAAGATTCATTGTGTTATAAAATAACTAGAAATATTTCATCTTCTGTAATTTTCTTTTTTGGACAGACATGGTTGATGGGAGATGGATTGACTGAAGAGGAACAGCTCAAGGCACCTAAAGGGACATCATTTATTCCATATACTCAATTCCCACCAAAGAAATATCGCGAGGATTGCACCTACCATTATACACCAGCAATGCTAACACCCATGTCCCTTGAGAATTTGCATTCTTGCGAGGTTTGTCTAATTGTTTCTCTTTATTGGTTTCTCAAGTTTTCTAGGGTAATTTATATCTATATACATATAAAGAAGAGTGAGCTCATTTGTCGGTTTCTAATGATCAAACTAATCTAAACTTATGCAGAATTGGTTGCCAAGAAGGGTAATGAGTGCATGGCGCATAGCTGGGATAGTGCATGCTTTAGAAGGATGGAATGAACATGAGTGTGGCTACACGATGCTTAACATGGACAGTGTTTGGCAAGCAACTCTTCTACATGGTTTTCAGCCTCTAGCTACACCAACACAGCCAAAGTGTTAGCAATTATTATAAGCATAATAATCACTACTGGCTTGTTTTACTCTTTGTACCAATATTTTATAGAAGGGATTATTGATATTGTTTGTCCTAATAATGTAAACAATGTAATGTATCTAGGTCATTGTTAGAAGTTAAGAACTTGTAAACCAGCTAGCAAATGGATGCCATATTTATGTTCTATTTTACCATATTTATAATATGATATTCTGTTTTCGGTGCGTTGAAATAGTTTGACATAATTGGCGCAAGTACATAATAAAATGCATCATGGTTCTGTGGGTAACACTAAACCATCAAGTGGTTTATACATTAACATCATTAATACAAATTTTGGAGGTATAATTAATAGTTCTTATTGAATATCTCAAGATATAAAAATTCTAAATGTTAATAAAATGAGAAGTTTGAAGATCACCCAAACAATATTGCTTTGTGTGTGTCACGCGCATGCACACCCTGTGTGTGTGCATGTGTGCGCACCCTGTGTGTGTGTGTGGGTGTGGCACCCTGTGTGCATGTGCATGTGTGTGTGTGTGCGCGCGTGTGTACAGGCGTGTGTGTGTGTGCCTATGTGTGTGTGTGCATGGGCACGCCCGCATGCATGTGCACGGTGGGTGGGTGGGTGCGCATGCGTGTGTGTAATTAGATAAACTCATCAAAGGGATAGGAAAATGAATACTCGAACCCGGAACCTCAACCTCTTTTGAAGATCCCTAAATCACTTGTGCAATATATGTTTGTGTACAAAAGTATGATTAATTATTCTAAGAGTGTTGAGAAATTTAAATTGTGGTGAAAATATTGAAAAAATAAAAAAAAAATTATACGTTTGAAAAAGTGATGGCCCGGATAGCAATAAGGGCTGATCTACAGCACCTTGTGTTTACTAGTGGTTTCAAAACCCTTGCCGACGTGGACCAATAAAGTATGTACATTACCTGATCTGCTCAAATGGCCAAATTTGGTCCATTGGTTTACATAATTCCATTCTGTTGCATCCACTAATGTTAAGCTTACGTTTCTTTCAATTTTCAGAACTTTAACTCTCTTTTCTTTTCTTTTTCTTTTTTCTTTTAAAAAAATAACCTTTGCTTAATTAGCTGCAGGTAAATAGCTCAAATTCCATTTCTCTCTCTTAGCTCGTACCTCCTCTTCCCTTCCATCGTAGATCATTGTCTGTGAGTTTTCCTCATCATCAACAGCTGATGGTGATGACTTTGTTGCTCTAAGCTATTCGAAAGGCAGATTTTGGAATAATGAAAACCATGTAATGTGTCTATGTCATTGTTTAAGTACTTTTTGTTGCTCTAAGCAACTCTTTTACATGGGTTTCGGCCTCTTGCTACACCAATAGAGTCAAAGTATTAGCAATTATAATCATCTCTACTTAACTGAAGGGCATATTGATATTGCTTATGGTTGGAAAAATGTAAACCATGTAATGTGTGTATGCCATTGTTAGAAGTTAAGAACCAGCAAAGCAGCCAACAAATGGACGCCATCCACTTGTATTTTACCATGTTTATAATATAATATTCTCTTTTTTGCGTGTTGAAATGGTGTGACATGACTAGTCCAAGGACATAATTAAATGTATCATGACTCTCTGGGTAGCAAAGAGATCACACCATCAAGTAGTTGATACATTACCATCAATACTATGCTCTGAAGCTGTAATTAATAGAGATTAACTACTTTATATTTTTAATATACAAAAATTTTAAGGGAGTTGCTATGCTACTTCCTCAAAAGAAAATGTTTTGTTATTATCTCCCTCAAAACTCTCATTCTAGACTAAAGTAATTGATGTTGTTTTGGGCTGAGAACTCTTATGAATCAAAGTAACTTAGTATGAGTAAAAACATTATACACTACCATTTAAGTAACATAGATTATGCCATATACTGTTTATGGTTATATCACTTACATTGACTTCATGAATAACATGGGTCAATGCAATTTCAAGCTCATTCCAAAGTGGCTGTTTAACATCCTTCCTGCTCTCAAGTATATCATGTACACTCCATCATAAGTATAAACAAAATGATATTGTGTATGGATAGTGTTAGATATAATTCTTGGTCCTTTACCTAATAGCTTAAGTTTTTAGGTGAGATAATTTCTTGACATAATAATAGTAATTAGTTATATATCATAATAAAAAATTAACGTTTCATAACCTAAAACTAAAAACCATTGAACTTTTCATCAATAAATACACAAGTATCTTATAAAAATAAGCACCAATTTCCATCCAATTTCATATCAGCAGCCAAAGTAAAAATAGCATACCCCACAACCATAAATTCAATAGTGACAGATAAATAGATACAATTCAAACGATCATTGTCAGTTGCTTTTGATTCAAACTTAATCATTGAATGCTTAGGTTAACAATAATGAAGTTGCTTTTTATTATTTTCATTATCGGTGTAGATACCCAATATTTCGGCCCGTAAGGTTTTAAGCCCATTATCACCAAGCCCATATCTGAACCCATTCCCTAGATCCTTTAAACCTGGGAACCTCCCTATAAATAAGAACGAACGACAAGTAAAAAGGGACGGCTTTTTAACAAGACAAAAAGATATAAAAGCTCCCATTTCATATTAGATTTATTATTAACTTCAACATCGAAGCTCGGGTAAGCACCCGACCTTGGCCATATACCTTTGCAAGTGACCTCACTTAACCAACCTCTCTCCTTTGGACCAAATCAGGCATCGTCAATCGGCACTAATAATAAGTGCTCCTTTTTTTGTCAAATATTAGTTTGATATTTTATTTTCGAAATATGATTATTGAGAAGAAGATGCCCAAAGGAACAGTTGTTTTGCCTTTTCTTTTCCTTGTATATATGTGGATCGAGAATGAAAGTTTATAAGTGATAATAGCATTTACCATAATTTAACAGGTGTTGCTTTACATGAAACAACTTTCACCCAACACCAACAAAAACGACTACTGTGGCAACCATAACAGTGGAACTCACAGGTTATAGGTTCTGTGACAATGGAGGAATGATGATGTGAATGGTAACGAGAGTAGAGGTAATAGTGGTGCAGCGTTCTGTGGAGCCAGTAGTCAAGGAACTCGACCGGACCGGCATGAAGTAGTATTGCCATAGCTACACCGTCTGAATTCCACCATGGAAGGTGAGATGCCCCAGGCAAACTATAATACAGTAGGTAGTACAATATTCCACTCGGTAATATTTGATCATCCCTGTATGTTTTAGAATTAGATGAATATATGAAAACTAAGAGGCTTAATTGATTAGTGAAGTTCAAAGTTTTTGGCTGTACTGTAATGTTTTTTTCTCAAGGGGAAATGAAATTAACTATTGAAAGGCTAAACAATTTGTAAAAAGCACATTAGAGATGAAGGGAGGGGTGTCTTTCACCCAAACCACAACATCATCAAGCTATTGAGACCAACCAGCAAGCCAGTGGTCTTTGATATTTATGACAAGTTGGTGTGTTGTGATATTTTTAATTGTTGGAGTCTATTGGTTTGGGATTTCATAAGCTATATCTAGACAAGTTGTGAAATTGATGTGAACTATATTAAATTAATAAGTGTTTTATCTATACAAGTAGAGAAAGATGATTTCTAGATTTGGTATAATTTTTTTTAAAAAAAAAAAAATCCAAAGTTACATATTTATCTAAAGATAAAACTAAAGGTCTTCCTAAAAACTTAACTATATTAAATTAATAAAGATTCAAATGCATTGAACTCTGGGCCACATGACTCAAACATGTGTGTAATATTAATGTGAGTTTTATACAGACAAAATATGGTTGTTAGCTAAAAAGACAAGGCAAATTTTAGTGCTTAAATAATAACTTTTAATGCCCCACATATCAAGACATAAAGTATCAATTAAACTAAGAAAGAAAAAGAGATTTGTTCTAGATGTGATAAGAACAATAGAGACAGATAGCCACTTATGTACTATGAGTTAAGACACATCAAAGACATCATATTAATGTCAAGAATTTAGTATTGATTCCAAAACAATGGAAAGCGAAATCCTTAATGATAATAATCCTACACGATAGGTATTGAAAATGCTTTTAATGGTGTTCAAATCCCTTGCTTGTCCAACAAAAAAGGAAGAATGCAGAATTATAATAACTTCAAAATAAAACCCCACAAGCAGTAGTCTACCTCATAAAGCTAAATTGGCTATCATCAAAACTTAAATATGATCGCGTCCATCAGCATCAAAGAAACTGACTTGAAAATGAAAAGACATGCTATATCATTTTGGTATTGAATTTTCTATGAAAGATCTTACGAAATAACTTGTATCACATCTATGTACCGTCCTTTATCCTCCCTTTGATAAGGTAGGTGACGGTTGGTTGTATCTTTCCCTTCTTAATTTGGCTGTCGTCTACTTTTCAAACAAAAAAATGAAGAGACGTAGCTAAAGCTCCAACACGATTGAACACATGGTCCAATGGTAGAAATTCATAAATGGCAGTGTACGACCCCGCCTTTATGTTTCTTTCATGGCCAAAAGAAAGAAGTTTCCTGGGGATGGTGGAATTGTAGGACACAATATTGACTGAACTAGAGATATTAATTAGAGTGGCCCTTAATTGGGTACAATAATTTGGGATGCAGATCACCTGTCCCTTTAATAACAAAGTGTGATGTAAAATCTTAGATTTCGCTATTGTTGTTTGACAAGAAACTGAAGAACTAAAGTCAACATAAACAACATATATATAGTTCACTTTACAGCATGCATATTTAATCTAGAACCAAAACTAGGGTTTTAGAATTACTTGGAGTTGGCATGGAATCGATTTTCACATTGGAACAATCACACAAACTAAACAAACGGTTAGGGTTAGTCTTTTCAGTGTGTATGTGCTTCGGAGAGCAAACTTCTCTCTTTAAAGTAGGTCATGTTCATGTCAATAGTGCGGCTGCACAACATTATATTGGTAGAGAGTAAGATCTCTCTTTGGGTATCTAAATGGGCCAACCTACCCATCAATAGTATCCAACAAGGCCCAAGGCCCACCTACCGTAAAGCCCAACTTAAAATTTAGTGCAAAATAATAGTCCAAAACAAAATGATCACACATTACGGCTTAATATAAAACTCACTAATTGACAAATATTACATTTGGGTTTTAGTACGGGAAAAACTGAGTTTTGCTAGTCCACATGAAATATTTTAATAGAAAAACTAATTCATTCTTGAATCTTTCTCTATAAGATCAGTCGTTGCTACACACTTCAATTCAACAACGCTTCCAGCGTAAACACTACAATAAGATTATAATTCAGATGGCAAATCCATATTCCAGTCTTCGTGTCTAGAAATCGAAACAATCGTATTTATCATGTAACATAAATGATTTAGGGATCTCTAAAAAAAGTTGAAGTTTTGGGTTTAAATATTCATTTTTTTTTTTTGGTATCCCTTGCTAAAAGATATGGCTTTGTCTACCTAATTGCATAAAGAAAAAAACAATATTGTATGCGTGATCTTCACACTTTCCATTATATTAACATTTAGAACTTTTAATTATATATTAAAATATTTAATAATCCACTATTAATTACACCTTCAAAAGTTAGTACTAATGATGTTAATATACTGTTGACACCCAAATTTGTACATAGATTATTTTTGAGATGGTCTTTGGAACCATATTTCTATGTGCTCAATTGAAATATTTTAATATTACAAAATAAAATAGATATAGCTAAAAATGCTGAATGCTAACAAAAATCACAAAAAAGTAATAATAACTTAAAAAGAATACAAAAATACAACAAAAAAATTATTATTATTATTTATTAAGAATAATAAAAAAAAGCAAAGAAGAAATAATTGTTATTTGAGGCAACACGCAAGGTAGCAATCCAACCTTATGTGAAATGCTATTCACTTGTCTGGCCACCCACCCGTCATGCCTCTTGCAGCTTGAAAACAGGAAATTGAAAAATCACATTAGTGCAACTTACATAATTCTTCAGCTATAAAAGAGACACAGGCAATGAACCAAACACATAGTCTAATACACACACCAGAGGAGGGAACCAAAATTTTGAAACAAAATAGAGAAAAAAAACATACAAAGAGAACCAAAAATTCACAGGTCAAGTCTCAGAAAGTTGGGAGGAAGAGAGAATCCAGCAGGCATCCAGGTATTAACACTATCTCATTATTCTTTTTATGCCAAATTTTTCCTTCCCTTGTTGATGAGGACCGGCCTAAAGCTAGTCGAACTCCAAGCCCACTATCCAATCGACAAGGCGCTGCATCTTTAGCACAACAAAGCGCCACAAGTTCAGCTCCACAACTACTATAAATACACACATAATGCAGTCTAAAAGGTAACTTGTTAGAATTGTACCTAGATTGGATTATCTCTCTTATCACCTACCTATACTAACTTAAGCATCGGAGAGCCTTCCTTGACCCACTATCGAGCTTGGCTTATTGCAAGTACATCTAGCTCAGACATTTTTGGCATCAACAATTGGCGTCGTCTGTGGGGATCAAACCCACGACCACGTGGTTAAAAGCCACATACATAAATTTTTTTTAAAAAAAAAAAAAAAAGGAAAATCACTTGTCATCTTCATTTTTTTTTCGAGCAAGGAGGGGTGGCGCCACCAGTGTGGGTGGGTCCCCCCATTCCTCATCCATTTGAGAGTTTAGATGAACAGAGCACACAAAAAAAAAAAAGAGGAAATTTCTTAATAAAACAGAACCACCACCGTAGAGAGGGAGGACCAATGTTTTAGCCACCCAAAAATTAATTCCACCGAGCCCACCCCTAAAATCCACCATTTTTATAGATTAAAACCTAGAAATATTTATGTACATGCAAATCCCCAAGTTTTAGAGAGAAAAACTATTCCTTGAGAGAATAAAACCGAAATTTCAGAGAGAGACGTAGAAGTCTTGAGAGAAATTTGAGGGAGAAAGAAAGGAATTTATTACCTTTGCCATGGTTTACAAAGATTTTTCTCCACCAACGTTCCTCTCTCTTCCCTGTTGTCTGTTGCTTTCCTTCCCCACCGCTTCTCCTTTCTCTCTGTCCGGTTTCCTTCTTGCTTGTGCATTTTATGTTTTAAGTTATTAATCCATTTTATTGTTTTGAATTAAATTGATTTGGACTTTATGGGCTTGAATTTCATTTTGTTTGTTTTAGTTTGATTATTTATTTGGGTTGCTAGATTTTCGTTTGGGGCTTTTTACTTGATTGGGTTTTATGTTGTTTTGTCTTGGTTTTATTATGGGTTTAGTTCAGACTTTTGTTTGGGTTTAGGGAGGTTATTGGGTTTTATTTCTTCTGGATCAGACCCAAAATGTTTTAGGTGTAGTGTTATTTTCTTTCCTTTTTCGAAATGGATCAATCTATTAGCTATTTTAGCTTCTCCTTCATTTATTTTGCTGGACCCTTTTGTTATTTAAGTATTGGATTGACCCATTTCATTTTTAGTTTACTTCAATTGCTACTTTATTTATTTTATGTCTATTGGGCTGGTCCATATCTTTCTCTTTTTCTTTTTTCGCTTGGGCTGAATTTGTTTGGGCCTATGAATTTCTGCTATTTGGACTTGTGAATTTCTACTTTTGGATCCATCTTTTTTTCTTTTTTTCTAATTGCAATGTTGAACTGTTTGGGCCCACGAATTTTTGCACTTTGGATTCCTATGATTTTGTTGTTAGAGTCCAATTGCTCTTTTATTTCCTTATGATTTCAGGATGGCCCACATTTGTATTTGTTTAATTTTCTTTTAGGTTGAATTTGGGATGTAGATGACTTCTTTTTGGTATTTGGCTTATTTTTTTATTTTTAATTTGGACTTATGTACTTAGGATACTTGTTTCACTTTTGTTTCAAATTAGCTTGTTCATTAATTTTATGATTGTTCTTATTCATCATATTCTTTAAAAATGTTATTAGTTTATATAAGATATTTTATATTGTACTTGACCTTTCTTTTTTTTCTTTTTGAAAATAAAGTGAATAAGTAAAAAAAGCCCGACGATGAATTAAGTTAGGAAATAATTGTATTGATAATTTTTTCTAATGTTCCTAAGGTGATGAATAAATTTCTTGTTTATGCCAGAGGTACTAGTGTAATCAATGAAATTTCCAATATCGCTTTTATCTTTTCAATTACTGTCTTTCTAGCATTTATTTGCTATATTGTGATTCATCTCATTACATTTCGTCATTGTTTTTACTTATGCTAGAATAAGATTACTGACGAGGGAATAATCAAAATTAGCTATAATAATGACGATATTTTGAAATTTCAAAGGTAAAGAGGTTTCTCTAATTTTGCCAGAGGTACTGGTGGGGCTTGAGACTAACTCTTAATAAAAATCTTTTCTATGCGTAATTCTCCGAAAAATTTTCTCTATACATAATATCGTACTTTTATTTACCTTAAAGTGTGGATCGAAATTACTGACAAGGGAATAATTGAGAATAGTTGTGATGATAACGGTTCCTTGACATTCCGGAGGTGAAGAGTGTCCCTTTGGCCTTTCCAGATGTACTGGGGGACTAAAAGAAGACTTTCAATGAAAAATCTTTTTCCATAGATCTCAAACTCATTTTCTAACATGCATAATAAATTGCATTTTGTACATTTTCTAATTATTACTTCGATAATAAAAAATGTTATAACTTGTTTATAACGGAATAGATTAGGAGAGAATTGTAATAACAATTACGAACTGTACCTAATAGTCTTGAGACCTAACAAAGTATTACTCTATTTTAAACACACTGTTAGGATCAATTTAATTCATTTTAAGAGATAACAAAAGATCAAATAGGCAACCGTTCTAAGAATAGACGTTGTAGGGTGCTAATACATTCTCTACATGTAATCAAACCCCGAATCTAAACTCTGAAAACATAGACCTTTCTTTTTTTTAGATGTCTAATCACACCATTTCATTTGTTTAAAAATGGAATAAAACGATTGGTGACGACTCCATTCTTTTGCATCATACCATGCACATAGTCTTTTATTTTTCTTGTGGGGGGTTTCGTTGCTCTGCTTTGCACTTCCAAAAGGGATGTTGCGACATGTACAAACCACTTGATGGTGCAATGCTACCCATAGAGCCATGATACATTATGGGACCAGTACTAATGTGTGTATGTCCTTGTTGGAAGTAAGGAACTAATAAAGCAGCCACCAAATCGACGCCATCCACTTGGTGGCAATTCTATGGGTAGTAATTAAATGTATCAATATTTTATAGGTAGCAATTCTATTACACCATCAAATACTTGATACATTATCATCAATGGTAATAAGGGAGTTGCTGCACTATCCCTCAAAAGAGAATGATAGCATTATTATCTCCCTCAAAACTGTCATTTTAGACTAAAGTAACCCTGGTTTTTTGGGCTATGGAGAAGCTCTCGTGAATCAAAATGATTTAGTGTGAGTAAAAACATTAGACACCACAATTTAAATGACATAGAAAAGGTATAGAAAAATGTTTAAGTTGGAATACTGTTTTTTCTATATGACCTAATTTAAACATTTTAGCAATTGTTTAATACTTTAATTATTTTGTCTCGTTCTAAGCCACTCAAATTCATGAGATCTTCACAATTGTTACTTCTATAAAAAAATTAGAGTTTTGAGGAAGTGGTAATGCTATCCACTTTTGAGGGGATAACATAACAATTAAACTATTGCAAATATTATTAAAGTGCATATAAGGTCATTTTGGTCATTGAAAGACAATCAGATATCACTATCTCTTTTTCTGCGCCTCTCTCTCCTTTCACTTCTCTCTTTCTCACGGATTTAGATCCAGTCATGTCACTTGAGTTATGTTGCTCAGATCTGAGCCGTCCATTTTATTAAAGCTCATTTCAACCATTAAATATTAATGTGTTTTAATGGTTGAAATGACCTTAAATAAAATAGACGGCTTAGATCTAAGCAACATGACTCAAGTTAACATGACTGGATCTCTTCCCCTTTCTCACACTATCTCCTCTGTTCTCTTCTCATTCTCGTTCTTCCTTCCCCTCTACTCTGACTCTGTTTGTTGTTTTTTATTCTGATCCCGCTATTCCGAAGAAGCAGGACTTAATGCAAGCTGCTATAATCAAAGTAGCATGACTGGCTTTTCGTTTTGCTATTTCTCTGTGTTTTAACTGACTCGAAAAGATGTTAGATTTCACTATTTTAATGTAGTGGGACTCTATTAAATCTGCAATTTTCAAAGTAGCAGGAATATTTTGTCTGGTTGCCACTGATTAATTTATTGAAAACTGCCCCAAATCAATAAATACTTTCCCAACTACCCCTTTTGCCTATTTTGTTATTAAAGCAGCATTTTTCCTATCATCATGCTCTAATACTATCCACTCTTAAAGGGATAGCATAGCATTTTCAAAATTGTAGATATTATTAAAATGGCATCAGTGCGAAAGATCAATGTTTCTCTATCTTTTTGGGGAAAGAAATTCAGTTACTGCTGTATCTTCTTATAGTAACAACAAGGATTTAGTATAAATTATTCATGAATTATATATATCTACCAATATACCAATACATAAATCTGGTTAAATACAAGAAAGAAAAGTACTAGATAATAACTAAATATTGTTTCAAAAAAGTATAAATTTCTCTATAAATTATATTCTAGTTAATTTATGAAATTGATGTTAACTATATAAAATTAAAAGTTGTTTTTATCTATACAAGTAGATAAAGATGGTTTCTAGATTTGGCATCAAATTTTTTTAAAAGATATTTATCGATAAATAAAAGTAAAGGTATTCCTATAAACTTAACTGCACAAGAGAAAACTCTTAGTACCATATCTTAATCGCCCCCACCTTTTAACAAACTAGTTCATCAAAACCTTATTCTTTTTTCAAAAACGTAAACCTCTACACTTACCAAGATAATCGTTAATTACGTACAAAGAGAAAATAGACATATAACAAAATAAATAAAATTTTGGTTTAAATGTACTACAGGTCCCTATAGTTTAAACTAATTTTGAATCAAGTCCCTATAATATTTTTCTTCTTCTTTTGGGATCTTTATAGTTAGAAATTTTTTTAATTGGGTCCCTACCGTCATCCCCAGTTATAAATCTGTCCGTTTAGTACTCACATGACAAACAGCTTGTCTATGTGACAATAAAATAAGCTGCTAAAGTGGCACAAAAATTGTCACTTCATCATCTTTCTTCTTCTTCCCTTCTCTCTCTACTTTGACAATTTGTGTACCACTTTTGCGGCACGTAAGCTTCATCAATTGCCACATGAACAAGTCGTTTGGCACATTAGTAAGAAATTAATGGATTTATAACTTTGGGTGAGGACCGAGACCCAATTAAAAAAAATCAAATTATAAGAACCCCAAAAGAAAGAAAAAAATTATAGGGACCTAATTCAAAATTCATCCAAATTAGAGTGACATACAATACATTTAAACCTGGTGTCTTCAAAATCATAAATTGATAACATTGTTCCACGTTTTTGCTTCATTTGCAGCACATTTTCTGCTCTTAAAAGTACACTGAAATCTCATCACATTCCTACCACTAACCAAGTGACCCACTTTGGGCCATTCATATAATTTAGTAAGATTCAAATGCATTACACTCTTGTGTACGTGACACAAACATTTGTGTAATATTAATGTGAGTTTCATACAGACAAATAGGGTTGTTAGTTAAAAAGACGAGTCACATTTTGGTGCTTAAATAATAACTTTTAATGCCCCACATATCTAATATGAGACATAAAGTATCAATCACTTTACTCTCAATTTAGAGAATCCAAATACACAGCCAAAAAAATATTTGTGCATGCATGCCCACCTGCCGCAAACACATACGATTATTGCCCCTCCAAAGTAGGTGAGACATTAAAAGTTTTTGACGGCAACCATGCAAATTTTAATCTTTTTTCATTTTTATTCTCTATGCATAGTAGTTTTGTTAATCAATAGAGGGAGTTGCGCGCTGATCTATCATTCACTTGCGAGAATTAACATTACGTTAAGTTTTTGTGGAACTGACCTCAAAGTTGGCACCGTTTATATGTAACATCAGGTTCGTTCTTGCTCAACTTAAATGCACCATTTATACATTATCATCAGTGGTATTAAGGGAGTTGCTACTCTATCCCTCAAAAGAGAATGGTAGCCTTATTATCTTCCTCAAAACTCTCATTATAGACTAAATAAGTAACCCATGTTTTTTAGGCTATGGAGAAGCTCTTGTGAATCAAAGTGATCTAGTGTGAGTAAAACCATTAGACACTACCGTTTAAGTGACATAGATTGGGCCATATAGAAAAAAATTTGAGGGGAACACTACTTTTCCTACATGAACTAATTTAAAAACCTTAGCAATTGTTTAATACTATAATTTTTTTGTCTCGCTCTCAGTTACTCAAATTCAAGAGTGGTCTATAACTGTTACTTCTATCAAAAATTAGAGTTTTGAGGGGTGGTAATGCTATCCACACTTGAGGCAATTTTAAAATTGCAAATATTATTAAAATTCATGTAAGGTCATTTTAGTCCTTGAAAGATAATCAAAAATCACTTTAACTGCTTAAAAGATTTATTTGAATCACATGAGTCCTCATATTCAAACATATAATTTTGTACTTTTTTTAAAATATTTTTAATACAATTTAATTTATTAAACACCTTAGCAATAAGTAATTTTATTTCTGTAAACAAACATATATAACATAAATGATTTAAGGATCTCTAGAAAGTATTGAGGTTTTGGGTTTGAATATTAATTTTCTTGTATCCTTTGCTAAAATCTATGACTTTGTCTATCTAATTGCTGGTTGAGAGAAAAGAAAATAGTGGCTTGGAATACCAAGTGGTGCAAATTTTCAGCTCTTGGCATCCAAAACTGTAAGGTTTTGGGTTTGAATATTAATTTTCTTGTATCCTTTGCTAAAATTTATGACTTTGTCTATCTAATTGCTGGTTGAGAGAAAAGAAAATAGTGGCTTCGAATACCAAGTGGTGCAAATTTTCAGCTCTTGGCATCCAAAACTGTCATTAATTTGATCTTGAAACTATCATACTAAGTAATTGCTGGGTGAGAGTCGAAGCACAAGAGCAGATTATGCTTATTTCACTACTAAGGAAAAGTGAGATTAAGCAGTCCAATTAATATATAGTTATTAAAATCTCTTTTTATTTTTCTCGTTTTTTGCGCCGTTTCTCTCCTCTCACCTCTCTCTTTCTCACACACTATCTCCGCTCTTCTCCTCTCATTCTCGTTCTTCCTTCTGCTCTTCTGTGACTCTGTTTCTTGTTTTTTTTATTCTTAACCTGCAATTTCGAAGTAATGAGACTTAATGAAAGTCGTCATAATCAAAGCAGCGTGACTGTAGTGGGACTTCCCTAAATTCGCTATTTTTGAAGTAGGAGGACTCATTTTGTCTGGTTGCCTTTGATTAATTTATTGAAAACTGCCCCAAATCAGTAAATACTTTCCCAACCACCCCTTTTCCGTATTTTGTTATTAAAGCAACATTTTGCTGTCATTTTTCCCTAATAAGAAAAGTACTAGATAATAACTAAATATTGTTTCAAAAAAGTATAAATTTCTCTATAAATTATATTCTAGTTAATTTATGAAATTGATGTTAACTATATAAAATTAAAAGTTGTTTTTATCTATACAAGTAGATAAAGATGGTTTCTAGATTTGGCATCAAATTTTTTTAAAAGATATTTATCGATAAATAAAAGTAAAGGTATTCCTATAAACTTAACTGCACAAGAGAAAACTCTTAGTACCATATCTTAATCGCCCCCACCTTTTAACAAACTAGTTCATCAAAACCTTATTCTTTTTTCAAAAACGTAAACCTCTACACTTACCAAGATAATCGTTAATTACGTACAAAGAGAAAATAGACATATAACAAAATAAATAAAATTTTGGTTTAAATGTACTACAGGTCCCTATAGTTTAAACTAATTTTGAATCAAGTTCCTATAATATTTTTCTTCTTCTTTTGGGATCTTTATAGTTAGAAATTTTTTTAATTGGGTCCCTACCGTCATCCCCAGTTATAAATCTGTCCGTTTAGTACTCACATGACAAACAGCTTGTCTATGTGACAATAAAATAAGCTGCTAAAGTGGCACAAAAATTGTCACTTCATCATCTTTCTTCTTCTTCCCTTCTCTCTCTACTTTGACAATTTGTGTGCCACTTTTGCGGCACGTAAGCTTCATCAATTGCCACATGAACAAGTCGTTTGGCACATTAGTAAGAAATTAATGGATTTATAACTTGGGGTGAGGACCGAGACCCAATTAAAAAAAATTCAAATTATAAGAACCCCAAAAGAAAGAAAAAAATTATAGGGACCTAATTCAAAATTCATCCAAATTAGAGTGACATACAATACATTTAAACCTGGTGTCTTCAAAATCATAAATTGATAACATTGTTCCATGTTTTTGCTTCATTTGCAGCACATTTTCTGCTCTTAAAAGTACACTGAAATCTCATCACATTCCTACCACTAACCAAGTGACCCACTTTGGGCCATTCATATAATTTAGTAAGATTCAAATGCATTACACTCTTGTGTACGTGACACAAACATTTGTGTAATATTAATGTGAGTTTCATACAGACAAATAGGGTTGTTAGTTAAAAAGACGAGTCACATTTTGGTGCTTAAATAATAACTTTTAATGCCCCACATATCTAATATGAGACATAAAGTATCAATCACTTTACTCTCAATTTAGAGAATCCAAATACACAGCCAAAAAAATATTTGTGCATGCATGCCCACCTGCCGCAAACACATACAATTATTGCCCCTCCAAAGTAGGTGAGACATTAAAAGTTTTTGACGGCAACCATGCAAATTTTAATCTTTTTTCATTTTTATTCTCTATGCATAGTAGTTTTGTTAATCAATAGAGGGAGTTGCGCGCTGATCGATCATTCACTTGCGAGAATTAACATTACGTTAAGTTTTTGCGGAACTGACCTCAAAGTTGGCACCGTTTATATGTAACATCAGATTCGTTCTTGCTCAACTTAAATGCACCATTTATACATTATCATCAGTGGTATTAAGGGAGTTGCTACTCTATCCCTCAAAAGAGAATGGTAGCCTTATTATCTTCCTCAAAACTCTCATTATAGACTAAATAAGTAACCCATGTTTTTTAGGCTATGGAGAAGCTCTTGTGAATCAAAGTGATCTAGTGTGAGTAAAACCATTAGACACTACCGTTTAAGTGACATAGATTGGGCCATATAGAAAAAAATTTGAGGGGAACACTACTTTTCCTACATGAACTAATTTAAAAACCTTAGCAATTGTTTAATACTATAATTTTTTTGTCTCGCTCTCAGTTACTCAAATTCAAGAGTGGTCTATAACTGTTACTTCTATCAAAAATTAGAGTTTTGAGGGGTGGTAATGCTATCCACACTTGAGGCAATTTTAAAATTGCAAATATTATTAAAATTCATGTAAGGTCATTTTAGTCCTTGAAAGATAATCAAAAATCACTTTAACTGCTTAAAAGATTTATTTGAATCACATGAGTCCTCATATTCAAACATATAATTTTGTACTTTTTTTAAAATATTTTTAATACAATTTAATTTATTAAACACCTTAGCAATAAGTAATTTTATTTCTGTAAACAAACATATATAACATAAATGATTTAAGGATCTCTAGAAAGTATTGAGGTTTTGGGTTTGAATATTAATTTTCTTGTATCCTTTGCTAAAATTTATGACTTTGTCTATCTAATTGCTGGTTGAGAGAAAAGAAAATAGTGGCTTGGAATACCAAGTGGTGCAAATTTTCAGCTCTTGGCATCCAAAACTGTCATTAATTTGATCTTGAAACTATCATACTAAGTAATTGCTGGGTGAGAGTCGAAGCGCAAGAGCAGATTATGCTTATTTCACTACTAAGGAAAAGTGAGATTAAGCAGTCCAATTAATATATAGTTATTAAAATCTCTTTTTATTTTTCTCGTTTTTTGCGCCGTTTCTCTCCTCTCACCTCTCTCTTTCTCACACACTATCTCCGCTCTTCTCCTCTCATTCTCGTTCTTCCTTCTGCTCTTCTGTGACTCTGTTTCTTGTTTTTTTTATTCTTAACCTGCAATTTCGAAGTAATGAGACTTAATGAAAGTCGTTATAATCAAAGTAGCGTGACTGTAGTGGGACTTCCCTAAATTCGCTATTTTTGAAGTAGGAGGACTCATTTTGTCTGGTTGCCTTTGATTAATTTATTGAAAACTGCCCCAAATCAGTAAATACTTTCCCAACCACCCCTTTTCCGTATTTTGTTATTAAAACAACATTTTGCTGTCATTTTTCCCTAATACTATGAACTCTTAAAGGGATCGCATAACAATCTTAAAATTGTAGATATTATTAAAATGGTATCGGTGCGGAAGATCAATGCGTCGCTATTTTTATGGGGAAAGAAATTCAGTTACTGCTCTATCTTCTTATAGTAATAATAATGATTCAGTATAAATTGTTCATGAATTATATATATTTGTCAATATATAAATTGTTCAGAATTATCTACATAATTCTGGTTAAATACAATAAAGACAAGTACTAGATAATAACTAAATATTGTTTCTAAAAAGTATAAATTTCTCTATAAATTATATTTTAGTTAATTTATGAAATTGATGTTAACAAAATAAAATTAAAAGGTGTTTTATCTGTACAAGTAGATAAAGATGGTTTCTAGATTTGGTATCAAATTTCTTTTTTAAAAATAAAAAAATTTCATATTTATTGATAAATAAAAGTAAAGGTATTCCTATAAACTTAACTGCACAAGAGAAAACTCTTAGTACCACATCTTAATCGCCCCACCTTTTAAGAAAACTGGTTCATCAAAACCTTATTTTTTTTTTTTTTTTTAAAAAATGTAAACCTTTACACTTACTAAAATAATCGTTAATTACGTACAAAGAGAAAATAGACATATAGCAAAATAAATAAAATTTTGGTGTCTTCAAAATCATAAGTTGATAACACTAATCCACGTCATTGCTTCATGTGCACCACATTTTCTGCTCTTAAACGTACACTGAAAGCTCATCATGTTCCTACCACTAACCAAGTGTCCCACTTTGGGCCATTCATATAATGTAGTAAGATTAAAAGGCATTAAACTCTTGCCTACGTGACTCAACATGTGTGTAATACTAATGTGTTTTTCATACAGATAAATAAGGTTGTTAGCTAAAAAGACAAGTCACATTTTAGTGCTTAAATAATAACTTTTAATGCCCCACATATCTAATATGAGACATAAAGTCTCAATCACTTTTCTCTCAAAAGTATACTCTCACTTTAGAGAATCCAAATACACAGCCAAAGAATATTTGTGCATGCATTGCCACCTGCCGCAAACACATGCAATTATTGCCCCTCCAAAGTAGGGGAGGCATTAAAAGTTTTTTTCGGTAACCATGCAAATTTTAGTTTTTTCCCTTTTTATTCTCTATGCGTAATAATTTTGTTAATCAATAGAGGAAGTTGCGCGTTGGTCGTTCATTCACTTGCGAGACTAACATACGTTAAATTTTTGCTGAAGTGAACTCAAAGTTGGCACCATTTATATGTAACTTCATATTAGTTCTTGCTCAACTTAAATGCACCATTTATACATTATCATCAGTGGTACTAAGGGAGTTGTTACGCTATCCCTCAAAAGTGAATGGTAGCCTTATTATCTCCCTCAAAACTCTCATTATAGATTAAAGTAACCCATGCTTTTCGGGTTATGGAGAAGCTCTCGTAAATCAAAGTGATCTAATGTAAATAAAAACATTAGACACTATCATTTAAGTGACATAGATTAGGCCATATAGAAAAAAGTTTGATGGGAACACTACTTTTTCTACATGACCTAATTTAAACACCTTAGCAATTGTTTAATACTTTAATTGTATTGTCGCACTCTAAGCCACTCAAATTTAAGAGAGTATCACAATTGTTACTTCTATCTAAAATTAGAGTTTTGAGGGGGTTGTAATGCTATCCAATCTTGAGGGGATAGCATAGCACTTTCAAAATTGCAAAAATTATTAAAATGCATATAAGGTCATTTTCGTCCTTGAAAGATAAACAAAAATCACTTTAAGTCCTTAAAAGATAAGGAACTTGCAATAAGTTGAATGAGGCTGAAATTGTCTCTCAAGGAAAAAACATAATTCATCCCTAAGATCTCTCGTTTGGATAGTATAACTATAGTTTATTGAAGCTTATAAATTGTCATAAGTTTTTATATGCAAATAAAAGTGTGTTTGGATAAGCTCATTTTAACAACTTATTACCCTCTTAAAAGTTATTTTAAACTTATTTTATGAAGTTATTATTTAGAATTTGTTTTGTAAAAATCCCTTGCAAAAGCTTATGACATGATTTTAGAAGCTCTTCTCACAATGTATATCAAAACATAAAATAACTTAATTTAAAAGAACTTATTTTATAAGAGCTTATCACATAAAACCTTAATTTTCTTTTGATTTAATTGCATTGTACTCCAAATAATTGTTTCAAGAGTCTCCAATTCCATATCAAGTTGAACTAGTTATTGAAACAATATTAAAAGTCTCATTGAACAAGTAGATAGGAGTTTGATTCTTATAAACAAATTTGTAAGGTTTTCAATTTTCAAGTTCTATAAGTAACAATTGTTCCCTTTTCTCTCTTCTCGCTTCTACAATATTGATAATCCATCAATTTCCTTCTCTGCCTACAAAAATAGATGCTTAACTAGAGATTTTATATGCTTGTGGTGTTGTATAATTTTCATATCTTTCTTACTTTTGTATATTGTGAAGTTTTAGTACAGTTTAAACTTAACATTTACACCTAAATTCCCACCCTCCTTTTCACCTCATATAAGCCTAGTGGTTCCATTTCTTAATATTGTTTTTATAACTCATTTGAAATTGTAGCGATGCATTAGCATAAATAGTAGATTTTAAATTCCACGTCCACATGGCTCTGTATATGACAAATAAGGGAAGAACCAAGACAAGGGTAATAGGTATTGTCATTACATTGTTTACTTTTATAAGAGAAATATTATATGGAATCGTGGATAACCATTTAATACAAAATGATGACCTTTATAGACCGATAATGGACTACTAATAAGATCTAGAACTAGCATGTGTAAGAATCCGATTTACTAAACAGACGAAAATTAAATTTCACCAGCAAGATTATTAGCTACAACTACAATGTTAAAAAGTATGTAGATTAAAATATTATAAAGTGACGGGTGCACTAGACAATTACTTGCGAGAGAATCAATAGACGGGGTTTTCTAAAATTTATAGACCATTATCCATGTGCACGTCCTTTATTTGAATCTCAATTATTGGTTTCTTCATCAGCAGTTATTGATCTCCTATATTTTACCCTTTAAAATGCACCTGTCGCTTTATAGGATACAAATCCAATAATTTGATTAATTTTGCTTTGATTTTGAATATTGCAATTTTATTTTTTTGTTATTATAGAAGTTTTAGGGGAATCGTCACTCTCCCAATATACTTTTATACCAATGAAATATATAACATTTTCACAATTAAGCGTAAGTCCCATATTAATGAGAGATATGTGATTTGATGAGTATAAACCATCTTAGTTGCCTTAAATGTCAATTAAGTAATTTGAGCTGACGACATTATAATTCCTCATTTCATTGTTCTTCTTATGTAGTTGATGTATGTTACCTTCTTTTCCGTTTTTCCTACTATCATCGAGAAAAATAAAAACTCTTTTTGCTTTTGGATTCAGATCCTTTTACTTGAGGGATGCATTTTAGAGATTAAAATGCGCTTGAGTGGGCACGAGTGAGAGAATCAATAGAAGGGGTTTGCCAAAATTCATAGATACTCAAACAGGTCAATGCATTTTATCAAAATCTTAACCATTAATTTTTTAATGAACGGGTATTCTCTTGCACTTTATTCTCTAAAGTACACGTTTACTTTAGAGAATCCAAATAGACAGCTAAAGAATATTTGTGTATCCATTCTCACCTCCCACACAGATGCTGCAATTATTGCCCCACCAAACTCGGTGAGACAAATTAAATTTATTCTCTAGACATAATAATTTTGTTAATCAATGGAGGGAGTTGCGGGTTGTTTTATGTCATAATTGCACCGGTTCTATGTAACATCACATCCATTCCTGCTCAACTTAAATGACTGAGTACTAATTTCACTTATTATGGTATAAAACATAATTAATTCTTGCTCATTTTCGATGTGCTAGTGTTGGCTGTTTAAATAGAAGGGAAGATGGACAGTTCCAAAGGCAAAATCAAGTTATATAAGAGCACCTATCCAAAGAGGAATGAAAGAAAACTAGAGAGCTTAAAAGAAATTAAGTATGGCTTCTATGCCTGGGTTACTCTCTGAATGGCCATGGACACCTCTTGGAAGCTTTAAGGTGCCCTATCTCAAATAATTCATCTCTCTCTCTCTCTCACACACACACACACACTCAGATAAACATTCCATAGACTTTTGGTTTTTCTTGTATCTTCAAGATTTCCTTTATGTTACGAAAAAAGAAAGCAAAAAAAAAAAAAAAGAGAGAGTACGAGGTGTTGCTTTTATGTAATATGTCCGAAGACTCTTTAATAGTTCTGCTTGGAACCCTACTGTGTGAACTTTTTGTTTTTTGAAGTGAAAGAGAAACCTTCTTCGTTAACTCACTCTATTTAGCTAATGATTAGGTAAGCTAAATGTTTTAAACCATCCTTCTCTTTATTTTATATTTTCATTAGTATTCCTATTGTTATTGCTTCGGTTAACTAAGTATCATGCATTCTAATGGCAGTATGCGATACTGGCTCCCTCGGTGATTCACAGCACATACTCTTTCTTTTCACAAGATAAGAGTAAAAGGGACGTAACTTCCTTACTCATACTACCATTTCTACTATGGATTTATCACTTTTACATTTGCACATATCAAATTCAATAAATTTTTTGCACAACTTCACTTAAATTATTTTTTAGTCTAATATTCCTAGCCATGACTCATCCAACATAAAAATAACATAAGAAAAATATCATTTGTTGTACAAATCATCAGAATGGCATTGAACTAAGCAACATTGTTTAAAGATTGAACCATGATGATTGAGCCTCTTAACTTAGATAACAGGGACATAAGCCACAATGTTTTGCCAAAATGCAAGGACACAAGATTTAACCACAACAGTCATTGAACTATAGTGTCTTTAGCCATATCAATCAAATAAAATTTCCTCAAGTAATCAGTGCCCTTCTAATGTAAAAATAATACTAACGAGTTCTATTTTCCCACATTTCATTGGCAGTATTTTCTCTAACTTGTGTCATTTGGGTAGTATGAGCAACATCAACAGCAATGCCTTCTTGATGTCCTATACCATGTTCTCCTTGTATTGTTGCACCTTCTTGAGAATAATCTTCAAAAAGTCTATCTGTGGCATGTTGTATCCTAATGAAGTTATGAATAGTGCAACAAGCGGTAGGTATCTGCCTTTGTCTTCTTATTGGATAATTTGGCATTAATTTTAAAATGGGAAATCTTGCCTTCAATACTCCAAAGCACCTTTCAATAACATTTCGTAATGAAGAGTGTCTATAATTAAACAATTCATGCTTGCCTCTTGGTCGACTTTGTCCATGATAATCTTGTAAATGGTATCTTTGGCCACGATATGGAGCAAGATATCCAGGCATATTAGGATAACCAAAATCAACAAGATAAAATTGATCTGTTGAAAGACAAACAAGAAATTTCATAAGATAACATAAATGATAATGAAGTATCATTTTAATTAACAATATTTTAATTTGTTGATATACCTCCATGAGGCTTAGGAAAATTGTTTTCGGGCTTCAAGGCATCTAAAAAGACCCTTGAATCATTTGCTGTCCCTTCCCATCCAGTATACACAAAGGTGAACAGCATATCAAAATCACATACTGCCATCACGTTTTGTGTTACTAAAACTTTTCTTCCACGAAAGGCTGTTTGTTTTCTTGCAGGAGCCCACGCAGCAACATGCGTGCCATCAATAGCATCAATGCAATCCTAGACTAGAAACAAACTATTTTAAATTAAAAAATTCCTTTATCTAAAATACAATAAGATTATAACTAAATGCTTGCCTTAAAATAGGGAAAATATTTTTGATTCTCCAAAATGTGTCTGTGAGTACTCATTTGATTTCTAGGTCTTATGATTGTTGTGCCCAACACGCATACGGCTCTAAGTACTCTTCTAAACCATTTGCTTACCGTGTGAAGAGAATGTTGAAAACGCTCTGCAACAATTCTGTGGTGCAAGCTATGACAAACTATGATCAAGAACATTGCCACTGCTTCCTCTACACTTACTCTTTTACCATCCTTCAAATTTGCCACATTTTTTTAAAGCATCACAGAAGTTCAAAAATACATGTTTCTCCATTCGAAACTATCATAACACCTAGCTTTATGGCCAACCAAAACTTCAAGTGTATACATCCTTCCTGTCAACATAGAAGTTCTACAAGGTATCTTGTCAACAAAGGTTCTTTGATATTCCATGATTAATTGAATCATAATTAAGTCTCCTAAATCATCATCCAAGTCGCTTGATTCTGTACTGCTCTCAATGCTTGAATTATCTCTACAATCATCCAGGGACATATTGATCTGTTCAAAAGTTCAACACACATTACACATTAACAATAAACTAGAGAAGGAGTTTATGATCACTGCCATAAAAAAGTAGTAGACAATATAATATGGGTTTTCACTTTAGAGCAATTATATTCACTACCTTCCTGTAAAAGGAAAAGATCAGTTCCCTTTAAAACTAAAATTCATATGCATACGTATTGCAATTTATCAAAACTCAAAATGGATTGAAGTGAAGTGTCATTTGTCTTGCCATTAGTCAAAGCTCCAAAGATTGGGGCGAGAATGTCTAGTGATATGTTGGCTCCACCTTAATAGAGGTATGGTTCATGGACACAAAAGAAAAAGGAAACAGAAAATTGTATAGGTCTTTCTGCAATTGTTGCCTCCAGCAATTAAGAACAGATCTTATATCAGTATTCCAATTGGGAATTTTTTGAATTGTAACAAAAAAGATGGGGAAAAAATAATGGCTTCGAAAGTTCATATGGTAATGTATAGTTCGAGAACACCTTAATTTGGCTTAAAAGTCATACATCAAAGGCTTTGCCAACATATTCTGAAAATTAAAGAAAGAGACATAATATAGGTTGCTGGTAGTTATAAACCAAGCTGGTGGCTTATCATATTAAAAGGTGGAAAGACCAAATCCATGTAACTGGGGAAAGGTATACAGTGTATATATACACTATATACCTTTTACTTGAGTGATCGATGACATGCCTACAGTTCAGGCATGTGATTTCATTCCACTTATAGTTGCTTGCATGAATAGTTGTTACCCTCCCATTTCTAATATGAGTGTCACTATCTTTTTTGCTGCCCCAATGTTTTAGTTGTTTTAAGTTCCAGATTCGATTACTAGTCTTAGGACTCATTGGGAAATTGTCTTATTTTGACCAGGTTCATATCCACTTTGCCAACATATAGCAAGCAATTCATCTTTCTATTCCCGTTTCACTGAACCTTTCCCTTAACAGAATCTCTTAAGATATTTTCAATTTAAAGTTTTAAACTCTACACTGTGTTAAGATATGCATGATGTTATCTATTTGACTGAGCTTTTGGTAAAATTCCTCGTTAGAGTGCACCTTACATCTCTTGACATGCTAATACATTTATGGATTAGCTTTTAGAACACTAAAAGATAGACCATAGCAGCAAGAAACAAAAACCTTATTTTTGGCATACTACAAGATGTCTTAGAAGTGCTCACTCCAGAGGAAAATCCAATTTAACATTGCTCATATTAACTTTGATAGAAAAAGATTGTAATCAACTCCATATGTTATTATTTTTTTCCTGTTAGCTCTGTCAAATTTTCTTACCATGTAAAGATGTGTTCATTGCATTATATGGATTATAAACATTAAAAATACAAAAATCCAAACCAACACAACAAGAGACCATTGGTCTATGTAGCAATAAAACTAACAACACTCTAAATTTGAAATTGTATCAAGACGGCTTCCTGTGGCCTTAAACCATCTTCCATTATAACTGTCACTATCATCCATATGTTTGAAGGCAATTAGCTACAAATGTACTTCAAAGTTAGTATAGCAGGTTTAGGTATGGTATGCAACTATATTGGTTTAAAACCAATAACAATAGATGCAAATAAATACAGGTTCAAATAATTACTGGAGCCATCTAGCGGCAAGTATCACAGTCTATGCAAGTATGATTTGCAACAAAGATGAGAACGAAAAAATCAGTGCATTTCTCAAATAAAGAGACTAGAACTAAAGAAAATAACAAATACCACCACTCTGTATACCATGTTCAATGATAAACATTACCAAAATAGAAGTAAGCCTGATATCTTAATAAGCAATCAACAGTTTACACAAGCA
>QAOA01008685.1:0-82776 GCA_003255065.1 Cercis canadensis
AACCCCCGGTACTGCAAGGTCGTGCACCTCGCTGGGTACAAACCAGCTGTTGCTTCTCTGAAACTAAATATTGATGCTGTGTTGCTGCCTTCAGGTATGTGTGGAATGGGCGGTGTAATCAGGAATGGTGATGGCCACTTTGTAGCTGCTTGGTGCTGCCCTATCCCGTATGCTCCATCTATTGAGGTGTTGGAGGCCATGGCTTGTAGAGAAGGGTTGAAATTGGCGTTAGCATGGGGTATAACTGAGGTTTGTTTGGAATGTGATGCTCAGGGTGTGGTATTGGCACTTAATAGTGAGATGAAAGGTTTGTTTCGATCCTACAAAGCAATGATTTCTGTTCCTAGGCTTTTGATTTGGCATGATTTGCCACCTAGTTTTCTTTCTGATGTGTTTCCTTTGGATGATTAATGAAAATTTCCTTTTTAGATCAAAAAAAAGTAGAGAAACGTAGAGATTTAAGTCAGAGTTTACAGAGATAAGGGCAAAGAAGAGAAACGAAGACAGATAGAGAGGAAGGATATGGAATAAAGAGCTCAACACATCCTTCCTGGAACACTGATGCCTTTCCTGAATTCCACTTATAATTATTAAAAAAATAACACGTCATTTCCTGATTGTGAATTGAATGTCCAAGAACACAAATTAAACAAAACAACAAAAATTTAAAAGCATTGTCACACACATTCACATATTCACACAGTCACACGAACCATGTGCATAGGTACTCCCCCCTCCCCTAAAAAGACTCTTTCAATATATTTAATTATTTAGCCATGTGCAGAGATCCTTATTATACGTGTCTCAAATTATAAAATAGTATGTATTCTGTGCCCCACTTATAGCCATCGCTTTAGTCTTTCTTTGCATGTGCACTAAAAATGTTGTTTAGGACCACCAATTTTCCAAATAATTACTTTGCATTTGTTGTTTTGTTGCTTCTGTGAAACATATTTTGAAGGAAAAGTTACATAAATATATATTCACTTATATTTTGGGTATAATTGTAATGCTTCCTCTGATTTTTTTTTCTTTCTAAATATTTACAATGTCATCTATTTTNTACAGTGTATATATTTCTCTTATCATTGTTACCCCTTATGGCCTTTCAACTCTGGCAACTTGAAATTACGCCTTTGAGAACTTTGAAAGGCCATCTTTATCCATTGTAGATCAAGGCTTTCTTTGATTCAAAGGGAGCTAATGAATCGAATAGTGGCCTCATGGGTTGATGATAGAAGTTATTTTCATTTTGTGGCTGGCTTCATATATTGAATCAAAATTTTAGAACAAAATGTCACTTTACGAACAATTCAACATACAAGTTGAACTTTCTTGAAGGTTTACATACTCTTTTTCTCTTTTCTTTTGCTGCAAACTTCTTGTGTATTCTGTGTCTGTAATTTTATATCCTTTGTTAGATATAACACTTACTATTTTGCTCTTCTCCCTAATAGCTTAAGTTTTTGAAATAATCAATAATTTCAAATAAAATTAAAGCCTCTTTCAACAAGTGGTAAATAGTTCAATCCTTGCCACCCCATTTCTAATAATTAAATTAAGCTTCAGGATGATGAAATATGATATTGTATTTTATCTATGCTTTAATATCAAAGGTCTTTTGCTTTGGGATGTATCATATATAAAACCTATTCTTAGTACCATATATCCTAATAAATTAAGCTTTTCGTTAAAATGGTTCCTTCAAGTCCTTACGAGGACAATGTCTATTATGTTTATGTTAATTAATTACTCTGCACTAACTAAAGTTATCTATCATTTTTCCTGTTTTGAAGGATTTTCCAGTTTGAAGAAGTTGGAGATACTAAACCTTGGTTCCAATTTTTTAAATAGTAGTATCTTAGCTAGTTTCAGTAGCTTAAAATCACTAAGAATTTTAAAGGTAGATAACAACTCATTAAAAGGCCCATTATCTACTCAAGGCAAGTATCCTTTTTTGCTTTATTTTTTTTATAACTAAAATTAAACTATATTGTTTAACTTCTATTCTACTCCTCCCCACGCTCCCCTTTTTCTACATCTTTTTCTTGGTAGATTTTGCTAATCTTAAAAATTTGAAAATGCCAGACCTAAGTGACAGTCAACTCAATACTTTTCTTTTTGCCAAAGGCAATTGTATCTTTTATTATATATTAGAATTATGATTGTAGTTGTTACTCATTTTAATTTCATTGAAAAAATGTTAGTTTCAACCAAAGAAAGGTGGAAAAGGAAAAAAGAGAACAATTATAATACTCATATATGTTCTTTCTTCTGCAGATTTTGTGAATTTGAGAAACTCGGAAGTGTTAGACCTAAGTGACAACCTCTTGAATGATTTACTCTCTTTGCAAGGTACAAACCTGAAATGTGGTCTATATGCTTTGCCTACCCCTAACCAGTCACTATACCACTGAACACTAATTGATCCAAAATATGTTTATTGAATTATTGAGATATATAAGTATTTGAAAGGTGTACTTTTAATACTACTCATGTCAATTAAGGTGTGCTTAATTCATTAATTTTGGCAGGACTATGTGAAATGAAGAACCTTGAGGAGCTGGATCTTAGCAACAACGCATTTAGTGGCAACCTTCCTGAGTGCCTAGGCAACTTGTCAAACCTTCGAGTACTTGATCTCAGTGTTAATATGCTAAGTGGCAATTTCCCATCATTCATTGTCAACCTCACATCCCTTGAATATCTTTCCCTCCTTGAAAATTTCATTGAAGGCTCATTTTCAATGAGAACTTTGGCTAACCATTCCAAGCTTGAGGTTCTCCATTTTTCATCACGAAGCAGTCTGCTACAAGTAGAAACTGAAAATCCACAATGTCATCCTAGATTTCAATTGAAATCCCTTACTCTCCAAAGATGCAACCTAAACATGAAAAGTGGAAGAACAATTCCCAGTTTTCTTCTGTTCCAAAATTATTTGAAGTACATAGACCTCTCCCACAACAACATGATTGGAACATTCCCAAGTTGGTTGATGCACAATAACTCAGGATTGAAAGTTTTAATTTTCGGGAATAACTCTTTAGTTGGAAACATTCACTTGTCTTCCACCGTGCTGGACATAAAGAGCCTGGATATATTAATCAACAGGATGAGTGGATTGCTGCCCAAAGATATTGGTCTTATCTTTCCAAACGTTACATATCTGAACCTAGCAATGAACAATTTTGAAGGCAACATACCATCATCTATTGGTGAAATGAAACAACTTCGGTCATTGGATTTGTCCCACAACCATTTCTCAGGAGAATTACCAGAACAGTTGGCCACTAAGTGCATTTCCTTGAACTATTTGAAGCTGTCCAACAACTTTTTCCAAGGCCAAATGATTCCTAAATCTTCGAAATGGACTGCTCTGGATTACTTGTATCTCGATAATAACAACTTCGGTGGGAGAATTGAAGAGGAATTAGGAAACAATACTGATTTACAGGTTATTGACGTATCCAACAATGCAATCTCAAGTCAAATTCCTAGTTCAATTAGGAACCTTTTTGAACTCATGGTCCTTCTCATGGCTGAAAATCAATTAGAAGGTCAGATCCCTAATGAACTTTTCGATTTAACTGAACTTGAGATTCTAGATCTCTCTCATAACAAATTATTTGGATTAATGCCAGATCATAATCTGTCATCTTTGAGGTACTTGTATTTGCAAAAGAATTCTCTTTCAAGTTCTATACCATCTATGTTTTCTGAGAGCTCACAACTACTACTACTTGATATGAGGAACAACAAATTTTCAGGTAACATTCCACTTTGGATAAATAAGCTATCCACATTGCAAGTACTCCTATTAGGAGGGAATAATTTTCAAGAGCATATTCTAATCGAATTGTTTCAAATTAAAAGTTTGAGCATTATAGACCTGTCACTCAATACATTCAGTGGATTCATACCATCATGCATAGCAAATTTGTCATTTGAATTGGCGCGATATGAAGTCTTTGCTTATACCTTCCAACTCTCACTCAAATCTGGCACGTTTAGCGATGTAAAGATTGAAGATATCTACCCAAATGCCAGTGTGCAATTGAATACTAATTTCGGTGAAGACATGCTTAATAAATTACCATTGGAAGTTGAATTCAGAACAAAGAGCAATTATTACTCTTATGGAGGTAAAATCCTATACAATATGAATGGATTAGATCTCTCAAGCAATCAGCTAACTGGTATCATTCCCCCACAAATTGGGTGCCTTCAAAACATTCGTGCCTTGAACTTGTCACATAATTTCTTGTCAGGTTCTATACCAAACAGTTTCTCTAATCTAACTCTTATAGAGAGCCTCGACTTGTCCTACAATAATTTGATTGGTGGAATACCTTCTGAATTATCCCAATTGTATTCTTTAGAAATCTTCAATGTGTCATACAACAATCTCTCTGGAATACCTCCTAGCTCAGGACAGTTTGCAAACTTCGACGAAAACAACTATAAAGGTAATCCTAATCTTTGTGGACCACTCCTCAGAAGCTGTGAAGATAACAAACCATCTCCAGTGTTGCAATCTGATGAAGGAGAATCAAAAGAAAGCGCAGTTGATGTGGTAGCATTCTCTTGGAGTTTTGCAGGAGCATATGTAACAATTCTGTTAGGGTTGGTAGTAGTGCTTTGCCTTAATGTTCAATGGCGCATGGCTTGGTTCCGTTTAGTTGATAAGTTTGTTCCTTCATGTTTTATGCAGTATTGAAGAATGTACAATTAGTTATACTGTGTGGGAAATCAAGAAGATCAGAATTCAGAATAAAGGACTGTGTTATGCCTCAAGTCTTTATTGTTTATTGAGACTTGCTCATTTGCTTGGGTAAAGTTGTGTTCATTTTTTTTTTTCCGTAATTACATTATTAAGTAATCTAAAGCAATATATTATCAGTGACGTTTCCCATTTCGTTTGTCATTTTTCAAACAAAACCAATTCCCAACTACTGGTGTGAAAGAATTGAATTATTCATGAACTCAAGCCTAAATTTAAGCTTCAATTTTTAAACAAGTCAAGCATAAGCTTTATATACTTATCATTAGAAGTTTGTGAGTCGCAAAAATGGAACATAAATGTTTCAGAAAGGCACTAGTGGTTCACACAACAATTACTGTTCCATTTTTCTTTTCCTTTTTCTAATAAAAATGTTTAAGGAAACAATTACAAGAAACACTAATATGAATCAGACGCACCAAAAGATTGATTGTAGGTCTCCCTGCAAGTCAGCCCTCATTCAACCATATAATGCACGCCATGGCTCCTTGCTCTCTTTTGCTCTCATTGTGGGATTCCATGTTACTCTGTCCTTAGAAAAGTGCAAACCTGTAGTGCTAGCCAAAATCTCGCCTACAGCATGTAGTACCTGGCAAAGACCATTAAAAGTTGGATGTTGAACATACATCAATATATTGTAAAAGAAATATAAAAATAAAATTGTGCACGTAAAAAAATTCTTGCATACTCTCAAGAGTAAATACTCTATGAGCCACAAGTTGGGCCCACCTGTGAGACGCACACAAGGGGCCCACTTTTATGCCTCTAGAGTTTGTAATCTGAGAGTAGAGGAAGATAGGCAGACAATATGTTATCTGCACCAAGTTCTACCAGTCTCCATCATATTGGACAATTTTTTATGGAAATTAAATTTAAAACATGAAAGCTATACTTAAAAGTAACAAGTGAAATGAATACCTCAAGTTCCTCTTTAGTAGATTTACTGCGTGAACGTTGACCTGTTTGTCCAATTAGAAAAAAGGTTGATAACTTCAACACATGAACAAAATGAAGAAAACATGCTGCAGTTTCATGATAAATCCGCAATGACGATGGTGGCTTCTGGGTTCTGGTGAATAAGGCCTGAGAAATGCCTGTTTCTTGACCTATCTGTATGCCGTAGACTAATGCTTTGCTTTCATCTGATGTTACGTATTTGCTTTCCCCTTTAATCTGAGATGATTCCAGAATAAATGGCACCAGAAGTGTTGGTGTCAAGTATGGCTTATCTCCTGCTATTTTAGTGAGAACCTCATTAATAGCACATGAGAGTACTGGAGGCTCATAATGTTGCATAACGACGACGGACACCTGTATATGGGAAGTTTATCAGTGTCAGATATATATTTACAAAGAAGATTAAGTGCATGGATAAAAATGTTATATGCAATTAAACTGTGAGGTTCAATCATCAGAACACTATTTGCAGTCTACTTGCCAAAGAAGGAGCTTTGAAGTATTGTAAAATTCCTCAGAAAAGGGATTGCAAGTAGCAAAAGGTCATTGGTACAAATATTAGCTAGCTGGTTCTTTAAGGGATGAGGGAGAGTGAAATAATTGGGCATTTTGGCCGATATTGCTTCCTCTCTTGCATAGGAATTTAAAAATCTGGAGTTTCATTGTCGAGCTAAGTATAAGGAGACAAGATGGAAAGATAAGAACATTATACAAAAAATCTTCAGAATCCTTCCAGCAAAATTTGGTCGTATGGCAGCCCCTGTGGAAGAACCTACAAAATTATTTAATCAACTCTAGTGGAAAAAAACAGGATTTCTCCAAGCACACAAGGAGAGAATGAAAAGGTTTGACCAACCATTATAGCAAAATCTTGAAGTGATATTTTAAATGATGGTGAGAGAAAAAGTCAAAGCCAAAGTAAAAAGATCTTGAAAGAAGCATCTAATAATTGGTATGGAGAAAAAGAATTATAAAAACTGCTGAAGAAATAGAGAAAAATTTGGTGGTATGAAATTATAATACTTCAGTAATTTCACTCACAAATGAATAAACTTTTCATCCCAATTTTGGGCATCTGACAGTGAATAACAGTGTTGCAGTAGCTCATTGGAGTCTTTGCAGTAATGCATTTAATGCAAAGATGTCCAATAGAACTCAGTTACTTACATAACCTAGATGATTACTCTTGACACCATTTATTTAATGGCACAAGCCAAACCCCGGTATTGCTAGAGAGGCTTCAATTTTTGCAGCATATGCTGATATTGTCAGACACACTTCTGCTTAGATTCTTGATAGCAAAATAGCAAGCAATAAATCAGACAAAAATGGGGCAAACTGATGATTTAAGAAACTAGCTGAAGTTGACCAATTCTTATCCATATAAGGAGAAAGATTTTCCCAAAGACGCTAGTTGTAAGATGATGGTACAGCAGAGTGACAATGAGAAAGTGATAGTTGAAGATATCACTGGACAAGATATTTACATGAAGATAGCTTCCCTCTCAGAATATAACTTAATATTATTGACTTATGACTTATCAAAATGATGGTGGGAGTTCCTAGACAATTATTTGGAATCCAAGAAGTTGGAGGGACAAATTCATTCAATCCATGATATATATATATATATATATACTCAAACTTCTTGTTAGAACCATGTTATATTCAATCAGGACAAACTGATGCATTCCCCACAAATTTATCAAGAGTAAGCAAAAAAAAAAAAGGGATATAGTTCAGACATTCTAGTGAGTGATTAAATGAGGGAATGTTGGCATTACGGCAATTGGCCATTAAACAGCATACTTTTTCTAGAATAGAATTTTATGCGGAATCTGAAAGATAGGCAATGGTATGTCTCTTTAAGATAGACTAATTGATTTAATACTTAAAGGCTGTTAGAAGAAATCAAGGACAATGTTGAAACTTTTATCTATCACCATGAGGTAGGCTTTTGTTATAATTTTGATGCATTTTCTTTTAAATGGAAATGCTTTATCCTAACCTAAATGGAGTATGAACAAATTTGAATGTCTTGGATGTTAGTTTTATGCAATGCTGAGGCAGGGAGAAACACTGAATTCTGACGGTTCAATTCTCCCAGCAGCTTCAGGAGCAAAAGTTGAATAAATCAATGCAATTTTAGCTATGCCACAGTGAGAAATTGTCTATAATGTTAAACTAAAATAAAAAATTTGATGTTAAATGCTATTTGACATAGGAGTGAAAAGAATTTGGATTGAATGGGCTAGGGTTAGACAGTTATGGATTTTTTTTTTGTTGGATTAATAATAGAAAACAGGTTGATTGAAGGTCTGTTTTAGGTGAGAAAACGCCAGACGGTCTTGCAAGTAACAGGTAGGGTTTAAGGGTTCAACTGGTGTCTATTTTGGGTGGAGTGAACATGATGAAGTTAGGAGAGAACTTTCAAAATAAAATTAACTTTACAATCAATTTCCAAGATTTAGTACTGCTCGTCTCTTATGTAAACCACTTAAACATAGCCTTTCTCGTCCATTGAAATGGAATTGGAACAGTAGCTAGTTTCTTGAAGATTTCAAAAACAAAAGAAAGAATAATTCTCGTTAAGGAGACTTAAAAGTACACCTACAGTTTAAAAACTACTAATAATGAAAGAAAAGACAACTTACACTAGATTTTCTCAAGATTAAGTAATCAATTTTATATCTAGGGAAATATTTAGAATCTACTTACTATTTTTGTTTTCACACCATCATCTCCAATGCAGCTGATACTTAAAATTTATTGGTTGTGTATAGAAACCAATTAGGAACCCATCAAATATAATTTGCAATAACTAGTTACTGCTTTCGTTAACTTAATTACTGAGAGCTACTAAATGATTTATTCATATATATAGAAATCATCAGAGGGAAAACCCTTCATATAACCATACATACTGGTTTTATAGCCTACCATTAAGCATATGTTTACTAACCGCACCCAGATCAACTACTAACTAATGAATTTGATTCTAACAATAGCAATTTAATAATATATTTCCAGTCAAATTGAGCATTAGAATTTCAATTTTCCAAAGCAACTGACAAGACAGTTATGGTCATAACTAAAACTAACCATATTGCTCTGGGTTTGAAATGTCATCAGCATCAAATACTGGAACTATTACTCAGGCACACCTTCCATATGATGCTATTTTCCTCGCTGAAGCACATAAAACAAAATCTACAAGGCCCAATTTCAGAGTTCTTAATTTCTAATAGCCAAACCCAACTAAAGAAACCTCTCCCTAATTTCTAACAGAAAACTAACTGAAGAAATCTCTTCAGAGGCTCAGCCTATCCATTGTCTATGGTCTTTAAACATAAAAAACTGAGCTTCATCCAATTGAATTTTTAGGGCCAATTCCTCTACATATTTGAAGACTCAACCACAACAAAAAGGAATCTTTGGTACTGATACTCAACCTAGTGGAGATCATATAATGCAAGTAGCAGTCAAACTCAAAATGGCTATCTTCCTTGAACATCACCAATTCAATTGAACTAAAGGCTCAGTCTACCTAATTTCTATGGTCTTAAACATAAAAAACTGTGCTTCATCCAATTGAATTTTCAGGACCAATTCCCCTGCATATTTGAAGACTCAACCACAACAAAAAGGGATCTTTGGTACTGATACTCAACCTAGTGAGATCATATAATGCAAGTAGCAGTAAAACTCAAAATGGGTATCTTCATTTGAACATCAATTTAATTGAACTATAACCATAATGAAAATGAGGGTTTGAGAGAGAGGACCTGGTAGATGCCCTGATCATCAACATAGTGGAAAACGTTTCCAGAAGCTTTGTTGTCTTTGATTCCGTAACCCTCCAATGAAAGCTCAAACGAGTCCTCTCTGTAACAAAAATTAATAGACCCAGAAAGGCATTTCGATTAAATAAATGTTGCTGTTCATGGAGAAGAAGAAGCTATGAGTATAAAGAAATAGAGACAACTTACAAGCGGCTCAAAGATGAGGGAGAATTAGGGTGGAGAGCATCCAAAATGGCAGAGGCAAAACCCTCTGTGTCTCTGAACAGAAACACTACCTTGGAAGCTACCTTCATTTCTTTCGGGTCTGGAATTTCTTGCTTCGTTTCCCCGCTCGAATAACAACACACCTAGCCGCTTTTTTTTTAGGTGGTGGTGGTTTGTTTTGGTACTTTGCTAACCCCACTCTTCTCACATTCCTTTTTAAAAGAAAAGTCGCCTTCCATGTGCAATATATCTCCAAGTTTAAAGATTTTTATTTTTATTTTTTTAGACCCTGGTCCTTTGAGAATGATCTTAGGTCTCATTTAGATAGTATAACTTTTAGTTGGAATTTCTCTATTTTTATNAACAATGACAAATCTTTGATACTTTGTTTAGGAGTGTCAAAATAAGCCTGATTTGATGTCGACCCATTTAACCTGCTAATAACCAATAGGGTCAAGCTTATTGGCCCCATTAAAACTGGGTCAACTTGGGCCAAGGACTGAAAGGACCAACCTGATTACTCTTTTATTGTTTTGTTTATCATTTTTTCCCATGCATTTTATGATTGTTTGAAATTAAGAGACTTTGATTATAACCCTTGCTTTATATTCACATATTGGTTTGATGATAAAATACATCTATATGGGTATATTTGTATTTTTCAAAGTCTTTACTAATAAAAAGATACATCAAAATTATATAAAATTAATTATAAATAGATAAAGTAACCAAAAATTTTCAAAGTCTTTACTAATAAAAAGATACATCAAAATTATATAAATTTAATTATAATTAGATAAAGTAACCAAAAACAGTGACAAATCACTAAAAAGAAGACTCAGTCAAGTGTTGATCACTTCTTTTTTTGTTTTTTTATTGATGGCAAAGAGGGTGGATTTTTAACTTTTTACAAACTACCCAAACCCCTTAGACTAGACCGATCACGAATAACTTTTGATCACTTCTTTCTTAGACGCAAAGGCTGACATCCCATTGTTAAAATAAATGAAAATATTGTAAACAAACCCCTTTAACTTCGAGGTGTTTTAAATACACCTATCAACTAAAAAAATTAAAAATTAAGCCTCGTAAATTATCCAAAATTTCAACCTACTCTAATTCCCATAATTAGAATCATAAAAACGTAATTTAGGGAAATATAAAGTATGCACTAAAAATTATATATTTCAACTCATTCTAATCACTAAATAGCTTATAGCTCAATGATATTGAGATAGTCTTCAGGACTTGTGGGTTATGTATTTGAATTTAGAGTCATAGTCAAAAGTATAAAAAAAAATTATATATTATGTATAATATATAGTAATATATATTTTACTACATATTATGTATATACCAAATAAGAAAAAACTATATATGTCACAGTCATCCTTTTTAAACCTTATATGTAATTTCAGTAGCCCAATTAAATTTAAGTACTATCAAAATTTACAAATATAAAATAGTAACCACCGTAACCTTTTATAGATTACTAATTAACTGTTACTTAATGTTTTTACTTTTAAAACCAAGCAGTTTATTTTACCCTTTTCTCCCATTGACCCGTACGTTCTCAAAGCCACTAAATTATATTTTAAGCGTTTATTTAAATATTTTCCAAAGCTACTAATTAGTGTGTATCACTCCACCAATCAATTGCTTTATATATTTATGATTTAAGTGGACCCCTACTTTAGTTATAGACTGATTCAAGAACGTGACATGAATTGACTACAAATACAAATTGGCTAAATATTTTCATATCCTCTTTGATATTAGGAAAATTAGACGTATTTTTTGACAAGAAAAGAAAAGGATTTTGCAGTCAAAAGAAGATGAACTCTGATGATAAGGATGATAAAGCCCATAAAGAAACTAGATATCCAAAGCATGAAACCAAGACTTCAACCAAATAACAACAGGACATATTTCTTACTTTGTTTGGATGATTGGGAGATTTGATTGTGTGAATGGAGGCATCAGCAATTGAATTATCATGCTTGTTAGATAAGAAATCATTAATGGCTTGATTGATAGGAGAGCTCAGGGAACATCTATTTATCTCACCCAATTTGCTCGGAGCCACAGACAACCCCTCAATCGGCATATCATGTGTTGCAGTATTGCTCATTGCTGAATCTGCAGAGCCAATCAGGTAACCATTTTTATTCTGGCAGAATGCAGATTCCTTACTCCCATTTGATGAATCTGAGGTAGTAGGAACCAACACAGAGACAGCACACAAATCCTTGCTTCCTTCTGCCAAAATTGTATCTAATGAAGGAGAAAGTCTGTCATAATCATACCTATGAGGATTTTCTCCCACAATACTCATGTCGTTTGAATCTCTGCTGCCACTTGGTGGATTAGCAGGCACTGGAGAATGAGAAGATTGCTTCTTGGATTTTGAAAGTACAATAAAACTTCCATGAGCTGCAGGGCTAGAAGTTTGGCTAGGTGTTTTCTCTCCAAAAGAAATGTCAAATCTTGTAGGCGTCTTGAGATCTCCTGAATCAGACATAGCAAGACTCCGATAATGCAATGAAAATGCAGTTGAATCCATTGTAAGATCATGGTTGTCATCTGAGGCAGCAGAGTCAGACAGCCGGCCAGGTCTAATGAAACTCGCTGACAGAGGACCACGGAAATCATCTTCTGCAAAATGATGTTGGAATACATTGGATAACCAATGAGATTCATAGTTAAATAAAAACAGACAAAAGTCAGAACACCCATACTACAACAAATGTTATACTTGTATATCAGCAGCACAACAAGAAACTTACACTGCACTATCTCATAATACTGACTCACCATCAGAAAAAGCAACCATATCAGGTTCAACTTGTTCTTTTGTTACTGAATTGATTACATGCCGTCAAAAATTTACTCTTTGTTTCAAATGGGTGCAAATGGGGGGAATGCTTTTGAGACAGATGATTTAAAAATACATCTAGACCTTATCAGGTTTCCTTCTATTACTGAATTGATTACATACCTTCAAAATTTTACCATTTGTTCAAAACGGGAGCAAATGAGGAATGATTTTCACACAAATGATTTGAAAATACATCTAGACATTATACAAGCAAGGCTCATTTTTATGAGATATGAATCAGTACATACACTATGTCCGTATGCTTATTCAATTTTATGTCCCTCCTCATTTGTTCTTCAAAATGAGCCTTAATTTCAGAATCTAAGACACCAGAATATATAATCAAAACGTTAATAATCCAGGCCGAAAATTGTTCTTATGAAAGCTTAGAGAAAACGTCATTGTGCAAAATGGATAAGGGAATGCAAAATGCCATCAAAGCTACTTCCTTTCGTCATTTTCACTCGGACCCATTTCACAATTCTCCAAAAACACAAAACAAAGTCAACGAAGAAAAAGCAAGAACCAGAACTTGCCATCGTCAGTTGTGGCCACTGACCCAGCAGTACTGCTACCAGGAGAAGGCGACCGAATTGGCCTCAGAAACGACTCCCTCACATTCACAATTTCACCGTCGTCATCATCATCTCCAGCATTGCGTGAAGGTGAAGCCTCTCTGAGATCCTCCTCGTCACTGTCCCCACCCAAGTCCCGGAAAAACCCTAGAAAGGCGTCGTCTTTGGCTCCATTCTCATCGGCGCCGGAGCTGTGTTTGGAATGAGGGGGCGTTTCGGAGTCTTCGTCGTCCCTCTTGAAGATGTGAACGGAGGTAATCTCGTTGTCGACGAAGCTCACGCGCCGGGCGCGTTTCTTCTTCAGCGCAATGGTTTCGTCCACCGTTTTGGTGTTGCTAGAAGGGTCCATTGACGATGGATTTGGTGTTGCGCTCTCTAACAGTGGCTTTAGATTGTGCAATCTAACACTTCGAATTCGCTGTGGAGGGAAGAGACGACGCTGTTTTGTGAAATGCATTTCTCGGGTCATGGTTTAAATTCGTTGGATTTCGGTTCGATCCTATCAGGCCTCAACTTTTATTTTAAGTGTAAGATATTTTTTTTCGTTTTTAAATTATGTTTTAAGTATCACTTTAGTTTTTGATTTAATATTTGTGTTATTTCAATTCTTGAATAATTACTTCACATAAGGTATGGCAAAAAGTATGGAAGCTAAATTTGCCAAATAAATATCGGCATTTTCTATGGCGTTGTTGTAAAAATATCTTACCCACAACCCATGCATTGACAAACTGGGGTCTTGATATTCCTCACCATTGTGGTCTTTGTTTAGAGCATGAAGAAACATTGCTACATGCTCTTTTCCTTTGTTCTGAAGTGCGTGAGGTGTGGGAGTCTTTGGAGGTCGATTTTGGGCTGAATGCTAAAGGTATGGACACTTTCGTTGATTGGTTCATAAGAGAGATGCAAGGGTGGGATGATCGTCATTTATCGCTTATGGTGTTGGGTAGCTACTCCTTGTGGTAGCGTCGTAATGCTATCAGAGTGGGCAAATTTGTATTGCCTATCCACCAAGTATGGAACAGCATAAGTTCTCTTTAGGAGGAGATCACAAGAAGTCATGTGGTGCAGCCCCCGGTATTGCAAGGTCATGCACCTCGCTGGGTACAACCAGCTGTTGCTTCTCTGAAACTAAATATTGATGCTGCGTTGCTGCCTTCAAGTATGGGTGGAATGGGCGGTGTAATCAGGAATGGTGATGGCCACTTTGTAGCTGCTTGGTGCTGCCCTATCCCGTATGCTCCATCTATTGAGGTGTTGGAGACCATGNAGGTGTTGGAGGCCATGGCTTGTAGAGAAGGGTTGAAATTGGCGTTAGCATGGGGTATAACTGAGGTTTGTTTGGAATGTTATGCTCAGGGTGTAGTATTGGCACTTAATAGTGAGATGAAAGGTTTGTTTCGATCCTACAAAGTAATGATTTCTGCTCCTAGGCTTTTGGTTTGGCATGATTTGCCACCTAGTTTTCTTTTTGATGTGTTTCCTTTTGATGATTAATGGAAATTTCCTTTTCAGATAAAAAAAAAAAAAGTAATGATTTAAATGATTAATTTAGTAGGTAGAACTCATTCAAGAATTAAAATGACAAAAAAATAAACAAATAATTAAAGTAATATTTGAAAAATAATTTAAAAATAACAAATGTATTTAACTCTTATTTTTAAAAAAAAATATTAACTTTTGTTGGCTAATTATTTAATGAGTAAAATCTAATTTTGGTATTGAAAAGATATAAGTATTATGTATAATTAATTTAATTTTTGTAAGATTTTTAGGATCACTTCAATCCTTTCTTTTTTTGAATGAAATTTTATTTTGGTCCTTGAAAAGATAAATTTGTTTATCAAAATAGTCCTTTGCCAATTGCCTCCCACTAAGTTTATCACATCGACATTTTAGAAGGTTTTGTCAACTCATGATAATGTGTAACATGAAAGGTTTTGTTAACACTCGTTATGAGATATAAACATATATAGAACTATTTTGATAAATATAGACTAAATTGTTTACATATGTCTTTCTTAGACTAAAATATCGTTTTACTCTTATTTAATACGAGAGGAATAGTGCTACTCAAGTAGCAAATGTGCTTCTATGGTCTTCTCACGTGGACCCAGATCCAAATCCCTTCTCAAGTCTTGGGTTCAAGACTCGAGTACAAAATACTCATTATTTATTTATAGGTAAAAAAATTATTTAATATTACAAGTAATATCAATGAAAGCTTATCAAGTAGAAGCTAGAATTATAGTATTTTCAAAATTCTTTTTTATAACAAGATTATATTTTATTTCAGAAAAGAATTAAGTTAATTTTGTTGACCCAGAAAGTTTATATTTTGAGGATAACATGATTCACAAGTTCATTTTAACTCTAATGTTGAATTTGATAAGCTTTCAAGACGATAAATACGCAAAATGAAATATAATGTTTCAGGCATGATCAATTGGTTATGCATTGTACATGAATCATGCGAGCTTGAAGCATTGAATTATATATATAGAAGTTCTGAAATTAATGTGGTCAAATGCTTGATTAATCAATTTTAATAGAGAAACTCTTGTTCTTGAGCCAAACTTGCCAAGTCTCTTTCATTTGAGTTATTTGAGCTTCAATTTGTAAGGGCGTGGTCCTTGTGAGCGCGAAGGGGTTTGCTTGTAAAGGGTGTGGGAACCCTCGTGGTGAGAGAAAATCCTCTTTAGAGGTGATTAAGTTGTAGTGGCTTGCACATGCTTGTGAAACTTGTGGTTTTAATGAAGAACACTCAAGGAGGAAATTTTGAGGAGAGGACGTTGATCAAGTTGTGTTGAACCTCATTGCTCGTGTTTGATGTCTCTATCTCTCTCTTCACATTGTTTGCTTTGTGTTCATTCACCTTAATAGCATAAGACTTGATCATTTGTTCTTATATACATCTTTCCACATTGTTTTTGAGTCAATATTGAAGTTGTTTTATTTCTTGTGATATTGTCCTGGTTTTTGCTAATCTTGAAGATATTTGGTAATAGCTCTTATCTAACTAGTGAACCTTAAATATTCTATTTTGCCATTGTTAAGTTGTGTATTTTTCTTTATTTGATCTATGTGGTATACTTATTGCTTCCAGCTTCTTCATAAGATTGTATTTGTTTGATATATATGTTTATCTACTCCAATTCTTTCTAGGTACCTTTAAATAAGTTGTTTCGCAAGAGAATTTGTGAAAATTCATTAGGATTTTGAAAATACCCAATTCACCCAGCTCTCTCTTAAGTGATGGTTAATTTTCTTAAGAAATGGTATCAGACTTATTTAAGGATTTGGATCCAGTCATGTCACTTGAGTCATGTTGCTCAGATCTGAATAACTGAAAGGTCTATATGTGATAAGCATATGTTTATGTATAATTCAAAATGATTTCCATAATAGAAGCCAAAATAGAAGGATATGCTTAATTTAGTGTCATTAAATCCCTAAATCTAAATGCGTAAACGGGGATTTGCTAGAAGTGAATAAATTACATGAGAAGGATTATACAGAGACCTATTGTGGATATTCATAGATAAAAATAAAATTGAATACACCACTGGTATGATAAGTTTGCTTTAATTCCCCTATTTTCCAAATAGTTAAGTGGGCCAAAAACCATAAGGCTTCTGAAAACAAAGAATCAATCCCTTCAAATTCTTTTTGAGAAGGCTTCTCTTGCTTCTATTTTTCGCTATGTGAATTCTCTTCCATGCCTAGAAATTGTATAGAAATAAAAGAAGTGAATTAATTTAGGTGAGATGGATTGTACAAATAATAAAAGAATCATATGAATTTTGTAAACCCAAATTCTAAACTTGAAAAATAAGGGAACTGCAACCACATATTAAATCCTATGAAAAAGTTGTATTATATATTAAGTTCCATCTAGCAAGCACAAGTAATAGAAAAAGTTGGACTATAGCTATAGTCTTCAATGGCAACATATATATTTACTGAGAACAATTAATAAAAATTTGCTTCTTGCAACTTGCAAGGAAAAATATTGTTTTGGAAGCACAAACACTTCTGGACAAGGTCAAGGAATAAAGCTAAAAGGAAAAAAATTAAAAAGAAAATAAAAGGGAAAAAGTGAGATATGGATCCATTTAAAATTGATTAAAGTACGAAGCAACAAAATTTTTAAGAATGCATGACTATGAATCAAATTTTCTAGATAATTGGAGTGATGAATAATTTGTTGTCTTAGGTTCTTCTCTTTCTCTTTCCACCTTCTTTCTTGGCCTTTTTCTGTGGAGGTTCCTTACTAAATCAAAGTGCAAAATAAAAATAGTGGCCTCTTTATAGAGAGAAATAGCATGCATATATTATTATATATCAAAAAATTCAGTCCAGAATTTGAAGAGAAAAAAAAAATACAAACATAGCCAAAAATGAAAATCTAGGAGAAGAATTTAAGTGAATGAAGGGCTATGTTTTGAACAGAGGCCAATGAAGATACAGAGGAAAACACAGGAGTTCGTTGTGACATTCATAAAAATGAGAGTTTTCATTCAAATGGTCAAAGAAAGAGTCATTGCCTCCATATTAAAACAAGGAAAACAGGTGAACAGAAACCAATATTTATGCAATGAAAGACTCATTTTCGTAAGGATGGATGCCGTCCTCGGTGTACAATGGCTTGGAGCATTGGGGCCCACTCTCTGCGACTGAGGCAAACTCACTATGGAGTTTGAGAGTGGAGGACGAACACATCGGATAGCAGGGCAAACCGAGAGTCCAGCGCAAGTTGAGTCCATTCACACTCTTGTCAAAACCAAGGCACAAATCTATGAGTTGTTTACACTACATACCGAAGTCCTTCACACAGCCGCACCATCGCCGGATAACAACCTGCCAGAACTGCAGCAGTTATTACAGCAGTATGAAGGAGTATTCAAAGAACCCACACATCTACCACCTTCACGTGGGTTTGATCATCAAATTCAGCTCAAGCCCGGAACCTCACCTGTTACCGTGAGACCCTACCGCTACTCATATCACCAAAAAAATGAGATTGAGCGGCAGTCACTGCAATGCTACAACAGGGGATTATGCAACCAAGCACCAGCCCCTATTCTTCCCCTGTGCTACTGGTACACAAGAAGGATGGCAGTTGAAGGTTTTGTACAGACTACAGAACCCTCAATGAAGTCACTATCAAGGATCGGTTCCCAATTCCCACAGTTGAGGATATGCTAGATGAACTACATGGTGCCTAGTATTTTTCTAAACTGAACTTGCGTTCCGGGTATCATCAAATACGGGTTCAGCCACAAGACATACCCAAGACAGCTTTTCGCACACACCAAGGGCACTACGAGTATCTAGTGATGCCTTTCGGATTATGCAACACCCCGGCAACATTCCAAGCTACAATGAATACTGTGTTTGCCTCAAACTTACCTAAATTCATTCTTTTTTTTTTTTTATGATATATTGGTGTATAGTGTTAATTGGGAAACTCACCTTACTCACCTACAGTTTGTCTTAGAGACACTGGTTCGCTACCAGTTTTATGCTAAGTCCTCCAAGTGTAGGTTTGGTAAAAAAGAAGTGGATTATTTGGGCCACATCATCACACATAATGGCGTCATGATGGATCCCACAAAAGTTGCAGCTATACACACATGGCCATGCCCTCAGTCTGTTACTGAACTACGAGGCTTTTTTGGGGCTCATTGGGTATTACCGAAAATTCATCCAGCATTATGGATGGGTAGCAGCTCCACTCACACCGCAACCGAGTCAACACAACACGAGTCAGTGCCCGAGTTCCTAAACCCAACCCATGTTATGCATGAGCAAGTTGCATGAAGTGGGACTCTAGGCTACGTGAAACATGGGGACTCTATTTTGTTGCTTTATTTGTCTGCTATAGTTATGCTTTATCAAGTAGTAGTGTTTATCTTAGTTAGGATATGCTAGGTAGCTACTCTACCTCTATCAGATAGCCTTGGCATAGGACTGTACCTCTATATAAACAAGCCACCACGTTGGTGTTGCTATCAATCAAATAAACCAGTTCTTACTTTAGTTTCTTAGTTGCATCAGTAATCTAAAGCAATATATTATCAGTGACCTTTCACCATTTCGTTTTTTGTTTTTCAAACAAAATCAGTTCCAACAACTGGTGTGAAAGAATTGAATTATTCATGCACTGAAGCCTAAATTTAAGCTTCAGTTTTTAAACAAGTCAAGCATAAGCTTTATATACTTATCATTAGAAGTTTGTGAGTCGCAAAATGGACCATATATGTTCAGAAAGGGCACTTGTGGTTCACACAACAACTACTGCTCCATTTTTCTTTTCCTTTTTCTAATAAAAATATTTAAGGAAACAATTACAAGAAACACTAATATGAATCAGACGCACCAAAAGATTGATTGTAGGTCTCCCTGCAAGTCAGCCCTCATGCAACCATATAATGCACGCCATGGCTCCTTGCTCTCATTGTGGGATTCCATGTTACTCTGTCCTTAGAAAAGTGCAAACCTGTAGTGCTAGCCAAAATCTCGCCCACAGCATGTAGTATCTGGCAAAGACCATTAAAAGTTAGATGTTGAACATACATCAATAGATTGTAGAAGTAAGGAAAAGAAATATAATAAATAAAAAAATTGTGCACGTAAAAAAATTCTTGCATACTCTCAGAGTACATACTCTATGAGCCACAAGCTAGGCCCACCTGTGAGACGAACACAAGGGGCCCACTTTTATGCCTCTAGAGTTTGTAATCTGAGAGTACACAAGGATGTATGTGTGCCTGCGTGTCATGAAAACAATCAAAGCTAATACAACGATCGTTGTAGAGGAAGACAGGCAGACAATATGTTATCTGCACCAAGTTCTACCAGTCTCCATCATATTGGACAATTTTTTATGGAAATTAAATTTAAAACATGAAAGCTATACTTAAAAGTAACAAGCGAAATGAATACCTCAAGTTCCTCTTTAGTAGATTTACTGGGTGATTGTTGACCTGTTTGTCCAATTAGAAAAAAGGTTGATAACTTCAACACATGAACAAAATGAAGAAAACATGCTGCAGTTTCATGATAAATCCGCAATGACGATGGTGGCTTCGGGTTCTGATGAGTAAGGCCAGAGAAATGCCTGTTTCTTGACCTATCTGTATGCCTAGACTAATGCTTTGCTTTCATCTGATGTTACGTATTTGCTTTCCCCTTTAATCTGAGATGATTCCAGAATAAATGGTACCAGAAGTGTTGATGTCAAGGATGACTTATCTCCTGCTATTTTAATGAGAACCTCATTAATAGCACATGAGAGTACTGGAGGCTCATAATGTTGCATAACGACGACGGACACCTGAATATGGGAAGTTTATCAGTATCAGATATATATTTACAAAGAAGATTAAGTGCATGGATAAAAATGTTATATGCAATTAAACTGTGAGGTTCAATCATCAGAACAATATTTGCAGTCTACTTGTCAAAGAAGCAGCTTTGAAGTATTGTAAAATTCCTCAGAAAAGGGATTGCAAGTAGCAAAAGGTCATTGGTACAAATATTAGCTAGCTGGTTCTTTTAAGGGATGAGGGAGAGTGAAATAATTGGGCATTTTGGCCGATAGTGATTCCACTCTTGCATAGGAATTTAAAAATCTGGTGTTCCATTGTCGAGCTAAGTATAAGGAGACAAGATGGAAAGATAAGAACATTATACAAAAAAATCTTCAGAATCCTTCCAGCAAAATTTGGTCGTATGGCAGCTCCTGTGGAAGAACCTAGAAAATTATTTAATCAACTCTAGTGGAAAAAACAGGATTTCTCACACAAGGAGAGAATGAAAAGGTTTGACCAACCATTATAGCAAAATCTTGAAGTGATATTTTAAATGATGGTGAGAGAAAAAGTCAAAGCCAAAGTAAAAAGATCTTGAAAGTAGCATCTAATAATTGCTATGGAGAAAAAGAATTATAAAAACTGCTGAAGAAATAGAGAAAAATTTGGTGGTATGAAATTATAATACTTCAGTAATTTCACTCACAAATGAATAAACTTTTCATCCCAATTTTGGGCATCTGACAGTGAATAACAGTGTTGCAGTAGCTCATTGGAGTCTTTGCAGTAATGCATTTAATGCAAAGATGTCCAATATAACTCAGTTACTTACATAACCTAGATGATTACTCTTGACACTATTAATTTAATGGCACAAGCCAAACCCCGGTATTGCTAGAGAGGCTTCAATTTTTGCAGCATATGCTGATATTGTCAGACACACTTCTGCTTAGATTCTTGATAGCATAATAGCAAGCAATAAATCAGACAAAAAGGGGGTAAACTGATGATTTAAGAAACTGGCTGAAGTTGATCAATTCTTATCCATATAAGGAGAAAGAATTTCCCAAAGAAGCTAGTCGTAAGATGATGGTACAGCAGAGTGACACTGAGAAAGTGATATTTGAAGATATCACAGGACAAGATATTTACATGAAAATAGCTTCCCTCTCAGAATATAACAATATATTATTATGACTTATCAAAATGATGGTGGGATCCTAGACAATTACTCGGAATCCAAGAAGTTGGACGGACAAATTCATTCAATTCATGATATATATATATATATACTCAAACTTCTTGTTAGAACCATGTTATATTCAATCAGGACAAACTGATGCATTCCCTACAAAGTTATCAAGAGTAAGCAAAAAAAAAGGGATATAGTTTAGACAATCTAGTGAGTGATTAAATGAGGGAATGTTGGCATTACAGCAATTGGCCATTAAACAGCATACTTTTTCTAGAAGAGAATTTTATGCGGAATCTGAAAGACAGGCAATAGTATGTCTCTTTAAGATAGACTAATTGATTTAATACTTCAAGGCTGTTAGAAGAAATCAAGGACAATGTTAAAACTTTTATCAATCACCATGAGGTAGGCTTTTGTTATAATTTTGATGCATTTTCTCTTCAATGGAAATGCTTTATCCTAACCTAAATGGAGTATGAACAAATTTGAATGTCTTGGATGCTAGTTTTATGCAATGCTGAGGCAGGGATAAACACTGAATTCTGACGGTTCAGTTCTCCCAGCAGCTTCAGGAGCGAAAGTTGAATATGCAATTTTAGCTATGCCACAGTGAGAAATTGTCTATAATGTTAAACTAAAATAAAAAATTTGATGTTAAATGCTATTTGACATAGGAGTGAAAAGAATTTGGATTGAACAGTCTAGGGTTAGACAGTTAGGGATTTTTTTTTTTATTGGATTAATAATAGAAAACAGGTTGATTGAAGGTCTATTTTAGGTGAGAAAACGCCAGACTGGCTTGCAAGTAACAGGTAGGGTTTAAGGGTTCAACTGGTGTCTAATTTGGGTGGAGTGAACATGATGAAGTTAGGAGAGAACTTTCAAAATAAAATTAACTTTACAATCAATTTCCAAGATTTAGTACTGCTCGTCTCTTATGTCAACCACTTAAACATGGCCTTTCTCGTCCATTGAAATGGAATTGGAACAGTAGCTAGTTTCTTGAAGATTTCAAAAACAAAAGAAATAATAATTCTCCTTAAGGAGACTTAAAAGTACATCTACAGTTTAAAAACTACTAATAATGAAAGAAAAGACAACTTACACTAGATTTTCTCAAGATTAAGTAATCAATTTTATATCTATGGAAATATTTAGAATCTACTTACTATTTTTGTTTTCACACCATCATCTCCAATACAGCCGATACTTAAAATTTATTGGTTGTGTAAAGAAACCAATTAGGAACCCATCAAATATAATTTGGAATCACTAGTTACTGCTTTCGTTAACTTAATTACTGAGAGCCACTAAATGATTTATTCATATATATAGAAATCCTCAGAGGGAAAACCCTTCATATAAACATACTGGTTTTATAGCCTACCATTAAGCATATGTTTACTAACCGCCCCCCCCCAAGCGCCGGCTGCCCCCTAACACACATGCACACACTAAATACAAAAACAAAATGTTGGGTAATGGAACTAGCGAGGTCAGCCAAATTTAAAGATGTTCACTCTGCATCAGCAGTCCTCAAAAGCTCAACTACTAACTAATGAATTTGATTCTAACAATAGCAATAATAATATATTTCCAGTCAAATTGAGGCATTAGAATTTCAATTTTCCAAAGCAAATGACAAGACAGTTATGTTCATAACTAAAACTAACCATATTGCTCTGGGTTTGAAATGCTATTGCTCAGGCACACCTTCCATATGATGCTATTTTCCTCACTGAAGCACATAAAACAAAATCTACAAGGCCCAATTTCAGAGTTCCTAATTTCTAATAGCCAACCCAACTAAAGAAACCTCTCCCTAATTTCTAACAGAAAACTAACTGAAGAAATCTCTCCAGAGGCTCAGCCCTATCGTCTATGGTCTTAAACATAAAAAACTGAGCTTCATCCAATTGAATTTTTAGGGCCAATTCCTCTACATATTTGAAGACTCAACCACAACAAAAAGGGATCTTTGGTACTGATACTCAACCTAGTGGAGATCATATATGCAAGTAGCAGTCAAACTCAAAATGGGTATCTTCCTTTGAACATCACCAATTCAATTGAACTAAAGGCTCAATCTACCTAATTTCTATGGTCTTAAAGATAAAAAACTATGCTTCATCCAATTGAATTTTCAGGACCAATTCCTCTGCATATTTGAAGACTCAACCACAACAAAAAGGGATCTTTGGTACTGATACTCAACCTAGTGAGATCATATAATGCAAGTAGCAGTAAAACTCAAAATGGGTATCTTCATTTGAACATCAATTTAATTGAACTATAACCATAATGAAAAGGAGGGTTTGAGAGAGAGGACCTGGTAGATGCCCTGATCATCAACATAGTGGAAAACGTTTCCAGAAGCTTTGTGGTCTTTGATTCCGTAACCCACCAATGAAAGCTCAAACGAGTCCTCTCTGCAACAAAAATTAATAGACCCAGAAAGGCATTTCGATTAAAGATTTTTTTTTTGTAAGTTTTAGACCTTTATCCTTCGTGGTGAGAGAAAATCCTCTTTAGAGGTGATTAAGTTGTAGTGGCTTGCACATGCTTGTGAAACTTGTGGTTTTAATGAAGAACACTCAAGGAGGAAATTTTGAGGAGAGGACGTTGATCAAGTTGTGTTGAACCTCATTGCTCGTGTTTGATGTCTCTATCTCTCTCTTTACATTGTTTGTTTTGTGTTCATTCACCTTAATAGCATAAGACTTGATCATTTGTTCTTTTATACATCTTTCCACATTGTTTTCGAGTCAATATTGAAGTTGTTTTATTTCTTGTGATATTGTCCTGGTTTTTGCTATTCTTGAAGATATTTGGTAATAGCTCTTATCTAACTAGTGAACCTTAAATATTCTATTTTGCCATTGTTAAGTTTTGTATTTTTCTTTATTTGATCTATGTGGTATACTTATTGCTTCCAGCTTCTTCATAAGATTGTATTTGTTTGATATATATGTTTATCTACTCCAATTCTTTCTAGGTACCTTTAAATAAGTTGTCTCGCAAGAGAATTTGGGAAAATTCATTAGGATTTTGAAAATACCCAATTCACCCAGCTCTCTCTTAAGTGATGGTTAATTTTCTTAAGAAATGGTATCAGACTTATTTAAGGACTCAACCATCTCAAAAAGTTATGGCAACCTTAATTTGTTTGATATATATGTTTATCTACTCCAATTCTTTCTAGGTACTTTTAAATAAGTTGTTTCGCAAGAGAATTTGTGAAAATTCATTAGGATTTTGAAAATACCCAATTCACCCTCTCTCTCTCTTAAGTGATGGTTAATTTTCTTAAGAAATGGTATAAGACTTATTTAAGGACTCAACCATCTCAAAAAGTTATGGCAACCTTTATTTTGGTTTTGTGAAATGGATGATTTTGATGTTTATAAACCATTTTATTTTAACCTTAAGGGTTTGACTCGATGGTAATGATGCAATAAGTTCATTTAAGCTAGTTCAAGTTTGATTGAACCCTGATCGTGGTTTCTCTTAAAAAAGAAACTTACCATTAAGCTGATGTAGGAGTGCACCCATAAAATTGCCTAGATATAGACTTAGTTTTAATGTGCAAAACTTAACTCGATGATACCTTACAGTTTAAAACAGAAAAAAGAAAAACCACTTTATTTTGATGGGTCAAGCTATAAATTTTAGAAAGATAAAATGGAGTTATTTGTGCAAATTCTTCATTGGACTTAAGTTTGAATGGGATGAGCACCATAGAAATACATTTGTCTTGAATATGAGAGCAATGCATCTTGTATAGTACTTTAAATGAGAATGATTATTTGCTAACATGGATCTGCCCCTGCTTGTAAATAAAGTTTTCTTAATTGGAAACGAAGAAAACAAATGTTTCAAAAGAAAGACAATTTTCAAGAATGCCCTCAAGAGAATGTCATGGATTGTGAGAGGTGTCTTTATGTATCATAAAAATATTGAGCACATTGTAGAAGAGGAGGCAAAGGAAAATCAACTTGATGACTCAACTACTCTTGATGTCTTAGATAACAATAAGGAAGATGGGGATCCAAAAGAAGAGCAACCGAGCATGAATTGAAAGACAATGCACTCTATGTCTCAAAGAGACTTTGAGGTAAATAGTAAAACTCTTGGCTCTAGTCCTTTGCTAAATTGTTTACATCTCATGCCTTTGAAAATTTGAATAATAAAATTCCGTTGAAATCAAATGCTTAACTTCTTTTCACAATTTTCCCGAGAAAAGAAGTTGAGAAGTCTTATATATAGAAAATCAAGGGAGAGACTTTTGGAAAGTTCAATTGAAATGGAATTATAACAAATAGCAAATGGTTTTCAAAAGTTCTATCAAATAATCATTTTCTTCAAATGATTATATATATAATTTGTAAGTATTATGGGAGAAAAGGCCATGTTTCTCACCTATGCTATTTTAGGAGGAATGTTCATATTATAAATAAAAGAATTCGGATTCGAGAAGGTTCTAAATGTTTGAATACTAACCCAAGATAAAGTGGGTACCAAAAAGTCTTCCTAAAGCTTATGTTTTGCAGAAAAATTAAGGAAGGTGATCAACCGAATCAAGTATATGCAAGGAACCTACAATGAGAACTTCTGCAATGGATAAAGATGGCCTTTCAAAGTTCTCAAAGGCATAATTTCAAGTTGCCAGAGTGGAAAGGCCATAAGGAGTAACAATAATAAGAGAAATATATAAATTGCACAATTGTATTATGTTTATTAAAAAAATGTAGAGTTAAATATATTTTTTGTCTCTGAATTTTTTTTATTGTCACTTTAGTTCTTGATTTACTTTTTGTGTCATTTTAGTCCTCAAATAATCACTCAGCCTACTAAATTAGTCATTTAAGTGATTATTTTTTGTGCTATAAATGACTAATTTGATGAGCAATATGATTATTTGAGAATTAAAGTGACACAAAAAATAAATCAAGAACTAAAGTGAAATTTAAAAAATAATTCAAAGACAAAAAATGTATTTAACTCTCTATTACTTTGATAAACATAATACAATTGTGCAGTGTATATATTTCTCGTATCATTGTTACCCCTTATTATAGCCTTTCAACTCTGGCAACTCGAAATTACGCCTTTGAGAACTTTGAAAGGCCATCCTTATCCATTGCAGATCAATGCCTTCTTTGATTCAAAGGAAGCTAATGAATCCAATACACTGGCCTCATGGGTAGATGATAGAAGTTATTTTCATTTTGTGGCTGGTTTGATATATTGAATCAAGATTTTAGAACAAAATGTCACTATACTAACAATTCAACATACAAATTGAACTTTCTTGATTCATTAATTGTGTTTCAAACCTCTTAATTAATTTAAGTTTGAAAATTCAGTTGAGTCTGACCATATTATTAGAACTATGTCATCAGCTAAATCCAATTTAGTAGCTAGAGTATCAAAAACATGGATATGTATTACCGTTACCATACCAGGAATTGAACCATTTCTTTGTTTCTTCTCTTCCCTTCTTTTCACAGCGAAATAAAATAAAATCTGTTTCAAATTAGAGACAGTTGGCCATCTCTTTCTTCATATACCAAGGTCATGGGTGATAAAGGATTAAAAGAAAAAGCTCTAATTAATTAATGAAGTTCTTAGAAATCAGCAAACGACAACGACTTTGGTCTTTGGTCCTAAACGTTATGGAATAATTTTGCCATATTGGAAAGTCATCAGTAAAACAAGGTCTTTTGGTTAGTGGAAACGCTTTGGTCGGCATAATCAAACAATTTTCTGCACCCAATACCAAGCTTGGAAAATCACAATTCTTTTTCGTCAGATACGCGTTTATTCAAGTCCCCAGGTTTTGGGGTTTTCTAACTGTTCATTTTCTGTCTTTCATACTCACATCCTTTTCGTTGGCACTGCGAACACTAATTTGAGGAATAAGCTCAAGCTGCATGAACTGAATCGAGAAGAAAGTCATTGTAATTGGGTGACCCCAGAATTGCCTTGCCCTTCACTCTTACTTTTATCATCCAAAGCCTTTTTTTTTATTTTTGTATTTTACTTTTTACTTTGCGACAATTTTATGTTTGAACATGAAATTAATAAGTCATTTGAACATATGAGTAACAATCATAATAATGGGTGGCATTCCTCTATTTTTACTACTACTACTACTAAGGATTTGTAATTGAATTCATGTATTTGTTTGTTTGTCGTATTATTAAATCTTTTTTTAACTTATAGGTAAATAATGACTATATTTGTAATTGAGAAAATTTGAACTAAGAAAAAAAAATAAGATACCAGCTTGAGAGCTAAAAGCTCTTCCTCTTGATATTATTAAGTCATTTGGAAACTTTTCTTATCATAATACCAAATACTATAAAATGTTTTTTTCAAAATATATTTTAATTAATAAATAATTTAAGAGCCAAAGAAAAAGCTGTAGAGGCTCCATGCATAAGTTACGTGATTATATTATATAACCATGTATCACTATATATTAATGTTTACACCATAAATTTTAGGATCTTTATTAGATGTGTGATACTTGCTTGACGTGGTAGTATTAATCACTATCGATATGAAGGTATTCAATCTTGATCATTTATTTTTTAACGGTCAAAACTAAATACTTATCATATCAACAATTATTATATTGCTACGTTAAGAAAACATCACATACCTTATTGGTATGTAAGAACTATACTAAACTTTAATCCAAGGACAAATTTTCCCTGACATATCCCGAAAAAAATCCTTTGGGCCGTCTACTACTACTCCATAAATTATTCGGAGTGAATAATTTGTTCATAACTATATATGCATATTTATGTGTGGGGGGGGANAAATAGTATTTGAATTTGGAGTATTTTAGAAAAATAATATTTTATTCAATTATTATTTAATGTTATTAATATGGCATAATACCCAAATGATGGTTGAGAACCTTAATGGTTTGTGTTTTATAGTCATCTTATGGTGATTGATATGGAGTTTAATATGCTTTAAAGTGGCTAACGGCTAGCTCTCTCCTTTCTCTCTAAAAACTCACTCACCTTTGCAACTTTTCTCTTACAAGGTCTGGCTTCTCTACCACTTTTAGGTGCGATTTTTTTGGTAAGTTCAGCCTTTTTTCAGTAAGTCAATCTCCATCTCTTGTTTCTTTTCTTGTGCTTTGCTTTAGGGTTGCATGACGGTAGCCCTATTGTTTGTTTTATTCAATTGTTTGTGTTTTTTTAGTTGTTTTGATTTGTCTTTTCAATATGTCAATTGTGTTTTACACACTTTTCTTGTTCAAAGGCAAATATGGTGTTCTATAAGATTAATACGTTAGATTGAACCTCTATTTTGGGTAGATCTCAAAATTTTCATGTCATATTTCATGTGTTTTGTAAAAATAATATTCCAAGTAAATCGAGTATTTAATCTCGTTGCGGCATATTTGGTGTTTTTCTCATCCGTTAAAGATGTTTTGTCGTCAATTGTCATTGGTCTTTGTTTTGCCAAGACATAGAGCCTTGCCTTTATTTACTTTAATAGGGAGATCCCCGGGTTTAAAGGGTCCAGGGAATGGTTTTAGATATGGGCTTTAATGACAATGGGTTTCGCTGATAATGGGCTTAAAACCTTATGGGCCGAAATACTGGGTATCTACAGATTTTGAAAGTACAATAAAACTTCCATGAGCTGCAGAGCTAGAAGTTTGGCTAGGTGTTTTCTCTCCAAAAGAAATGTCAAATCTTGTAGGCGTCTTGAGATCTCCTGAATCAGACATAGCAAGACTCCGATAATGCAATGAAAATGCAGTTGAATCCATTGTAAGATCATGGTTGTCATCTGAGGCAGCAGAGTCAGACAGCCGGCCAGGTCTAATGAAACTCGCTGACAGAGGACCGCGGAAATCATCTTCTGCAAAATGATGTTGGAATACATTGGATAACCAATGAGATTCATAGTTAAATAAAAACAGACAAAAGTCAGAACACCCATACTACAACAAATGTTATACTTGTATATCAGCAGCACAACAAGAAACTTACACTGCACTATCTCATAATACTGACTCACCATCAGAAAAAGCAACCATATCAGGTTCAACTTGTTCTTTTGTTACTGAATTGATTACATGCCGTCAAAAATTTACTCTTTGTTTCAAATGGGTGCAAATGGGGGGAATGCTTTTGAGACAGATGATTTAAAAATACATCTAGACCTTATCGGGTTTCCTTCTATTACTGAATTGATTACATATCTTCAAAATTTTACCATTTGTTCAAAACGGGAGCAAATGAGGAATGATTTTCACACAAATGATTTGAAAATACATCTAGACATTATACAAGCAAGGCTCATTTTTATGAGATATGAATCAGTACATACACTATGTCCGTATGCTTATTCAATTTTATGTCCCTCCTCATTTGTTCTTCAAAATGAGCCTTAATGTCAGAATCTAAGACACCAGAATATACAATCAAAACGTTAATAATCCAGGCCGACAATTGTTCTTATGAAAGCTTAGAGAAAACGTCATTGTGCAAAATGGATAAGGGAATGCAAAATGCCATCAAAGCTACTTCCTTTCTTCATTTTCACTCGGACCCATTTCACAATTCTCCAAAAACACAAAACAAAGTCAACGAAGAAAAAGCAAGAACCAGAACTTGCCATCGTCAGTTGTGGCCACTGACCCAGCAGTACTGCTACCAGGAGAAGGCGACCGAATTGGGCTCAGAAACGACTCCCTCACATTCACAATTTCGCCGTCGTCATCATCATCTCCAGCATTGCGTGAAGGTGAAGCCTCTCTGAGATCCTCCTCGTCACTGTCCCCACCCAAGTCCCGGAAAAACCCTAGAAAGGCGTCGTCTTTGGCTCCATTCTCATCGGCGCCGGAGCTGTGTTTGGAATGAGGGGGCGTTTCGGAGTCTTCGTCGTCCCTCTTGAAGATGTGAACGGAGGTAATCTCGTTGTCGACGAAGCTCACGCGCCGGGCGCGTTTCTTCTTCAGCGCAATGGTTTCGTCCACCGTTTTGGTGTTGCTAGAAGGGTCCATTGACGATGGATTTGGTGTTGCGCTCTCTAACAGTGGCTTTAGATTGTGCAATCTAACACTTCGAATTCGCTGTGGAGGGAAGAGACGACGCTGTTTTGTGAAATGCATTTATCGGGTCATGGTTTAAATTCGATCCGTCCTTGTTGGATTTCGGTTCAATCCTATCAGGCCTCAACTTTTATTTTAAGTGTAAGATATTTTTTTTTCGTTTTTAAATTATGTTTTAAGTATCACTTTAGTTTTTGATTTAATATTCGTGTTATTTCTATTCTTGAATAATTACTTCACATACGGTATGGAAAAAAGTATGGAAGCTAAATTTGCCAAATAAATATTCTATGGCGTTGTTGTAAAAATATCTTACCCACAACCCATGCGTTGACAAATTGGGGTCTTGATATTCCTCACCACTGTGGTCTTTGTTTAGAGCATGAAGAAACATTGTTACATGTTCTTTTCCTTTGTTCTGAAGTGCGTGAGGTGTGGGAGTCTTTGGAGGTTGATTTTGGGCTGAATGCTGAAGGTATGGACACTTTCATTGATTGGTTCATAAGAGAGATGCAAGGGTGGGATGATCGTCATTTATCACTTATGGTGTTGGGTAGCTACTCCTTGTGGCAGCGTCGTAATGCTATCAGAGTGGGCAAATTTGTATTGCCTATCCACCAAGTATGGAACAGCATAAGTTCTCTTTGGGAGGAGATCACGGGAAGTCATGTGGTGCAACCCCCGGTACTGCAAGGTCGTGCACCTCGCTGGGTACAAACCAGTTGTTGCTTCTCCGAAACTAAATATTGATGCTGCGTTGCTGCCTTCAGGTATGGGTGGAATGGGTGGTGTAATCAGGAATGGTGATGGCCACTTTGTAGCTGCTTGGTGCTGCCCTATCCCGTATGCTCCATCTATTGAGGTGTTGGAGGCCATGGCTTGTAGAGAAGGGTTGAAATTGGCGTTAGCATGGGGTATAACTGAGGTTTGTTTGGAATGTGATGCTCAGGGTGTGGTATTGGCACTTAATAGTGAGATGAAAGGTTTGTTTCGATCCTACAAAGCAATGATTTTTGTTCCTAGGCTTTTGGTTTGGCATGATTTGCCACCTAGTTTTCTTTCTGATGTGTTTCCTTTGGATGATTAATGAAAATTTCCTTTTCAGATAAAAAAAAAAATTTCCTTTTCAGATCAAAAAAAAAAAAGTAATGATTTAAATGATTGATTTAGCAGGTAGAACTCATTTGAGAATTAAAATGACAAAAAATAAATAATTAATTAAAGTAATATTTGAAAAATAATTTAAAAATAAAAAATGTATTTAACTCTAATTTTTAAAAAATATTAACTTTTGTTGGCTAATTATTTAATGAGTAAAATCTAATTTTGGTATTGAAAAGATATAAGTATTATGTACAATTAATTTAATTTTTGTAAGATTTTTAGGATCACTTCAATCCTTTCTTTTTTTGAATGAAATTTTATTTTGGTCCTTGAAAAGATAAATTTATTTATCAAAATAGTCCTTTGCCAATTGCCTCCCACTAAGTTTATCACATCAACATTTTAGAAGGTTTTGTCAACTCATGATAATGTGTAACATGAAAGGTTTTGTTAACACTCGTTATGAGATATAAACATATATAGAACTATTTTGATAAATATAGACTAAATTGTTTACATATGTCTTTCTTAGACTAAAATATCGTTTTACTCTTATTTAATACGAGAGGAATAGTGCTACTCAAGTAGCAAATGTGCTTCTATGGTCTTCTCACGTGGACCCAGATCCAAATCCCTTCTCAAGTCTTGGGTTCAAGACTCGAGTACAAAATACTCATTATTTATTTATAGGTAAAAAAATTATTTAATATTACAAGTAATATCAATGAAAGCTTATCAAGTAGAAGCTAGAATTATAGTATTTTCAAAATTCTTTTTTATAACAAGATTATATTTTATTTCAGAAAAGAATTAAGTTAATTTTGTTGACCCAGAAAGTTTATATTTTGAGGATAACATGATTCACAAGTTCATTTAAACTCTAATGTTGAATTTGATAAGCTTTCAAGACGATAAATACGCAAAATGAAATATAATGTTTCAGGCATGATCAATTGGTTATGCATTGTACATGAATCATGCGAGCTTGAAGCATTGAATTATATATATAGAAGTTCTGAAATTAATGTGGTCAAATGCTTGATTAATCAATTTTTATAGAGAAACTCTTGTTCTTGAGCCAAACTTGCCAAGTCTCTTTCATTTGAGTTATTTGAGCTTCAATTTGTAAGGGCGTGGTCCTTGTGAGCGCGAGGGGGTTTGCTTGTAAAGGGTGTGGGAACCCTCGTGGTGAGAGAAAATCCTCTTTAGAGGTGATTAAGTTGTAGTGGCTTGCACATGCTTGTGAAACTTGTGGTTTTAATGAAGAACACTCAAGGAGGAAATTTTGAGGAGAGGACGTTGATCAAGTTGTGTTGAACCTCATTGCTCGTGTTTGATGTCTCTATCTCTCTCTTCACATTGTTTGCTTTGTGTTCATTCACCTTAATAGCATAAGACTTGATCATTTGTTCTTATATACATCTTTCCACATTGTTTTTGAGTCAATATTGAAGTTGTTTTATTTCTTGTGATATTGTCCTGGTTTTTGCTAATCTTGAAGATATTTGGTAATAGCTCTTATCTAACTAGTGAACCTTGAATATTCTATTTTTGCCATTGTTAAGTTGTGTATTTTTCTTTATTTGATCTATGTGGTATACTTATTGCTTCCAGCTTCTTCATAAGATTGTATTTGTTTGATATATATGTTTATCTACTCCAATTCTTTCTAGGTACCTTTAAAAAAGTTGTTTCGCAAGAGAATTTGTGAAAATTCATTAGGATTTTGAAAATACCCAATTCACCCTCTCTCTCTCTTAAGTGATGGTTAATTTTCTTAAGAAATGGTATAAGACTTATTTAAGGACTCAACCATCTCAAAAAGTTATGGCAACCTTTATTTTGGTTTTGTGAAATGGATGATTTTGATGTTTATAAACCATTTTATTTTAACCTTAAGGGTTTGACTCGATGGTAATGATGCAATAAGTTCATTTAAGCTAGTTCAGGTTTGATTCTTGGGACTAGCACCAAAGAGAATTTTTTCTTTGAATGCATTAAGCCGATGTAGAAGTGCACCCATAAAATTGCCTAGATATAGACTTAGTTTTAATGTGCAAAACTTAACTCGATGATACCTTACAGTTTATATAAGAGAGCAATGCATCTTGTATAGTACTTTAAATGAGAATGATTATTTGCTAACATGGATCTGCCCCTGCTTGTAAATAAAGTTTTCTTAATTGGAAACGAAGAAAACAAATGTTTCAAAAGAAAGACAATTTTCAAGAATGCCCTCAAGAGAATGTCATGGATTGTGAGAGGTGTCTTTATGTATCATAAAAATATTGAGCACATTGTAGAAGAGGAGGCAAAGGAAAATCAACTTGATGACTCAACTACTCTTGATGTCTTAGATAACAATAAGGAAGATGGGGATCCAAAAGAAGAGCAACCGAGCATGAAATGAAAGACAATGCACTCTATGTTTCAAAGAGACTTTGAGGTAAATAGTAAAACTCTTGGCTCTAGTCCTTTGCTAAATTGTTTACATCTCATGCCTTTGAAAATTTGAATAATAAAATTCCGTTGAAATCAAATGCTTAACTTCTTTTCACAATTTTCCCGAGAAAAGAAGTTGAGAAGTCTTATATATAGAAAATCAAGGGAGAGACTTTTGGAAAGTTCAATTGAAATGGAATTATAACAAATAGCAAATGGTTTTCAAAAGTTCTATCAAATAATCATTTTCTTCAAATGATTATATATATAATTTGTAAGTATTATGGGAGAAAAGGCCATGTTTCTCACCTATGCTATTTTAGGAGGAATGTTCATATTATAAATAAAAGAATTCGGATTCGAGAAGGTTCTAAATGTTTGAATACTAACCCAAGATAAAGTGGGTACCAAAAAGTCTTCCTAAAGCTTATGTTTTGCAGAAAAATTAAGGAAGGTGATCAACCGAATCAAGTATATGCAAGGAACCTACAATGAGAACTTCTGCAATGGATAAAGATGGCCTTTCAAAGTTCTCAAAGGCATAATTTCAAGTTGCCAGAGTGGAAAGGCCATAAGGAGTAACAATAATAAGAGAAATATATAAATTGCACAATTGTATTATGTTTATTAAAAAAATGTAGAGTTAAATATATTTTTTGTCTCTGAATTTTTTTTATTGTCACTTTAGTTCTTGATTTACTTTTTGTGTCATTTTAGTCCTCAAATAATCACTCAGCCTACTAAATTAGTCATTTAAGTGATTATTTTTTGTGCTATAAATGACTAATTTGATGAGCAATATGATTATTTGAGAATTAAAGTGACACAAAAAATAAATCAAGAACTAAAGTGAAATTTAAAAAATAATTCAAGGACGAAAAATGTATTTAACTCTCTATTACTTTGATAAACATAATACAATTGTGCAGTGTATATATTTCTCGTATCATTGTTACCCCTTATTATAGCCTTTCAACTCTGGCAACTCGAAATTACGCCTTTGAGAACTTTGAAAGGCCATCTTTATCCATTGCAGATCAATGCCTTCTTTGATTCAAAGGAAGCTAATGAATCCAATACACTGGCCTCATGGGTTGATGATAGAAGTTATTTTCATTTTGTGGCTGGTTTGATATATTGAATCAAGATTTTAGAACAAAATGTCACTATACTAACAATTCAACATACAAATTGAACTTTATTGATTCATTAATTGTGTTTCAAACCTCTTAATTAATTTAAGTTTGAAAATTCAGTTGAGTCTGACCATATTATTAGAACTATGCCATCAGCTAAATCCAATTTAGTAGCTAGAATATCAAAAACATGGACATGTATTACCGTTACCATACCAGGAATTGAACCATTTCTTTGTTTCTTCTCTTCCCTTCTTTTCACAGCGAAATAAAATAAATTCTGTTTCAAATTAGACACAGTTCGCCATCTCTTTCTTCATATACCAAGGTCATGGGTGATAAAGGATTAAAAGAAAAAGCTCTAATTANTACCGTTACCATACCAGGAATTGAACCATTTCTTTGTTTCTTCTCTTCCCTTCTTTTCACAGCGAAATAAAATAAATTCTGTTTCAAATTAGATACAGTTCGCCATCTCTTTCTTCATATACCAAGGTCATGGGTGATAAAGGATTAAAAGAAAAAGCTCTAATTAGTTAATGAAGTTCTTAGAAATCAGCAAACGACAACGTCTTTGGTCTTTGGTCCTACACGTTATGGAATAATTTTGCCATATTGGAAAGTCATCAGTAAAACAAGGTCTTTTGGTTAGTGGAAACGCTTTGGTCGGCATAATCAAACAATTTTCTGCACCCAATACCAAGCTTGGAAAATCACAATTCTTTTTCGTCAGATACGTGTTATTTCAAGTCCCCACGTTTTGGGGTTTTCTAATTCTTCATTTACTGTCTTTCATACTCACATCCTTTTCGTTGGCACTGCGAACACTAATTTGAGGAATAAGCTCAAGCTGTATGAACTGAATTGAGAAGAAAGTCATTGTAATTGGGTGACCCCATAATTTTCCTTGCCCTTCACTCATACTTTTATCATCCAAAGCGTTTTTTTATTTTTGTATTTTACTTTTTACTTTGCGACAATTTTATGTTTGAACATGAAATTAATAAGTCATTTGAACATATGAGTAACAATCATAACAATGGGTGGCATTCCTCTACTTTTACTACTACTACTACTACTAAGGATTTGTAATTGAATTCATTTTTTTTTTGTCGTATTATTAAATCTTTTTTTAACTTATAAGTAAATAACGACTATATTTGTAATTGAGAAAATTTGAACTAAGAAAAAAATGAAGATACCAGCTTGAGAGCTAAAAGCTCTTCCTCTTGATATTATTAAGTCATTTGGAAACTTTTCTTATCATAATACCAAATACTATAAAATGTTTTTTTCAAAATATATTTTAATTAATAAATAATTTAAGAGCCAAAGAAAAAGTTGTAGAGGCTCCATGCATAAGTTACGTGATTATATTATATAACCATGTATCACTATATATTAATGTTTATACCATAAATTTTAGGATCTTTATCAGATATGTGATACTTGTTTGACGTGGTAGTATCAATCACTATCGATATGGAGGTATTTAATCTTGATCATTTATTTTTTAACGGTCAAACTAAATACTTATCATATCAACAATTATTATATTGCTACGTTAAGAAAACATCACATACCTTATTGATATGTAAGAACTATACTAAACTTTAATCCAAGGACAAATTTTCCCTGACATATCCCGAAAAAAATCCTTTGGGCCGTCTACTACTACTCCATAAATTATTCGGAGTGAATAATTTGTTCATAACTATATATGCATATTTATGTTGGGGGGGGGAGAGAGAGAGAGAGAGAGAGAGAGAGCCATATTGTCTTGCATGTGCACAGGTGTCCACATTGACATCTTACAAACTCTCCTTAAAAGTTATTCAATTTGTTAAATTTAAAATTATTCATAAACTTTCATTTAATTAAAGAAAAATAATTTTAACTTACTTGGATGTAAACAGTGATATGAGAAAGAAAAATTAAGGTAAAAATATGTGTGGGTTCCACACACACAAATAGTATTTGAATTTAGAGTATTTTAGAAAAACAATATTTTATTCAATTATTATTTAATGTTATTAATATGACATAATAACCAAATGAAGGTTAAGAACCTTAAAGTCATTATATAACAATAAAGAAATATAATAAAGCCAATATAATGGCTCTTAAGAGGCTAACAACCATAAAGTTTTATAGTCATCTTATGGGGATTGATATGGGGTTTAATATGCTTTAAAGTGGCTAACGGCTAGTAGCCTAAAGGAGTATTGCTATGGCTATATATATGTGTTCTTATACTTATGAAGGAGTAGTATTATACATATGATATATATTGAGTGTAAATCATGGGCAAAAAAAAGTGTGAGTAAGAGTCTTGTCTTCTTATTTGTGTAGGATTTGGGAAATAAATCCAATTTAATAGAGTATAAAAAACATGGACATGTATTACCGTTACTATACTAGGAATTGAACCATTTCTTTGTTTCTTCTCTTCCCTTCTTTTCACATCGAAATAATCAAATCTGTTTCAAATTAGACACAGTTCGCCATCTCTTTCTTCATATACCAAGGTCATGGGAGATATAGGAATAAAAAAATATCTCTAATTAATGAAGTTCTTATGTTTGATAAATAATAATTATTAGTATAACTTTTTTTTTTATTAACCCTACATGGTTGCTTTCTTTCTTCTTCATCTGTTTTGTAAATGAGGTGTTCCCTTTATGGAATCCGTACAATAAAGTTGATGAAGTTGGAAAATTAGCATTGGAATATAGAGTCTGGTTGAAAAAGAAGTGGGAAATGAACTACAAGAATTGGACAATCACTGAAAAGAATAATGGTTGGTTTGGAAAATATCAAACACTCTTGTCCAAGTCAATTGTGCACAGACTATCATTTATCTTTTAGAAATCAGAAAACGACAACGACTTTGGTCTTTGGTCCTACACTTGTGGAATAATTTTGCCTTATTGGAAAGTCATCAGAAAAACAAGGTGGGGCTTAAGACCTTTGAAATCATATCCATCTAAGTTAAAAAAAAAAATGAATTTCAAGTAAAAATTAGAGTAATTAAAGATAAATTTTTTACTGCAAAGATTAGTACAAAATTAGTGCTAGTGATTAAAGAAATGTAACCCTTCAGTGTTGACTTAAAAGTGTTATAGAGCTTAAATTCAAAGTCGTGTAATTAATTCACAGGAAGCTACCATTGTTGATTTCAAATTTACAATGCCAAGCTTTCTTTCTTCTCACTTATTTTATTTAAGCCAACAAGAAAAAATTCTTTTTATTTTCACTTTTTATATATCCAATCATGTATAGAACAAATGAATTTATTCCCATTTTTCTTCTTTTTACTTTTTTTCTTTGTATTTTATTCCTCTCTTTTTCTTTCCACATCCAAACAAAAACATAATTGCCACACAGCCATAGTCTGCCTGGAGGTTTGGCCCAGTGGCCATGACTTACTGTTAAGTCTTTCTTTGATTCCTCTCACCATCGATTATTTCTCCTTTGCATCTTTGTATTTTCTCTAGTTCACATTTTCCTTTTCCTTCTNTTAAATTTGACCCACTGAATGTCCAAATTAACCTGGAGGTTTGAATGAAAGTTGTAGATAATCCTCTTAGCTTTCCTACAAGGTGAAATTCACCATTTTTAGACATTCAGAACTAAAAATATACCTAAAATACAGAAACAGTGTCAAAAAAACCCAAAATACATAAACAGTGTCAAAAACCTGATAACACAAATATTAAGGTTAAGTACCATGTTTAAAGCAAATTGCGCTCGAATCTAAGTAAGAATCCATTGATAAAACATGGAACTTAACGACATAAAAAGCACATATCATTTATGTGAGGAGTTAGGTGATAGATTCCAAAGTCTACAGCTCGCAGTGCTTGGAGAATCAATTTTTTTAATCCAATATAGGTATGGAATTGGATTTACAGAGAAACAGCTTTACTCTATATGGGTGATGGAAAAGCCTAGTGTTTTTGTGAAGGTATGGACTTTTAGTAGCGGAGAATTCTTAGGAACAGCTTTGAGTTTTAAGGTAAATGGTGAAATCCTCATAGCCAAAGAGAGTAAAAGGCTGGTGTATTCCTATGACCCAAGGACATTACGATTGAGTTATTTAAGAAGTCTTGCCTATTGATGGTTATTCTCTTCAATTAGATACGTATGTGGAGAGCCTAGTTTTGCTCAAATATTGGAAGTGTCAGTTTTCAAGCAATTATATATGTGAATAGCAAACAAAATTCATGAATCTGTTATAATGCAATGTTGCCAAGTAACTCAATTGCTTCAATGACCAGTATTTCTTCCAACTATTTCGAATTTTAATCCTGCTGCTTATAATTTATTATAGGCCATTGTTGTTAGATTGATTATATTAGACACCTAGATGTAGATGTGTAGAGAATTTCAACTGTTAGGGAATTTAATTACGTCCAAATAATGTAAATTCAGTTGAAGTTTAAGTTCGGATGAAGGTAAATTCAACATTTAAGTGGATAAAAGGGATTGTTAGGGACCCTTATTTGGCAATTCTATGCTATCATTTATTGGTAGTTTGAGGATGACCTAACCGATGATTCTAAAGGGAGGGAGGGTGGAGGCGTTGGACTTGATTAGCATGTGGAGAAGGAGTGGCCATGACAGGAAGTTGGTAGACAAAACCATTACTGGGGCTGCGAATGAGAGGCGCCCCCATAGTCAAATCCTTCACAAAAAAAGAATTAGGAAAAAATTCAATAAAAATATTATTGGATTGGTAAAGTTGAGAGACAGAAAATAGACTATCTTTTATTTTAGGGACACAATGAACATCATGTAATTGAAAGGAAGTGGTTGGGGTGTATAAGGTAGAAGAACCAAGATGAGAAATAGACAAACATGTGCCATTGCCAACCATCATTGTGTCATTGCCATGATACTCTTGTTTGGAATTGAGAGTGGATGCATTATATGTGACATGATGTGAGGTCCAGTATCAAGGAGCTAAATTTGTGTTGTTAATTTTAATGGGAACATGGGTGGGGGTGAAGGAAATGAGGAGTAAAGCGGGTTGGTTATGGGCGGAAGTGATTGCGGAATTAAGGTAGAAGAGTCCGAATCAATAACCATGAGAGTCGTTGGGAGAGGAAAAAAAAAAAGGTGCTGTTAAGTAATAAGCTCTGTTACCATATAGAGAAAAATAAAGAGATGGAAAAAGATGTGTGTAAGGTTACAAAAGAGTCCAACTAAAATAAAGGATAACTAAAGAATAAACCTAGATAAATAATGAATTAAATCTAGTGTAACAATCCTAGTTCTATTATACTAGTATGTCTAGTATAACAGTCCTAATGGGTATAATAGTCTTGGTGGGTTTGGAAACCCTAGCCGAAACCCTAGATAGGGTTTTCTCTATCAAATAACATATCCCAATCATAAATGAATCATACTCGTGTCATATCTATAGAATTTATAAGTTCCACTCTCAAAGGGTCAGAGAATAGTCTTGGTTGAATGCATCAAAATCTTCAGTCATGAATTAGTCATCCACTTGTGGCCACCATGGAAGCATAAAATCATTGTCATCCCCAGGCATTGAAGGCATAGAATATGTCCAATCTCCCATAGATGGTTCTAGAAGCAGGGCTGCCGAGTCATCCCCATTGTCAAAAAAATGTGTGAATTGTTCACAATTGCCCAAGTAATGAGTTGAATGAGCAGGAGTTGCAGCTGCAATTGAAGTTTCAGGGATGAATGTGTCAATTGGCATGACCATTGAGGGTTGATTCTTTGTGACTGTGATTCTAGAGCTGGATTTTACAGCACTTGGTGATCCACTAGTGGCAATTGTGGAAGCATAAAACCATTGTCATCACCTGGCATTGAAGGCATATAATATGTCCAGTCTCCCATGGATGGTTCTGGAAGCAGGGCTGCCGAGTCATCCCCATTGTCAAAAAAAGGTGTGATTGGTTCACAATAGCCCAAGCAATGAGTTGAATATGCAAGAGTTGCAGGGATGAATGTGTCAATTGCCATGATCATTGAAGGCTCATTCTGCTGAGACTCTGACTCTAGAGTTGCATTTTACAGCAGATGCTTTGGGATTTCCACTTCTTCAGTGTCTTTGCATTCTAGCTTAACATCTTTAGTTTGGCGGCCATAAATTTTGCATAGAACCCAATCATCTAACTGCACAAATAAAAGTTAAAGTTATATTAATTTTCAAGGCCACATGGATTAATTAATCATGATGTGATAAGAATAAATATATTTAATTAGACACTTACTTAGATTGTCAAGAATGAACTCATTCATCATCCAATTGGTCTTATTTTTTTCTTCGGGTTTTCCAATGTGAAAATCCAGTGTGTTCTTGCTTCCAACTACTTGGGTCAGAAGCTTTTCTAGAAGCTTTCCAGTATCCAAAGTCTGCAACTCTTCTATCCACATGATTCCCTCTTGTGCGTTTCCGATTTCTTGGACTGCAGAAGAACATAGAATTATTCTCTCATTTGGGATTATAAATAGCTGTTTGCACCACAAAGAAAAGTCATTAACTGCAATCAGTAACAGAGTTTCATAATATTTACAATTGAATTATCAAAGATCATCTAGAGACATTATTTAAAATAAAGATGATGGAGACCATGAAAGAAAATATACAGAAACTAGAGAAGAAGAAAATATAAAGAAAGAAAGATGATGAAAGTGTAGATAGGTGATGTATCATTTTTCTGCATACCACGGAGTTATTGAGGAGAATGCTTATAGATATCAACTTCACAAACGAGAGCATGTGGGGGTTAGAAACCGTGTCTGGTAACCTTGTTGTTTAGGCAAACTATCAACTCCTTGTCCTTAGGGTTGAACCTGAAACCCTTTGGAAATGAAGCCATGTATTGAGTATAGTTGATGATGTTGTTGGTGTTCTTCGTAGCTGCATCACCATTTGCAACTGGAAAAAGAGGTACAACTTTTTGGTTTTCCTGCTGCATGGCATTGTACGCTTGTGAGACTAAGACAACAAGAGAAAGAGACAAGAAAAGTTTGAAGAGTGGTATGTAAAAGTAAAACAACTAATAAGTGTAAGTGGTGTAATTATTTTATAATGGGTTTTGGAGGTCCAGACTCTCCTAGTATCATATTTAGATGACACGTGTAATTAGTTATTGAGAGTCAATCACATTTTTTTTGTATTGGATTAACATGACTTCTTTTCACACTTTCAATAACGTGTTTGTCTTATCTTTTTTCCTTTAAAAATAATTCGGCAGAAAATTTTGAAGGTAGTTATAGAATTTAAACATTAAATTTGCATTTTAATGGATAACTCGTTTCTTTTAACTGCAGATATATTTCTATTTTTGGAATATTACGTAGGAGTAGGACTGATGAATAAAACTTTAAAAACCAAAAAGCTAGATTTAACAACCAAAATTGTGACAATTTTTTTAAAAAAAAAAAAAATTGCCCGTAAAACTGAAAAAGTTTGTTACGCTAAGCACGTATTGAGTTAAGATATTGATGCCAGCTTCCCTTATGGAAAAACTAAAGGAAAAATCAATTAATATATGAATTAGTAAATGAATAATTTAATATCATAAATATGTGTCATCTTTTGATTGTTAAGTTTGACAACGGATAATAAGCACTGAGGTTTGAGGAAACAGAGAATAAGGAAACCCTCAAATTCCATATAGCAAGCAATTAGTATAGACGTAGAATGGCGCTTGGTTCAATTGGTAGTATGTTGAACCTAGGTGTGCATCCTTGGCTGTTCATAAGTCAATTTTGTATTTTTTATCTTGTGCTAATCTAGCTTGATTTCTGTTAGTTCTAAGCTATTGTAAGTTTGATTCTGATATTTAATTGTTTTTGTTAAGTTTTCATGTTAGAAGTATGTGAAAGTCACTTTGGTATTTTTCGGTGTTAAAAAGAGAAGATTTATGGACAAATTGACTAGAGGCAACAGCTTGGGCACCGCAGCACCCAAACCCAGCGCTGATTTACAACTGCCTGAGCATCTCAAATATACATTTTTAGGTGACTCATCCGCTTTTCCAGTCATCATTTCATCATCTCTAAGGGAGTAAGAAGTGGATAAGTTACTAAGGGTGCTAAGGGAGCACAAGACAGCAATTGGGTGGATGATTGTTGATATTAAAGGGATCAGCCCTTCTTTGTGCATGCACAAGATATTAATGGAGGAGAATTTCAAGCCCTCTGGGGAGCATCAACGACGGTTAAACCCCAATATGAAGGAAGTGGTGAGAGCAAAAGTACTTAAGCTTCTGGATATTGGAATTATTTATCCTATCTCTGTTAGTGCATGGGTGAGTCCAGTTCAAGTTGTGCCAAAGAAAGGTGGTATGATTGTGGTAAAAAATAAAAATAATGAGTTCATCCCTACAAGAATAGTGACTACGTGGAGAGTGTGTATTTGCTATAGGAAATTGAACAAAGCCACAAGAAATGATCATTTTCCCCTACATTTTATTGATCATATGTTGGATAGGTTGGCAGGACATGAATACTATTGTTTTCTTGATGGCTACTAGGGGTACAACCAGATTTCTATTGCTCCTGAAGACCAAGAGAATACCACATTCACTTGTCCTTATGGGACTTTTGCATTTCGACGCATGCCCTTTGGTTTGTGCAATGCTCTAGCCACATTCCAAAGGTGCATGATAGCCATCTTTTTTGATATGCTAGAGCGCTTCATAGAAGTTTTCATGGATGACTTCTCTGTTTTTTGTTCTTCTCTTGATGCATGTCTAAGCAATCTTGCTTGTGTGCTGAAAAGGTGTGAAGAAGCAAATTTGGTACTAAATTGGGAAAAGTGTCAATTCATGGTGCGAGAAAGGATAGTGCTTAGGCACAAGGTTTTAACTCAGGGAATTGAAGTGGACAAGGCCAAGATTGCCACAATTGAAAATTTGCCACCTCCTACTTTAGTTCGAAGTATGTGTAGTTTCTTAGGCCATGCGGGGTTTTACAAGCGTTTCATCAAGGATTTTTCTAAGATCACCAAGCCTCTGTGCAACCTCCTCTTGAATGATGTTTCTTTTGACTTAACAGAAGAGTGCCTCCAAGCCTTTACATAGCTTAAAGAAGTCTTGACCTCTGCTCCTATCATTATTGCACCAGATTGGTCTTTGCCCTTTGAGCTCATGTGTGATGTTAGCGATTATGCTATTAGTGCCATTCTAGGCCAAAGAAAGGGTGAGTTTCTGCATGTTATTTATTATGCCAACCGCACTCTTGATCATGTGCAATTAAATTATGTCACTGTCATAACGTACCCGAAGGTCTTTACGACGCGGATGGCAGACTTAAAGAAAAAAGACTAGTTTTTGAAAGAAAACTTGGAATTGCCACCAATTGTATTAAGAAAATAGGGAACAATTGGAAAATCATTTTTTAATTAAAAAAAAAAACAACGGTCTGTGAACCAGAAAGGGTTCAGGAGTCTGTTTATGCGTGAGGAAGGTGTTAAGCACCCCACAGCATCCGTCTAGAGACGGTTACCCTAAATTAGTTGTGAGAACAAGATATAGCCAAAAATATATATTTTCTTTACCCTAGAATAATGAATTGTTACAAGAATAACTGATAAAAATAAAAACAAAGAAATTAAACGTGCAACGCATGCATTTTCTACCGAGACCTAAATCTTTCCACTCATTCATCGCATGAAGTGACCATCCAGGGCGGTGTTATCTTCACTTAGATCGGATAGAGAAAGGCATCCCATATAGAGCTGACTCGCCTTATCCTCTCATGATAAGTGAAGGGGCATGTGGATACTATGCGGCACAGATATATTTTTTATATGCAGTGCAAATGTATGATTTTAAATATTACAAAACTTGTCTCAAAATCTAGGTACTAAGAAATCTTAATTTACATAAAAAAAAAAAAAGATAAATAAAACAACATTCTTGGTCCAAGCTTGCAGCTAGGTATATTCCGGTTGGGCCTTCCAACTTGCTCACACTCATAATTACCATGAGTTGTATCCGAAAATGCTCATGAATTCACCAAAACACAAGTTAGGCAAGACTTAAAACTTAAAAGAAATATGCCTAAGTGACCTACACCTTTAATCCCCACATGCTTCAAAGGGAATAATTCAAAATCATCCAAAAATACAGATTCGAACCCTAAACACCCCTTAGAATAGTGCACACAATGCATGATAACTAACCTAGTGAATAGCTTCCAAAACAGTTAAAAAAGTGTAAGTAATAAACTTCGAACAGCAGGCCAAACAGAACCTTAAACAATTGACAAAAAATGAAAAAATTATGAAAATTTTACAAATTGAAGATTACATCTTATGGTTCCAAAGAAACAAGAAATACTTAAATCAGGACTCTATAGCTCCAAAAAGAATCAAAAAAAACCACCTGCTGTCAGAGAAAATCAACTAAACTGACAAAATAGAAAAAACAACCAACTTTAAATGCGAACTAGGAGCAAAGTAGACATGAAAAAAATCTGAAAAATACACAAAATGAAGAAATACATCTTAAGATTCTAAAGAGATAAGAATCATCCAATTCGGAGTTCTACAACTCCAAAAAGAAATAAAAAGTTACATGCTGCTAGAGAAGATCAACAAGCTTGACAGAGTAGAAAAATAACCGACTTTGAATGCAAATTGGGAGAAAAGTAGACATGAAAAAAATCTGAAAAATATTCAAAATTAATATATGTGTCCTATGGTTCAAATGAGACAAGCAGTGCTAAATTCCCAGCTCTGTAGCTCCATAAAGAAAAGAAAAGAAAAAAAAAAAAAAAAAAAGATCAAGTGCTGCCAGAGCTGTCTGACAGTATCCGAGAACGCTTAAAATCAGAGCTTTAACAAGTTCTAAAATGACAAATGTGTAAACATGCAGTGTGCGACTAACAACAATGAAGAAGGAAGCAATCTAAGGTTCAGAACTTATCAAAATTAAAGAAACATGAAATTGGTCCATTGACCTTAGAGGAAAAAAAAGATAAGAAATGGATTAATGAGACAAAATCAGAATCACCATCTCACAAACATGAATATCATAGCTAATGTCATAGCTGGAGTGAAACACATTTGCCCCACATCTTGTTACATACAATGAAGGACCCAAAATAACAAGAGCAAAAGGAAACAGAAATTCGCTACAATGCAATTAGAATCAAAGAAAAAGCACTTTGGATAGCATAAGAACACAACCCGCAAACAGCAGAACATGATATTTATATATATATTAGTAGCATAGCAAAAATAAAACATAATCACAGGGAAACACAAAGGATGAATGAAGTTCCCTACTGTCAATATTTCCAAAATGAACTCCAAAGCAAATGAATCTAGAATGTGAAAACACATAGCAGCAAGGACAGCAAGCTAACTCATCTGAACATAATACAATAAATATGCATAACATATAAACTTCTAGCAAATTCCCAATAAGACTTAACAACTTATATATACTGACAAAGAAAGCAAATCTAAGAATATCATTTATGCAAACCAAACACAAACAGAAAATTTGGATCATAGTCAACAGTTCAAAAGACTTTTCAACAAGCAAAAGTGGCAAGGTTTCAAGTCTCAAGACGTCATCAAAGTATTCATACTTTACATCTCAACAAGAAGACAAAAGTGAAGTTTCAAGAAAGTTATTCTCACTTTACACCTCACCAAAGTTAGCAAGACATAACTCTGGACTTCAACACTTCTCAAGGCCATCTCAACTCTATAAAAGGCAACTCAAGACACAAATGAAAGCATGCTAAAGTTCAGGCTAAACTTTAGGCAAAACTTCATCATAAACTTTCCACATCTTAAGCCTTTGTTCTCTTTGTAAGCTTTTAGAAGCAAGTTCTACTTAGTCTTAGATTTTCAAAAGTTTCAAAGCCTAAGTTAGAAAACATTTCATAATCCTTCAAAGTCCCTTCTCTCCTATGTATCAAAGCTTTGTTTGTAATTAATTTCAAAAGTAAGTTTCAAGAACTTTCAAAGTTGTAAGTGTTACTTTGTTCAATATCAAGTTTACTTTCAATACTTTTTGCATTCATAATCACATTCCCGCTTTTCTAGTGCGGATTACCGCCAGATTAGCCTCCCTTTATTTTGATTACTGTTCATGAATGCTGTTCATGACGCTATTTATAAGTTACTGTTCATGCCGACATTTTTACTTGTTCTACATGTTTAAATTAATCTCTGCACTCTTTCATTAAAGTTTTTGACTTACTCATTAATCTTTATTAATCATTAAGTCAAAAGTGAGACGATCCTGCGTCAAAATGGTATCATATATATATATATATATATATGCTCTTTTAGTGAGTTATTTTTTCCCTTGTTTGGATGTTTAAATAAGAAAGGGAGGGGAACTACCTTCCACTTGTTTGGGAGTTAAAGTGAAAATGGAGTGGAAGGAATAAGTTAAAAAAAAAAAAGTAATTTTTTAATATAGTCCTTATATTTTAAATTTTGAAAAGAACTAAAATAGTGTATTAGTGATTTTATAAATTTTAAATTAAAAAGATGTTCTATTCCATTATCTCCACCGTGATTTGGGGAGGGAGGGGAAGATTTTTGAGGGGTTTGAAGCAAATGGAATATATAAAATTCGGTCCCTTTTTATTTTATTAGTACATTTTGCTTAAAAATCTTCCAAACTTTTTCCCCTTCTATTTCATCAATTTTCCATATGTTCCATCCATCCAAACATAGCATTATGGAATGGGTATTCTCATTTTTCCAATACATCTTTTTTTTTTTTTTTTTGTGTTTCTAATATTACAACTTATTAATGATAAATAAAAATAAAAATACTAGGAGAAAGAACAAATTAAAGGTGTCATTTAGATGGCTCAATGTAATTTTTTTTACTATCAAAATATTGTCGCTTAGTCATAAAAGCATTTTCACTCCTATCCCAAGACTTGGGTTTGTTAGATTATTATTGAGTCTTCACCTATTAGTTTAAGCTTTTAGGTTGAATTGGTTCTTGACATGGTATCAAAGTCCCTTTGATCAAGCGATCAGGAGATTGAATCCTTTTAGCTCAACTTTCCCATTTAAATTAAAATTTCAGTACATGGTATAAGTAGGTCTGCTTAAGCTTTTAGATTGAATTGGATCTTGACAGGATTCTCGTCATTGCCAAAGAGTTTAATGATATTAAACCTAGGTATCACTCTGCACTTATATGGGAATCTATTTCTTTATTGGGCCAAAAATATGTTTATTCAAAGAGTTTCAACAGTAAAAGTAGCCCACTATATTAACTACAAGCCCAATGCTCTCTCGCGGGTATATATGGTGCCATTCTTGATTAACTATTTTCCCTACGAATATTTTTTTAACATGGCCGCAGAGTAGATCAAGAAAACCCTAAAACCATGGGAGTCAAAAATCTGGAGCCTCACCAAACATGGAAGCAAAAGGAAGAAGGTGCAGAGATCACATCCCACCAGATCTCAACACAGGAATCCTCATATGGTTACCGGTAAAGTCCTTAATGCGTTTCTCATGCGTCTCCAAATCATGGCAATCACTGATAAAAGATTCAACTTTTATCACCAACCATCGCCGCACAACTCCAAGCAACAGAAAACGAAGCCTCCTTGTGAAGCGTCCCCATTTAAGTAACTGGGAAACATGCATTTCAATCCATTATGATAACGAAGATTTCAAGCCTCAATATATGAATTTGGAATTCCCACGGGTGTCGCCAGAAACATGCATATCTCAAAAAAGGGTTTTTGCATGTAATGAACTTGTATGTGTATTTTACAGTAGGCTCCACATTATATTATGGAATCCATCAATTAGAAAATACATCACCCTGCCAAAACCAAATATTGGAGAGTACTGTTACACTGTTGGATTTGGCTTTGATCCAAAGACAAATGATTACAAGCTTGTACGGAATATCTTATATCTAAATAGGGTTGAGATTTTTTCACTCAACACGGGATCTTGGAGAGAGATTGGTGATGTAATTCCACATGTTCAAGTCAAAGGTCAGCAAATTTGTGTCAATGGTGTTATCTACTGGACTGGAGCAGAGTACAGAGCAGACTACGGTGTCTTCATACGGTGTATTTTGGCATTTGCTTTGGGTGATGAAAAATTCAAGAAGATAAGTTTATGTGAGGAGTTAGGTGATAGATTCCGACGTCTACAGCTCGCAGTGCTTGGAGAATCAATTTTTTTAATCCAATACTATAGGAATGGAATTGGATTTACGGAGAAACAGCTTTGCTCTATATGGGTGATGGTAGAGCCTAGTGTTTTCGTAAAGGTGTGGACTTTTAGTAGCGGAGAATGCTTAGGAACAGCTTTGGGTTTTAAGGCAAATGGCGAAATCCTCATAGCCAGAGAGAGTAAAAGGCTGGTTTATTCCTATGACCCAAGGACATTTCGATGGAATTATTTAAAAAGTATTGCCATTGGTGGTTATTCTCTTCAATTGCATACGTATGTGGAGAGCCTAGTTTTGCTCTAATATTGGAAGTATCAGTTTTCAAGCAATTATATATGTGAGTAGCAAACAAAATTTATCTACATCTGTTATAATGCAATATTTTCCAGTGTTGCCAAGTAATTCAATTGCTTCAATGACCAGTATTTCTTCCAACTATTTTGAATTTTAATCCTGCTGCTTATAATTTATTATATGCCATTGTTGTTAGATTGATTATATTAGACACCTAGATGTAGATGTGTAGAGAATTTCAACTGTTCAGAAAAAGTGTAATTAGGTCCAAATAATGTAAATTCAGTTAAAGTTTAAGTTCGGATGAAGGTAAATTCAACATTTAAGTGGATAAAAGGGATTGTTAGGGACCCTTATTTGGCAATTCTATGCTATCATATTGTCGTAATTGATATATTTAAATTTAATTAATCAATGTATTTAATTTATATCAATTGTGCCAATATGATACGTTTAGAACTAAAACAGCGTAGAAAAAACCCAAGCACATCTTAGGAAGTGTAGCATAGATTTACCCATCCTTATTATGGCAATTGGTGCTCAGGCTTATTGGGACATATAAAGTCATGCTCTATAAACAAAGCTGAATTATAGGGTATCCAAGAGGGTATATCTTAGCTATTGACTTAGGAATTCAACAACTAGTCAAATCTTACTCTCGAACTCCATTTGCAGGTCTTTGACGAAGAGGATCACAACAATTCAGGTTAATCACATCGTTAGAGAAGGGAACCAGGTTGCTGATTGATTAGCCAAGAAGGATCTCACTCAGCAGGAAGACCTTGTTTATCTTTAATGTTATGTTATCTTTTGCTTCGGTTTCTATTAATGTAGATATTCACTTATTCAGGGAACTATGTTTCCAAGACTATGGTTTTTAACTTAATATTGCTTAGTATATTTCCTTTGCACCAAAAAACAATGTGCTAAAGAAGTGCATTTGCATGTGCGCAAAATATAGAGCCTGAGTTATCAATACACAATTTTTTTTGACACAATACTGCACAAATTGGGTTTTGTGCCAAAACCTGTAACTCTTCTGTTGTGGAGTCTTTTGCTCCATATATTTGTGCATTGCCCTGATTTGCAAAGTTTCTAGGACACACATTGTAATTCAAAAATTGAGATAAGGAGATGAGTGAGGGAGGGTTGGCGGAAAATTTTGAAAACATTTCATGAAGTGAATTGTTTCTTAAAAGATTGAAATTTAGCAATTGTTTCAATAAAGTTTGTATTCACACCGGAGATTGAATATTAATTACTGTTTGAAAACATTTCTATTTGCTTCTCCTACAGCACTTGATGTGGAATCTCCAAAGGTTGGCTTGATATGGCAAGGATCAGACTGTTTGTGGTTCAAACTGGCTAGTGAAAAGACAAAACAGCCATTTGGTTTAACTTCTGTCAATCACATTTTGTGCAATTCTCTCCTCACATATAACCAAATTCGGGGGTGGCTTGGGTTAGATACCAGCTTCGCTTGGTATACAAAGAGACCTTACAAACCAAACAATTTGTAGCTAAATGGTACTGAGGTTGTTCTCAGAGCTTTTAGGTTCCGTGTTCGAATCCAGAGTCAAAGCCAAAGTACCAAAATAAAAAAGAGAAATCTTAAAAAGTTAAGGGTAAACACAGGTCACCACTGGACCCAAAAGCAAATGGGAAAAGAAGGGGATACCAACAGTGACTTGCAACCTTCTTTTCAGGTGTAAAAGGAAGTTGTATGAAGCTAATGTTGGAAGGAAACTCACTCAAAAATAACTAAACTCTCAAACTCTCTAATGCAACTCGCTTAAGGAGAAGAAGAAGAAGCTTGTTATTGAAAATGCTCTCAGATTTTTTGCTTGATGAAAACAACTTACAAGCCTCCTTATTTATAGGGGAATACAATCAACATACACCACAAAACATAAATTACATAATAAAAGCTAATGACTTTGGGAGATGAGTCATCCATCTTGAAAAATTAGTCATTTGACTTGGAAATGAGTCTTCTATATTGAAAATGACTTATCTGACTTGGAGATGAGACATCATGCACTAACTAGAAAATTCTAGGAATTTCCCAAATATCTTTCACTCTATTTGGGTCTTGGGCTTTTGATTATGGATTGGATCAAGTTTATAATTCAACAGCTAATTGGCTGATGATTCTGATTTGAGTTTATGTGAATCAAACATTCCTCAATTGTGTTTTATAGTAACAAATAAAAATGCATTTGGCCTGATGTAGTTCAATGCATGGTTAACAAGTTCCAAAAGGAAANTATTTATAGGGGAATACAATCAACAGGCTTGGGTTAGATACCAGCTTCGCTTGGTATACAAAGAGACCTTACAAACCAAACGGTTTGTAGCTAAATGATACTGAGGTTGTCCTCAGAGCTTTTAGGTTCCGTGTTTGAATCTAAAGTCAAAGCCAAAGTACCAAAATAAAAAAGAGAAATCTTAAAAAGTTAAGGGTAAACACGGGTCACCACTGGACCCAAAAGCAAATGGGAAAAGAAGGGGATACCAATAGTGACTTGCAACCTTCTTTTCAGGTGTAAAAGGAAGTTGTATGAAGCTAATGTTGGAAGGAAACTCACTCAAAAATAACTAAACTCTCAAACTCTCTAATGCAACTCGCTTAAGGAGAAGAAGAAGAAGCTTGTTATTGAAAATGCTCTCAGATTTCTTGCTTGATGAAAACAACTTACAAGCTTCCATATTTATAGGGGAATATAATCAACATACACCACAAAACATAAATTACATAATAAAAGCTAATGACTTTGGGAGATGAGTCATCCATCTTGAAAAATTAGTCATTTGACTTGGAAATGAGTCTTCTATATTGAAAATGACTTATCTAACTTGGAGATGAGACATCATGCACTAACTAGAAAATTCTAGGAATTTCCCAAATATCTTTCACTCTATTTGGGTCTTGGGCTTTTGATTATGGATTGGATCAAGTTTATAATTCAACAGCTAATTGGCTGATGATTCTGATTTGAGTTTATGTGAATCAAACATTCCTCAATTGTGTTTTATAGTAACAAATAAAAGTGCATTTGGCCTGATGTAGTTCAATGCATGGTTAACAAGTTCCAAAAGGAAAGAGTGTGAAGCTATTTTTCTGATCAATCAGATCTAAATTGATAAGAACGAACCATATGATCCATTGTGACAAAGTTAGAATTGCCATGGATGCCAGATTTGGAACTGCTATGATGCTATTGCACTTTGACAAAAACTGGCTTAGGAACTTAAATTAAATTTTATATTTTAGGACGTTTCTCACATACCAGATGTTAAGCATAAACCAGAAGAGTATGATGCAGGATAAGCAAGGACACATCAGCAAGCCACATCAGCAATGACACATCAGCAGATAAAGTCAAGGCAGTTAGTATTAGTTAGAATTAGTTAATTAAGTAGTTGTTCAGTTGCAGAGTAGCTTCTAGAATAAGCTAGGCAAGTAGTTACTTTAGAAACTCTATATATACGATGGTTAATGTAATGATGCAATTCAATAATACAAAAATCACAATTTCTAGAATTCAAGTTCTCTTTGTATCAGTTCCTTTTCATTCTTTTCTTCAGTTACTTTTCTTGCATTCTTCTTTCGTTTTCTAGTATTTTCTCTGCTACTGGTTTTCTGTTTAGTTCATTGATCTTCATCAATCTGAGATAGAATCATCTCAAGATTCATCTCAAGGTTCATCTTAGTTCAACACTAGAGAGGTATGTGATACCTTCTTAACGTAGCAACGTTAATCATCGTTAATATGGAAGTAGTATTTAATCTTGGTTGTTTATTTTTTATCGACAAAGATTAAATGCTTTTTACATCAATAGTTATTATATTGCTACGTGGGAGGTATTAGATACCTCCTTGATATGTTAGAACCACCCTATTTTTTATTACTCTTTTTTCATAAAATACAAAATTGAAAACAAAAATAAAAAAAAATAAACACAAATTTAATTGATAAAAACAAATGATAATAATCGAAGTTTTGGATTTTTTTTGGCATTTTTATTCACTTCTAAATTTAAATTTTTCTAAAAAACATATTAAAAGTGGCCCCATAAAATTTGGTTACTGTACTCATGGTATGCCTATTCCTAACTTTTCCAGTACATCTTTCTTTTCTTTTTCTTTTTACCAATAAGTATTGTGACATAGTGGTAATGGAGTCTGCTCTACTATCCATGTTCTTGTCATTGCTAAGATGCTTGGTCCAATGTTTTAAAAATCGGATTGTTGAGCGAACCGTTTTAGAATATGAGCAACGGTTAAACTGATCCAACCGGTTGGACCAAATGGTTGGACCGGATGATGTCATAAATATAATATTTAATGTGTTTATTTTATAACCTAAGTAACATAAAAAGACACCTTCTTGTGAAGCCTTTCTGCCCAAGTGACTTAAATTATACATATCAACCCATCACGATAACGAAGATTTCAAGCCTGAATATATGAAATTTGAATTCCCATGGGTGTCGCTAGAAACAATAGTGATGGAGCTTATATTTCAAAAATTAGATTTTGCATGTAATGAACTAGTATGTATATTTTACAGTCGGCTCCACATTATATTATGGAATCCATCAATTAGAAAATACATAACCTTGCCAAAGCCAAATCTTGGAGGGTACTCTGAAGCAGTTGGATTTGGCTTTGATCCTAAGACAAATGATTACAAGGTTATAAGGAAGATCTTCGATCTAAATAGGGTTGAGATGTTTTCACTCAACAGGGGATCTTGGAGAGATGTTGATTATCAAATTCCCTATTATGTATATTATTATTATGATTATCATCATATTTGTGTTAATGGTCTTATCTATTGGATTGGAAAGGATCGCAAAGATTGGAGAAGGATTATTTTATTATTTGATTGGGCATTGAAGAATTCAAGCAGATTACGTTATGCGAGGAATTAGCTTATTTAAGCAAAAATCTACAGCTTGCCGTGTTTGGAGAATCAATTTCTTTAATCCAATATGATGAACAATATACAAAGAAAAAGCTTTGCTCTATATGGGTGATGGAAGAGTCTTAATGTTTTTGAAAAAGTTTGCCCTTTCAGTGACCGACCATGGTTAGGAACAGCTTTGGGTTTTAGGGCAAACGGTGAAATCCTCTTAGCTAGAGAGACGAGTTGCCTTGGAATTCTTGACATTATTCAGGATGATTCTCAAGTGGATACGTATATGGAAAACCTACTTTTCCTTCAATATTGAAAGTGTTTTGCATCAGCTGCAAGCAGTTATATATGTGAGTAGCAAATAAATTGATCTTATTGTATACGGTGCAATAATTGGCCAGTGTTGATTCAATTTCTTCAATGACCAGGTTTCTTGCAACTATTTTAAATTTTAATCCTGCTGCTTATATGTTATTAGATGGCATTGTTGTTAGATTATTTATATAAAAAATGATATTTGCATACCTAGATGTGGAGGTGTAGAGAATTTTAGCTGTTCAAAAAATGTTTAATTAATTGGGTCCAGATAATGTAAATTCATTTAAAGTTTAAGTCGGTGGAGGTAGATTCAAAGTTTAATTGGTTAGGAGGGCTGATTAGGAACCGTTATGGCAATTGGTGCTTTGTCTTATTGGAAAATATAGAGTCAAGCCTCTATAAACAAATCTGAAATATGGAGTATCAAAGCAGGTCTATCTTTAGCAATTAACTAAGGAATTCAACAACTGTATGTTGAATCTGATTCTCAAACAGCAATTCTCTTGCTTCAGCAGACAGATTTACCAAACTCTCATCCATTGAGTACCCTTGTTTTTATTTGCAGGTCTTTGATGAAGAGGATCACAACAGTCAGATTAATCACATCTTCAGAGAAGGGAGCTGGGTTACTGATTGGTTTTTTTTTCATTTTTTTGGTTAATACCACGAGTATCCCTACTTTACTCCATTAGGCGTGAGACTAATTTTATTCGAGGGTTAGATTAATTATGATTTTTCCTCTTCCAATAACGCTCTCACTAGATCTCAAACCCTTGACCACAGTCAATGGCACATGCCTAGAGTTCAATTAGCTACCAATTGAATCAAGCGCTTGTCGGTGGTTGCTGATTGTTTAGCCAAGAAGGATCTCACTGAGCAAGAGACCTTTTTGCTTATTTTCAATTTCATGCCTCTTTTACTATGGTTTGTATTAATGCAGATATTCAGAGAACCATGTTTGCCAAACTATGTTCTTTAACTTTGCTTGATATATTTCCTTTGCACTAATTTATGTGTGTGTGTGGGTGTGCTACTCACGCGCATTAAAGAAGTGAGGTTGTCCCACCCATCTGACGGAGATACATGAAAATATTTTGACATGGTTCACCCAGATTTCACATTAGAACCGAGGAATGTGAGGTTGGGTTTATATGTTGATGGTTTCAATCCTTTTGGAATAAGCGCGAAGACATACTCATGTTGGCCTGTAATCTTTACTCCTTACAATCTTTCACCTAGCATGTGCATGAGAAGATAATACATGTTCTTGACTATCATTATTCCTGGTGCTCATAATCCAAAAAGCAAAATAGATGTCTTCTTGCAACCTTTGCTTGATGATTTGAAATTGCTTTAGGATGAAAGCGTGCTTACTTATGACACTTCTTTAAAGCAAAACTTTCAAATGATGACAGCTCTTTTGTGGGCTATCAATGACTTTCCTGCATATGGAATGCTATCCGGTTGACAAATAGCAGGGAAGTTAAGATACCTAATTTGCATGCATGGTTCGAAGGCATTCTATCTTAAGCATGGACGTAAAATATGTTATTTTAATTGCCATTGGCAATTTTTTCCCCAAGATCATCATTTCCGTTGTAACAAAATTAACTTCTTGAGGAATATTACGGAGAAAGGCATCTCACCAAGGCGTTACTCTTTGGATGAAATTTACATACAAGTGTTAAGACAACCCAAAGTAACAGAGAGTGTGAGTGTTGTTTCTAGTGGTTATGGTGTAACCCACAACTGGACAAAATGTAGTATTTTCTAGGACCTACCATATTGGCATGATATGTTGATTCCTCATAACATTGATGCGATGCATACATAGCGCAATGTCTTCGGGAATGTCTTAAACACAGTCATGGATGTAAAAGGCAAAAGTAAAGATAATGTGAAAGTGAGACTAGATATGACAAAGTTGTGTAAACATCCTAGTTTGGAGTTGCAAGACTTGGGAAATAGAAAGATTGCGAAACCCAAGGTATTGTACACACTTAGTATTAACCAGAAGAGAGCCGTATGTGAGTGGGTGCAAAGTCTAAAGCTTTCTGAGGGATATGCATCCAACTTAGGGAATTGTGTCAATACTAATCTGTGGACTTTGACCCACATGAAAATTCATGATAATCATGTGTTTCTAAAGAAACTCCTACCAATTGCTTTTAATGGGTTGCCTGGGAAAGTTTGAGAACCTCTTGTTGAGTTGAGCTAATTTTTTTGAAATCTTTGCTCTCCTACTTTGCGCACGGTTGACTTGCAGACAATGGAGCAAAATATTCCCATAATATTGTGCAAACTTAAGAAGATTTTTTCTTCCGGTTTCATTGATGTGATGGAGCATTTATCGGTTTATTTAGTTAAAGAGGCAATCAAGGGTGGACCTGTCCAATATAGGTAGATGTATCATTTCGATAGGTTTCTTCATACCTTAAAGCAAAAGGTTAGAAACAAAGCCCGTATGAAATGTTCAATTTGCGAAGCATACATCATTTATAAGACTTCAACTTTTTATTCTTACTATTTTGAATCTCACATCCATTCAAGGACTAGAAGAGTGCCTCGCAATGATGACGGTGGGGAAATTTATGTCGGGCAACCTATTTCTGTCTTCAATTATCCTGCTTTCTTTCATGGAACCTTGCAACGACGATATCTCAATGATAAGGAACTAACAGCTGTGACTATGTATGTGTTGCTCAATTGCTCAGAGGTTAAACCTTACTTGAGGTAAGTTCTAGTAAATTATCTTGGTTTATTTTGATGCTTAAAGTATGAATATAACAGGGCTTATGTTTATGTTGCAGCATGTACGTACATGGATCAACCTCAATGTATGGTAATCTCCCAAATGATCAAATTGATAAACATATCTCCACTAGATTTCCTTAATGGTTTAAAAAATTTGTATGTAACTCTAACTATTTTTAATATTTAATTGTATTTAATTGTGCTTTAGTATATTACTAACCTCTTGTTAATTATATGTAAGTACAAAACCCTAAGAATGGTATTGTAGACAAGCTTTTAATATCTTTGGCTTAGGGTCCCTTAAGGAAGGTTCAGACATGGGATCAAGTAAATATCAATGGTTATAAATTTCACACAGATGTTTGGTCTCACGGTCGAAAAACAAATAACAGTGAAATTTGTTTAAAGGAATTTGGTTATGGCGAAGTCGAATCCTCCTATTATGGGGTACTACAAGAAATCATTGAGATTGCATATACGGGTTCACTTGGTTATTGATTGATACTATTTAATTGCAAATGGTATCATCCTTCACCTCGGGGGATAAAGAGTTATCCAAAATATGGATTTGTGGAGATAAACTTAAGCATAACATACAAAGGGATGACCTATTCATCTTAGCTCAACAAGCAAAGCAAGTTTATTTTTCTCCTTACCCACGCACAACTCCTAATAAGCGGGGATGATTATATGTCATTCAAACAAAGGCCAAACACACAATTGATGCCTCAGATGTCCCAAATGATCCTTACCAAGATGAACCACACTGCTCACCGGCGTTAATTGTTGATGATGATTGAACACAGATAGATTTGAGAGATATCACTTCAACTGCTACAGATGAAGCTGTTACTGGTGCGAATCCAGTCTTTGTCATTGATGCCAATGATAACATAGGATAAAGTATTAAGGAAGAGGAAGAAGATGAATATCATAGCAATGATGACGAAATTGAGGAAGATCCCCAAGTGATTATGTTCTAGAAAGCGATTGATATCATCCTTTTTGTATATGTAAAGATTGATTTTGTATATGTTTTTTTTCACATTACCTTTCTTTTGGTATAGATTCTTTAATTTGAATAAAATTTGATTGTATTTTGCTCCTCTATTGCTATTACTGTTGTTTTGCTTGTGCTGTTGCTAGTTATTTTAATTTACAGGTTTTCGGTTAGTAGAAAAACATGGTTTAGAGTAGGGGAATTAGGGTTTTTCTCACGAAATTTCTCTAGGACAAATTTGTGAGAAATTCAAAATAATTTTTTTTTTTAACTTGTAATGGTTGTTCTCACGAACAAAATTCCGTGAGAAATGTTTCTCACGGAGTTGTTCCGTGAGAAGATCCACGAGCATGTTGTGAGACTCCGCTGACTTTTCTCACAGGGTATTTTATATTTTCTCACAGATATGGTCCGTGAGAAATTTCTCACAGACATTTTTTGGGATGACAAATTGTATGTCACACCACTTTTAATCATGGAACTAAGTACGTGAGAAACTTTGTGACAAACACCTTTCTCACGGAAAAAATGTCATTTTCTCACGGATTTTGTCTATGAGAAAAATATGATTTTCTTGTAGTGTGGCATGAGACTAATCTCGTTCGAAAATTAGAGCAATTATGATTTTCCCTCTCCCAACAATACTTTCACTGGATCTTGAACCCTTGACCACAACCAATGACACATGCCTAGAGTTCAATTAGCTACCAGTTGAATCAAACGCTTGTCGGTGGTTGTTGATTGTTTAGCCAGGAAGGATCTCACTGAGCAAGAAGACCTTTTTGCTTGTTTTCAATTTCATGCCTCTTTTACCACGGTTTGTATTAATGCAGATATTCAGAGAACCATGTTTGCCAAACTATGTTCTTTAACTTTGCTTAATATATTTCCTTTTCACTAATTTGTGTGTGTGTAGGTGTGCTGCTCGCGCGCATTAAAGAAGTGTGCATTTGCACATGCACAAAAATAGAACCCTAATTATCTATACATAGTTTGTTTTGACACAATACTCCACAAACTGGGTTTTGTGGCATAATGTATATTTCTTCTGTTGTTAACTCTTTGGCTCCATATATTTTTGGATTGACCTATTTTGATTTGCCTACAAATTTTCAGGGAAATTATACTTCTAAATTTGAAATAATGAGATAAGTGAGGGAGGGTTGGCGGAAAATTTTGAAAACATTTGTTTTTTAAAACGATTGAAATTTAGCAACTGTTTCAATAATATTTCTCTTCATATGTTAAAGTATTTGCTGCTTTGAAATCCTTTTTCTCTTTCCCCTGTAGTATGCATGCTCATAATTTCAAAGTTGGATTCTGAATAGCCAGTTTCTTGTTGCGTATACTTAACTAATGGAGTTCATGGGGTGAGCATATTTGTATAGTGTAATGGATTGCTGGTGTCTCTGCATGTCTTTGTATCCATAGTGAAATTATTGGAAATAAATGGTGCAATATTAGTTTGAAATTGCTCCACCTCAATGGTGTTAGTGACATGTGTGTAAACTTTGAGACCTGTGATTAGTATGTTAACAGTGTTATAGTAGTGTGTAATGGTAATGACTCAATTAAATTAAATTAAAACTATAAGGACTTAATTTTTAGAGAAAAATTAGCTCAAATTATAGAAACTTATAGTTTAATTATTTCTCTTTTTTGTTACATAACGACATACATAGGAATTTGAAGCATGACTTATTGCAAACTACGACCTAATGGCTTTTAAGCTTTTCTATATATTGAATAGATCATGCTATCTCACCTTAGTGTGACATCAAGTAATGTATAAAAAATATTTCTTTACATATAAGTATACAAGTGTGGTGATACAAGCAAGGAACTAAATGTCGTGCCATTTCGTATGAAATGCACGAAATTTTTCCGTTTCCCCTGTGTACGACACGAAACACTTGACCAATTCAAAAATTCTGCCATTTCCATGGAAACAGGCATGTTTCGGTTCATTTAGGAGGAAATAGAGAGAAACACACGAAATTTCCACGAGATGTACGAAATAAACTGAAAAAGAATCAAGGGATAGAGGCCAAAGAGAGGGAGGGAGGGAGAGAGATAGATTGCAGAGGGAGAAAGAGACAGAGATCACAGTGGAAGAGAAAGAAAGAAATCACAGGGAAGAGAGAGAAACAAATCATAAGAGAGGAGAGAGAAACAAATCACAGGAGAGGAGAGAGAAACAGATAGCAAAGGAAAAGAGAAAAAGATGTAGTAGAGAGAGAGAATTACCATACCTCAACCCATGAAAGCTTGGAATATGAATCTTCGGGTCCTTCAGCACAACTGGGTTTGTAGCTCAAACGACATCGTCATCCCATTATCAACATTACATACCAAATGCTCTCAGCAAAGCTCCACTGCTATAAATGGTGGGCGATTCAAACTTGAAATTGTAGGACGGCCACTGCCTCCCACATTTTCCTTAATCAGAGGAGGTGCATTAATCCCATTACTATATGTTTCACCACCAAAGACTCCAACTGCTGTTTGCATGCTCCTAAAATGCAATTTCTAGTGATTTTAGTTTACAATGCCTCCCAAGCATAGAAAGACTCCTAAGAAAATGGAAGAGGTTTTCTATGGGTACAAGAAATGAACAGTGAGAGAGTAAGACTGAAACAGCCAAAACGACTGTGTTTTGGGGAAAAATAGTATAATAACATTATATTATCTAATTCTATATAATTTTATTATCATTATTATATTAAAAAATTTTAAATTAAAAAATTATTGCTTAAAAATATTTAAAACTTAAAGTATAATATGTATTATGTAATTTGAGACTTAGAATATCATATTTATTTTGTATTAAATTTTATGTATGCTAAATGTTGTCAAACTTATAAATCTTGATTATATTAATGTTATTTATTTAAAAATGTAATTATTTAATGTTATACTCTCTAATTTTATATATCTCTACCAATAATATTATGTTACAATTTTTTAAAATTAAAAAATATATATTACTTAAAAATAATTGAAATGTTTCTTAAAAAATCTTTCGTTTCCACGAAATTTCTATAAAATTTCTGAAACGTTTCCGTTTTTTAAATGATTGAAACAGTACCTCGACACGACATTTAGTTCCTTGGATACAAGCCCACATTGTACTGGTTCAAAGAAGTTCAAATCCTCTTTTTCCATATCCCAATACAATTAGTTTAGGCTTTAGTTTGGTGATCTCCTTAAAAAAAAAAGACATGAGATCTTACGTTCGAATCTCCATCCCCATATCCCTAGCCAAAGAATATTCTAAAACATGGTTAGCGTTCTATGTTAGAATTCTGCTAAAAAAATTTATTTTGTCTATCCAATAATGACCAAAAAAAATAAGAGTTTATGCAAGTTTATGAGCTTATGTCCTCAAGAAAACACTCTTATAATTGAGTACTTGATATTTTATTAGAGAGATTTTGAATTTAGAATAAAAATTCCAAAAAGCAATAAATTATTTTTTGTAGAGTAGATACCAAATGGACAAAAATCAGTTGAGAGAATTATCGTAAGGTTTACAGAAGAAAAGATCATAAAAGTGTTTGTCACACCATAAAAAACAAAATAATTTGGTCAGCATGTACTAGTAGAGGTGCCACTCCGCTGTTGACGTGTATGCTTGCAAAGCCCGCGCTCGTCGTTCTCGTACACCGCCTTTTTTCTCTCCTAAATTCCCATTCTATTTGTGACTTCTCAACTTCAAAGTTTTCTCTTCCCCCAACAAAGGGGGGATCCCCTCACTTTACTTTCTTCTTCACTTGCAAACGACAATCTTCTAGATTCTCTCTCCGGTGTTTAGGGTTCAGATTCCATTGTCGAAGAAATCGAAAATCTTTTACCATGAAGCGCGACTACCTCGAACTCTCCGATGAAGAATGGGAGAATCACAGCTTCAATTCTTCTCGAGTTCTGAAACGAACCCAGATTGATACTGCTCCTCCGCCTATAGAATCCTTCGCTTTTGGGTCTCGGAAGCCTGAGATTTCTGACCAAAGCAGCGATGATTGCGTCGAAATCACGGAAAATTTGGGGAATTTCAGGGAAAATGTGGATGATTGCGGCGAAATCACGGAAAATTTGGAGGAAGGATTGGAGGATGAAGATTTGGAGCTCGATAGAGGTAAGTCTGTGGAAGTGGCAAATCGTGGCCGTCGATTTGTTGTTGATGATGATGAGGAGGAGGAGGAGGAAGAGAGCGATAGGGATATTAGGGAAGTGTATGAAATAAAATCTTCAGAGGAAGAGGAAGAGGAAGAGGAAGAGGAAGAAGAGGTGGAGAATGAAAACGATGTCGTAGGTAGCGCTTTGCAAAAGTGTGCTAAAATATCTACGGAATTGAGAAGAGAGCTATATGGGTCTTCAGGGACTGCTTGTGACCGGTATTCTGAAGTGGAATCTTCTACAGTGAGAATTGTAACCCAGGTGACTCAACTTTATTTGCAATTCTAAATTTTTGATTCAGTTGGGTTTCTATGCTTTTGAGCTTTGGTTCAAGCCTGCTAAGGAATAGTTATATTAAGATTGAATGCTGCTATTTTCAGCTTGACTATGCTAGAATGGCACGTCCTGAGGCGTGTTGTAGTTGTTGCTTGTCCATGTCGGAGGAACAAGTAACCAGATCATAGTGCCTTGTAGCATAGTATGCAGCTTAGAGTGGAGTTTCTCCATACTTATACTTGATTTCCTTTGAATTACTCCCTCGTTATTCTGCATTCAGATTGAGTAGTACAATATTTATGCGTCATGACGTTTTAGTTGTATGACATGGGCTGCTGGGATTTACTAATCTGTTGGCTTTTGTCTTTCTATTCTTTTCATTTTATTTTCGCTATAGGATGATGTTGACGTTGCATGTGGGTCAGCAGATTCAGATTTTCAGCCTATCCTCAAGCCATATCAGCTGGTTGGTGTCAACTTTCTGCTTCTGTTGTATCGGAAGGGTATTGGAGGAGGTATTTATAATTTTTTTTATGACTATTATGAGTCTGCTTTTGGTAGCATGTCTTGGTTTCAAGCCTTTCCTCTGTTGGATTTAGTGAAGGACTTGCTGCTGATTGGTACAGAAGCCAATATTTGTCATTAATGAAATATCTGTTGGCTTTTATGTATCTTAATAAGTTAATATACTTGCCTACTGTAAAATTCTATTTATAATTAGGGATATAAATGTAGAATAAAATGTCTGAAGGAGAGGGATTATCAATCTAAGTTGTCACATAGGATAGCTATTGTTAGGAGGAGAAAGAGTAATCTTAGAGAGTTAGAGGTTCAGGGCACAAAGATTATCGAAGGAGTTGTTAGACCAAGCTAGAGGATTACATGTGACATTTAATGTATAAATTGGACAAAAATCTCAAAGGGGCGTTCATTTCCCATAGACAACAGAGTATCTTCAAAATATTGATGTTTGGGATCTGTCTTGGCCATTAGGTACTGCTATAGTTCCAGTTTTCTCCTGTTCTAATAATATATTTTGAGCTTTGTTTAATCTAGACCTAACATACGTCTGAAAATATCAAAAGCATAAGGACGTGTTTAATTTTTGAGAGGTGGAAGAATACAGATAAGAGATTGAGGGAGATGTGGGTTACATTGGTAATAGATAAGGGATATTATTTGGTTCCTCTAAATGTGGGAATTTACTAATGGCTAAACTGAAAACAAGGTGAACTGTGGATGGAGAAAATAAGATTATGGAAAATAGATTCAGAATTCATACATTTGAGATGCGAAAGATGCAAATATCCACAATGCATTGCATTGGTACAAGTTCCCTCATAGTGGTATGTTCTTCTATGGTCTAAAGGAGCACAGGGTTATTCTAAAGTGATGTCCACAAATTGAAGGATGTAAGGTTAGGAGATGCTATGCTGTGAAAAACAAAATTACCTATCCCTGTACTATTCTCAAACTTTTTAATATATACTTGTGCACTTGCTGGTCAGGGGCGGTGCCCCCCAATAATTTCTAGAGCCCCATACCAGACTCATTGTTTAGATGAAGACACATAGCTCTATTAACAACTCTTTTTTTTTTTTTTTTTCTTTGGCTACAGATGACCTCAATACCACTCAGTCCCACTTGGCCATAGGCCGGTTGTTGCTCTATTAATAACTCTAATAAGCCTAATCAATAATTTAAAAGTTTTTTAATTTTTTTAGCATTTAATAATCAAACCATATTTTGAGTAAAGTTTTAACTTAAATATCACAAAAGGCGATATATTTTTATACTTGCACATGGCCTTCAATGAAGAAAGGTTATTGCACTTTGGGAAAATGCTGTATTGGCTTCTTCATCTTTTCCCTTCTCTCAATATTATTTTGCATATAACTTAAAGACTTCAAACCAGGGGCAGAAGGAGGAGGTTGCCTTGGGGAGCCCTGCCCCCTGGACTTTGCATGTATAAGTTCAAATCATCACATCCTTTTAAGTGTCAATTAGCTCTATTTCATATAGCATGCATGTCTTATATGGTGGTTTTAAATTTTTTTATTGCCTTATAACCTTTAGTCTTGGCCCCCCAAGAGAAAATTCCTGCCTCCACCCCTGCTTTCAGTGCACCACTTCTATCCCAAAAACAATTAGTTTCCTTTTCGTTTTCTTTCCCTTATCTTCATGCTGCGCCACTGCTATCCAGTGCAGATCCTGAGTTTGCGCTGGTTGAAAAGTGACTACATGCTGATCTGTTTCATGTCTTAATGCTTTTATATTTCTAATTTCATGTTGGTTTAAGTTCATTATAGATTAGTATAAATTTTTTGACAAATGACATTGGATTTCGTGTGTAATACAGCTATATTGGCAGACGAAATGGGTCTTGGCAAAACAATTCAGGTATGTTGTACTTTATTCAGTTTACTGATGTCTCAGTAATTTTCTATTAGTCATGTACTTGTTAGAGTAAGATATGTTCTTGTTCAACAGGCTATCACTTATTTAACTTTGCTGAAACACTTGAACAATGATCCTGGTCCACATCTTGTAGTATGTCCTGCATCTGTTCTGGAAAACTGGGAAAGGGAACTAAAAAGGTGGTGTCCATCCTTTTCTGTTCTCCGATACCATGGAGCTGAACGAGCAGCATATGCCAAGGAGTTGAACTCTCTATCCAAATCGGGATTGCCCCCTTCATTTAATGTTCTTCTTGTGTGTTATTCTCTTTTTGAGCGGCACAGGTTCATTTCTCGTTGCACTTTCACCAATTCTATAATTTTTTTTGAATTTTAGTTAAATGTTTTAATTTATGTTTAATCTAGTCCGCAGCAGAAAGATGATCGTAAAATTCTGAAACGTTGGAGGTGGAGCTGTGTGCTGATGGATGAAGCACATGCTTTGAAGGATAAAAATAGCTATAGGTGGAAGAATCTGATGTCTGTTGCAAGAAATGCAAACCAGCGTTTGATGCTAACGGGGACACCACTTCAAAATGATCTACATGTATGACTTTGTTGGGGTGAACATTAATGCTACAATTTTCTCTTTTAGCATATAAATTTTGCTTTTAACTGAACAAGATTTTGCATACATGAGTGGAATTATTTCTTTTGAGTGAAATGATGTTTATATTGTGACCTGAGCAGATTTAGTAGAAAATTTTCTTCCATTTTTCCTTTGGTCCTGATGTTAGTTCTCAATCTTTAGATTTATTTCCATCAGATAAGTTGTTTATTATATTGATTAGTTCTTTGCTTTGATTGTTAGTCTTTGATTTCTTACCCACGTTTTCATTTTTTAACCAGCATTACTGGAGTTAATACTTGCTACTTTTTTTGATCTAATGACCCCTAGGTTTATTTTTTGTAGCCTAGCTATATGAATAGTTTGGTTTTTCGTGTTGCTGTTTGCATTCTACATCACTGATCACTGTTGTAATTTATCTGCTCATTTTTTTTTTTTGGTGATCACTGTCATATTATTTTTTTCAACTGATCACTGTTGTAATTTATCTACTCATTTTTTTTTTTGGTGATCACTGTCATATTATTTTTTCTGCATATTCTTATGTTTGACCATGTAAATCTGACATGTCATGCATTACCTGGTACTTTAAATGATATATTGTGAATGTGACTTTTAACTGATCTTTAAAATTGTGCAAATATTGTGCTTTAGTCTTGAACAATAATCTCTGTCATTTTCTACCTTTTAGTGTGCTAGCATTATTGCGAGTTTGTTTACCCAAGTAAGCCTTCTGGATGGTTTATGAATTTGTTGCAGGAATTATGGTCACTGTTGGAGTTTATGATGCCTGATCTTTTTGGTACTGAAGATGTTGACTTGAAAAAGTTACTGAATGCAGAAGATAGAGATTTAGTTAATCGTATGAAATCCATTCTGGGGCCATTTATTTTGCGGCGGCTAAAATCTGATGTGATGCAGCAACTTGTTCCTAAAATACAGCGGGTATGTCTGTCAGCCTCAATACTGATTTTATCCATTATTTTTGTTTTTCATTGTAAGTTTTCTTTCCTAGCTTGCTATTTACTTTAGAGGACAAACTGTTACTGCAGGTTGAATGTGTTGTAATGGAAAATCAACAGGAGTATGCCTACAAGGAAGCCATTGAGGAGTATCGTGCAATTTCACAAGCTAGGATTGCAAAAAGTTCTGAGCCTAACTCAAATAATGTTATTAAAGTACTTCCTCGGCGACAGATAAACAACTATTTTGTTCAATTCCGCAAGGTTCTGGATGTTCTACATATATAAGTTTTGACAAAAGATTGAGCTATCCTTTAATTTTTATTGCATTCATATGGTTCACTCAATATTCTATTATGTATTTCTGCATTTTTATTCCAGATTGCAAACCATCCCTTGTTGGTGAGGCGTATCTACAGCGATGAGGATGTCATTCGTTTTGCCAAGAAGTTACATCCAATGGGCGCTTTTGGCTTTGAATGTACTTTGGACAGAGTTATTGAAGAACTTAAAAGTTACAATGACTTCTATATTCACCGGGTAAATCTTCTACCCTAGACGATGCATCTCCTGTTTTACCATCATGGTATTTAGTTTTAATAGATAATCATAGTTTAAATTGACACAGAAGTTTCCTATTTGTTAGTCCAGAAAGAAGTTCAAGATTTGTCAAGTGTATTATTTCTGCTTGGAAATGAGGATTGCTTGTTTCTATGCAAACTGGAAGTAATTTTGACTTAGAATGTAGGAGTTAAAAGATGCCTTCTGCCATCTGTCATTAGAATGTGATATTGATGGTTGAAATAATAAATGAGCAGTATTATTGCAAATGAGCAGAACATATGGTTCAAGGTGTAGTTAATTTTTAATTGTTACCATTACATGCAACTTCCATTTGGGTTTGCATCACTATTATTGCAAATCAAGTCCTAAACTTGTTTTGCCTTTGAAAAGAAAAAGTCCTAAAATTGTGTAATCCAGAAACTCTAAGAATGTTGTTGAGGAGGTTAAAAATAATGAGTAAATCGAACTATGGTGCAATTTGTGCATAATTGTTTTTTTTTCTTTCTTTCTTTTTTTCGTTAAAAGCAACTAGTGCATAATTTTTTTTTTCTCAGATGTTTTGCAGATCTTTTATAAAAAGTGAGTGATTATTTTCTCTCAAAGAACACCACATTACTAGCAGGCACTGCCTTGCATAAACTTGTACTCTTCCATGAGCCCACCTTCCTTGTGTCTTTTACCATCCTTGCATAGTTTTAGGCACAACAAACAATGTAAAGGTCAGACTTCAGAAGTTAAGTATCTGCAAAAGTTATTTTCTTTTTATCCCTACTCCACAAGTGACACAAACTGATTACAATTGCCATTATGCAAGAATATGCCATTTGATGATTTGACACCATTCTAAAGATTCTGTTCACACTCATATCAAGAACATATAAGACTGGATCTCTCTGCAAACTCAGTATCTTCTTTGATTATGATGCTGCATATGCTAACTCATTAAATCAAAATTTCCATATTTAGTTTTCAGATGAACCCATCCTCCTCACCACCAGTGATCAATAACCATAACAGTATATTTAAATTAACCAAATGAATCATCAGTTGGTTCCATGTCCTACTCATGTGAACAGCTGATGTGCATCCTGATGTACAGGCTACTGTTCTACTGGACCAAGTCAGCAGTACAAACTTGAATTATTGGTGTTTGGTTGCATCCAATCATTTGAGTTTGACTTAATATTTCTATTGGTTTGCTGATAATTTTATTTGTTGACATGTGGCAATTCTTTTGCTGAGTTTGTTGCATAATAACTCTTATGTTCAATGTTCATCAGTAGCATGCACTTTTATCATCCTAAGAAGGTAAATAGTCTAACACAGTTTTATTAATACAAGTTTTTATAATGCCCTAATAATGAAGGATTTTTAGTTAATATTCAAGGTTGGTGTTGACTAACCTTTTGGAAGCTGAACATTACCTAGCTTGTTAAGTAGAAGAATTCTTTTCCTTTTTTTGAAGGTCAATCACAAAGTGCCATGTGTTGTGCAAGGTCCCACTAACTTGAAAGGTAATCACCTCATAATTTGTCTGTAAATGGTCTAATAGGAAACTCCATTGGTAAAATAAAATGTGACCATGATCATTCTCTTCCACAGAATCCTTACCATAAAAGAAAATTCCTATCAGGTTGGTGTTTGTCGCTTGGAGTTTTGCAAATAGCATAATCTAGGCTTATAACTACTTGTCACTTGAAGCACCTATGGGAAGAATAAAAGAGTTATAACTTATTTCCATCACATGTTATTGATCTTCCCACAAAGAATCCATTCTAGATAATTATTCAAGGGTTTTACTTCCTGTAAAACAGCACTCCAATCTCCTGTATACATAGCATTTCCCTTTGGCCCTAACATTCTCAGGCTTTCAACCATTTTTAAGCATCAAAACTCCAGGTATTGAGTTGGATCCTTAAAGATATATACCGACAATCTTATTGCATGTGATTAGTAAGAAGATTGAGAATCTCTAAATATTAGGGCTGGATATCTTTCTGGTGTTCTTTGCGTTGTAATAAATATATTTTTTATGGAAGAAAAAGGATACTAGAGATCATTGAAGTTTTGATGTCCTTTAAAAAGGAAATGTCTAAAATCATTTCCAAGACATTAACCTCAATCTTACTGTAAGAAAAACAATTTTGAAATTTGACTTTCTTTACTATATTTCAACTAGAAATTTTTGTGTGCGTTCATTATCTTTTAACATTAGTATATATCTGATTACTGTGCAGCTTTTACTTAATTATGGCGTAACTGATAGAAAGGGGATCCTTTCGGATAAACATGTTATGCTTTCTGCAAAATGTCAGGTATGATTTTGGTAACTTCAAAACTTTCAATAATTATCAAGTATGCTGGATTGATTTGCTTCCTTGATGATGTAGGCCTTGGCAGAACTTCTTCCTTCACTAAAGCATGGTGGTCATCGTGTCTTAATCTTTAGTCAGTGGACGTCAATGCTTGACATATTGGAGTGGACATTGGATGTCATTGGGTTGACCTACAGACGGCTTGATGGAAGGTAATGCTGTTCTTGACATTGAAACTTTTTCTGTAAGCAAACAGCATATGATTTACAGGATGTTGTGTGGGGGTTCATTTTGTTCAGCACTCAAATATGGTGTAAAGGGACTAGAGTCTATCTTCCCAAGTAGTATCCTATGAAATTGAGATGGCACTAGCAGTTTAGGGTTTGACAGTTTGAGGATGCTGTTTCTAGACTGAAAAGCATATGAAGATGGTGGATTTCTAGAATCTCTTCATCTAGAGGGTTGGGGTTAACACATGAGAAATGAGGTAATTCTGTAGGTTGAGATGGATGCAGGGGAGATCTGAATTACAGTTTCTTAGAGAAGAACTGGGGAATGAGGAGCTTATGCTTTCTATGTACTCACAACTAAAGAAGTTGAAACATTAATCTAGTACTTATGCTTAAATTTATCATAGCATTATGCATATTTATGCAAATGTAGAATGTCCAATCTGCAGTCTCAATTATGTCAAACCTGTGAAAAATGTGAGTATATCATGACTAATACTAGAAGATGAGATATGCTTCTTGCAACAAACTGGATTCCAAAAATAGAGATGACATTACCTGAACTGATCCAGCTATTCTGCTAGAGGCCCTGAAGAGAAATGTCCAATGGCAGTATATGTACAGAAACACTCAGCAAACAAACCTAGTCACCAGAAATAGATGGAGATCCAACAAAACATGCAATGGAAAGAACTGATCAAAATTGAAAAACAAAACCTCCTAAGAAAAACAAGATATTAGATTAGCATAACTTTGATAATGTCATCTACTGCACAGGTCCTTATCGGCAGCAGTTTTGTAAACACAGGCTTTAGTCATCACTTTACTGTTATCTGTGGTAATCTTAAAAAAACAACTGCTCCTCAGGACTGCTTGTATTACCTTGGCTTATGTTATTTCTTTCTCTCCCAACTGTGATAGGTGACAGCAGCTTTCAAAGCCAAATAAAGGAAAGTTTGACCCAATTGAAAAGGCCCTTTACAGCCATGGCACTTCATCCCATGGAGTACTGGCTCTATCAATCTAACTTATATGCAAACAGTGTTGCCAATCTCCTAGTGATTCTACATTAAAAAATAGATGGTCTCTATCTTCAATAACCATGCTTCAAAAGACACATATAATACATCCTTGATAACCTCATACTGACATTCTTGTGTTAGTCGTTACTCCATCTAAAGTGACTAACAACTGATGAAGTTGTGTTGGGTATTGAACACTCAATCCACAAAAGCGTCCACCAGTTCACCATCCCATAAGGTTGCTCAATGGACTCCCAAGTTTCTGAAAAACAAAAATGGCCGACTTACCCGCATTCCAAATGAATCTGTCAGGCTGACCAGTATCTGGATGCATATTAGAGCATTCTAGTTGAATAGCTATTGGTGAAGAAGATCTAGGAGGTTCTCAATTCCATCCTTCAAAAGATAAAATATTGCGACTTTTAGATGAAGCATGGCTCCTAGCTTCATTATAATTCATAGTCCATAATTGTCCACTGTCCCGCCATGAACCAGCTATTTCAAAAACTGTTTCTCCTTTTTAACTTCAAAATTTCCTCCAATCACCTGAACAATATCAAATCCTTTGCATATTGGTTGTATTTATGTTTGCCTGCCTTCCTGTAGTTGAGGGATGATTATGTATATCACATTATTGTCATCTAGATTTTGACAAACACTATAGTTTTAGATGGAGATAAGCTACAACAAACTAGACAGGCCAAAATTATCAATTATCTACTCTTTGGCATAACCACTACAATGGCAAAGCATCCTGTCTGCATGAATGCATTTACTTCATTCTATTGTTTCCTAAGAGTTCCCAGAACTGTTTATCTCGGTCTGCTGCCCTGTTCTCCCTCCGTCATGTACAACCCATAGTAAGTGGGAATAATTTTACTTTTGTGTGCCTCCTTCCACTTTAAGGTTTTTCTTTTTCATTTCTTATATCATTGGTCAATTAGATGGTGCCTCCTTTGTAATAGCTTCTTCATCCCAAGTGAAATTTAAATTTACTGAGATTAAGTAGGAGTGTTTATCTATACTTCATCTCCTTTGAAGATGTGTGTGTGCTTTTTACAACTTTCAAGTAATGTTCACTCAGTGCAGCTTTTCTCTGAATCCCACTCTTTTTACTACCCAGTACACAGGTGACTGAGAGGCAAACAATAGTTGACACATTCAATAATGATACTTCCATATTTGCTTGCTTGCTTTCCACGAGAGCTGGAGGACAAGGCTTGAACTTAACAGGAGCTGATACTGTTGTCATTCATGACATGGATTTCAATCCACAGATCGATAGACAGGCTGAAGATCGTTGTCATCGAATAGGTCAAACCAAGCCTGTAACCATATACCGGTACTTGTCCATCCCTTTCATTGCCGAAAGTACTACAATCTTGTTAATTGGATCTATTTGAATCCTTAGATGGAGTGTTATGTTTCTGATGTATTCAACTGCAGGCTGGTGACCAAGGGAACCGTTGACGAAAATGTGTATGAGATTGCAAAACGAAAGCTAGTACTGGATGCTGCAGTCCTCGAGTCTGGCATGGAGATGGATAAAGAAGGTGACATGCCTGAGAAGACCATGGGAGAGATATTATCTGCAATTTTGTTGGGTTAGAATATCTGGTCTAAGAAAAATTCAGCTAAGTTTATTCTTCACTCCCTTCTTCCTGACCAGATTTGTGCTCCTTTACTTCCATTCTAGTATTAGCTAGGATCATTCCAAGAGATGGGAGAAAGGGGAAGGTTGCCCCCACAAATTGGTAAAATTACCACAGGTGTACGTCAGCCCCAATATTGCATTGATGATAAAATGCAAATGAGTAATCATTTTGATGAGTATTAATAGGAGAATGAGTATAAACAAGTCTTTGTAGAAATTTCACACATCTGTTGTACAAGTTTTTCTTGAAGCCCCCATGTAGAAAGTGCTCAAGTGGCAGTCAGATAGTAATTTTGGATGTTGTCTTCAAACGGTTTAGCTTGCATTAATTCAAAGATCAACAGGAATTAAGATTCAAGAAGAAAAACCCCTACCATGTAGGTGATAGAGCAGTACTTGGACTTGATTTTGATAGAGCAATTAAATAGTATATGCCTATTTCGTTTTTCTTAAAATGATTTGTTAATTGAGAAAAAAGGTTATAAATACTTTTTATTTGGGCAAATGGAATGTTGTTTAATACTTTACCATGCTCACTATGTCTCTTTTCAGATATTGGACTGATTTATGAGCCAAGTTTAATATCTTAACCCCCAAAATAAAATTTAAGGGTTTTTGCGAAGAGCGAACACTGCAAAAGTACATATATTGAAGTCTAATGGGTTACGTCTAAGCCCTGTTTATTTAAATGTTTATATAAAGAAGTTTTATGTGAAAAATTCTTATACAATAAGCTCTTTTGAAATTTAGTTATTTAGTATTAAGATATATAATTGGAGAAGTACTTTTAATAAAGAAAAAAGTGGATATTTTCGTCTCAAGTTTTTCAAAATTTTTACTATCATTTCAGGTTAATTTTGTTATATATTTTTTTTTAAAACAGCTATTGATTAAGCTATTATGAGTGTTTACAAAGATTTTTTTAGACGCTCTAAAAAATAGTTTTAATAATAAGTTAAAAATAACTTTTTAGAGGAATATTTGATACATTTTTTTCAAAACAGCTATTGATTAAGCGTATGAGTTTTAAAAAAAAAAAAAATTAGAGGCTCTAAAAAATAATTTAAAAAATAAGTTAAAAATAATTTTTTAGAGGATAATATATTATTTATATAAGCTTATTTAAATATAATTTTATCTATATATAAATATTTATGACTATAAATAAACTTTGATAAACCAAAAGTTATGCTATGCAAAGGGCTCTAGTCATGAACTTGTTTCCCAGCTATAATACTTCACCAAGTCAGTGGTGGGTGTGAGCTCAACGAAGCCTCACGAAATGAAGAAGTGGAGAATTACTTATCTTTCAGAATTTTCCCTGCTAGATACAACCCTTGTTTTGCCAACATTGCTAAGTTACAAAGTGTCTAAATCCCAAAGCCTAAGCCCCCGTTCCCATCAAAGACAATGGGATTTGCTATAATTTGTATTCTGTCCCTACCAAAACTATAAGTTTGTTTAAATCCCCATAAACCAAAGAATTAAAGTTAAATTTCGTTTCAAGTACCATGAAATGAAAATCTTTTGGAAACGTGCTAAAAATTTCATGGAAACGATTTTTTTTTTAAGAAACATTTCTAATATTCTTAAGAAATAACTCTTTACATTTAAGTTTATTTTTTAAAAAATTTATTGTAGACTTTCATAAATATAAAATGTAATATTAAATAATTATATTTTTAATCACACTAACATCAATATAATTGGTGCTCATAAATCTTAACAAAATTTGGCATACATAAAACATATTATATATTATAGTCTAAGTCTAATAAAGTAGGTTTTATATATATAGTATTTATATGATATGTTATATTACATGGGAATAACTAATGTAACTAATTAGTTTTAATTTTGTTTGAGAAAATAAGATAAATTATATTTTTGAAATTTTATGATACCACATGTGTATGTCATACCACACTGAGTGAAAATTATATGTAATTTTTATATTTTATTGGATATAAAATATAATTTATCTTATTTTGTTAAATAAATTTAAAAACATTTGACTTGCATACATATCATTTACATATTAACTATTTTCATATAATATGACATACCATATAAATATCAAAACATAAAACATATTATGTATTATAATCTAAGTCTAATAAAGTAGGTTTTTTTTTTTTTATATATTTTTTGTATTTATGTTATATTACATGAGAATAGCCAATATAACTAACTAGTTTTAAGTTTGTTTGAAAAAATAAGATAAATTATATTTCAAAAATTTTATCATACAACATGTGTATGCTATACTGCATGAGTATGTCATATTACACTGAGTGAAAATTATATATAATTTTTATATTTTATTGGATATAAAATATAATTTATCTTATTTTTTTTAAAACAAATTTAAAAATATTTGATTTATATACATGTTATTTACATATTGAATATTCTCATATAATATAACATACCACATAAATATAAAAAATATCTAAGAAATCTCTATTATATTTTATATCTAATAGAATATAAAAATTATATATATTTATCATATCAATAATATGATATATTCATGTGATATCATAAAATCACCGTCTAATAAAATATACATAATCAACAAGAAAATTATTAAAAAACTCAAAATATAGACATAATACAACTTATTACGTAAAGACAAATGTACATTTTTTTATCAATAATTTATTAAAAAATAATTCAACACAACTTAAATATATTGACGTGATAAATATATATAATTTTTATATTTTATTTGATATAATATTAATTTATCTTATTTTCTTAAATAAACTTAAAAATAATTAATTTATACACATATCAATTATTTTTATTTAATATAACATACAATACAATAAGATATTTAAAAAAATCTTCTTACAAAAAAAAAATGCAAAGAAGAAAAAAATGTTACAAGGATTAGAAGGAAAAACCGGAATGCTTCTTGATTCTTCCAAATTCTTTTTTCCAGCATCAAGCATCTCATTGCTTCTCAATTATCCATTCTCTGTTTTTCTGTCTCTCTCTCTCTCTCTTTTTCTCCCTGCTTCCGTTTCGTTTCGCTCACCATTGTTTCGTGTCGGTGAACCACGAAACAGAAAATATCTCGATCGTTTCTATGGAAACAAAACGAAATTTTGTTCCTTGATTCGAAGCACACAACATTTTTTTTTTTTTTCTGGTTTTCACATTTTAGAAGCAATACTTTTGAAGAGGAATCGAGAGTAAGTGAAGAGCAGAGAAGTAGGAAGTGAGTGATGGAACCGGCAAAGGCTTCAATCCCATCTGTGACTCAGCGTGATCAATGGAATGTCGAATCTCAGGTTTATGACATATACAATCTATTCGCTACCATTCCTCGCAACGCCCAATCCGTAATGTAAGTTAATTTCTATGTTCTTCATTCATTCTCTAACCCTATACTTTTATTGGGTATCTTAGCAATTTTTTACTTTTTTAATTAATAGGTTGGAGCTGCTGCGCGATAAACACATGGAGTTCCTGTCCAAAGGTCTCATATATTTGGGTTCCTCATTTTGCGTCTTGGATGCTAGGTAACTCTCTTTTCTGCTTTAACTTAAGCTATGGATATGGTTATTTTCATATTCCTTTCGAAACTAGTTTTTAGTTTTTAGCAATACCAAGTTTAGAATTGTCAAATTTTGGATTCGACCGGTTTAAAATTCAGGTTTAGCTCTTGTAAAATCGAGTTAAGATTTAAATTTTGAAGCCTATTTTAAAACTGGGCTTTTTCGGCCTCCCCGAATTATGCTTTTATTGGCCTGGCCCAAATCGGGTTTTTTTCAGCCTGGCCGATAGATATGACAATGCTAACCAAGTTGCTTACTTTTGCATATTTATTATAAGGAACAGCTATTTTCATATCTTATTTAATGTCTAAATATAATATAGATTAATTTACTCATTTAATAGAGAAAGTTTTTAGTCAATTGTAAAAACTCTCATTTAATATAAAAAGTTTTTAGTCAAAGTTAAAATCTTTTTATATTAATTGAAGTTAATTTAGTCTATATTATATTTAGTCATTAAATAAGGTGTGACATTAGCAAAATAGAGTGTAGAAATAGTGGTTGCTTGTAAGTTATCAAAATGCATTGTCTGAAGATCTTTTGGGTAATCGGTGGATGCAGTAGACCGAAATTCCAACAATTAATGTCTATTAAAAGTGAAAAGAAGTTTCTATGAGAATATTTGAACATTGAGCAAAAGAAAAATTTGTGTACTAGGGTAGTTATGTATGCAGCTTCTAATATTCTGGTACTAGCAGGTTGTAACTTGTAACTGAGTTAATAAAAAACCATGGTTTGTAACTATTTTGTTAGTTCAGCTCTTTAGGGAGCTCCACAAGCTCAGCAGATTAGACGCACCTTCTCTGCAAGCTCATTTGCCATAATTTAGGATTGTCATGTTGCAAGCATTGTAGTAAAGGCCGAGAATTGTTCTACTCCAGCACCATAAATATTAGAATTTCTTCAATTGTAGCTGCAATTTCTTCTTGAATTCATTTCTTAGTTTTAAATGTTGTTTTCTACAGTCGACCCTGGCTATGTTACTGGATCCTCCATTCGATGGCCTTATTGGGCGAATCAGTGGACGATGAGATGGAAACAAACACCATTGACTTTCTTAACCGTTGCCAGGTTTGGAATTTTGAATAAATCTTATTGCATTCTTATTTACAATTATTTGCAGTTCATTTTTGTGCCTAAACTCTCTCTCTCTTACTGACTCATTTGCTTATTCTCTTTATGTATCTGCTCTCCCTCGCTATCTCTTTTATATTGGGTTAGAAATTATTAATTAGATATATGTAATTATTCTAGTCCTGGTTTGGCATATTTTTTCAAAATAGTTACCTCAAGAAAGGAATGAAAAGAGGTGATAAATCAGTGCAGCCTTTTCAAAATGAAAAAAAGAATAACATAAAAGGAGATAAGAGAAAAAGAAGAGCAGGTTTTAGTTCCAAAATAATTAATAAAGGCAAGATATGACGATGGCCAATAGTAGCATTTTTTAGTATAGGATAAATGTGCAGTTGAGGAAAATGTAGAAATAAAGGAGGAGAAAAAAGAGAGAAAAATTGAGGATGACGAGGGGAAAGGGAAAATAAGGACTCTGGGAAATAAAATGACCTGCAGGTGTGACCACTGATAGAATGCATTAGAAAGCCACGCCATTATATCTGCATGGAGATAAAGAATAAGCAGGAAATTGAAAAAAGAGATAAAAAAGGGAAGGGAAAAAGCACAAAGAAAATAATTTCCAAGAAAAAGAATTGCTAGTTTCTAACAATGGAGTTTCAGAGGATTGGTGAGATAACTTGACTTTGAGGTGCACAAAAAATTAATTTGTGCTTTCCTCTGTGGTTGTCAACCGACTGCATGCTTTCATGGGATATAGTTCTAATTATGGCTGAAAATAAAATTCAGGGCAAGACTAGATTACTAATCTAGTGAAGCTTCGGCCTTTTTAACAACCCAGACATAAAATTTGGACTCTATGCTGGGCCTTTTTTATTTTTTAGTTGTCATCATATAAGCATTTCATGTTTTAAGACAGCATTTCTCTGCTGGGAACTTCCCCCTTATTCTATTTCTATCACTTATAAGTCTCATGTTTTATGTATATGTATAATCTTGCAGGATCCAAATGGTGGATATGGTGGTGGACCTGGCCAGGCAAGCAACTATTCTAGTTTTTGGGCTATGTTTTGTGGAGTGTTGAGTTATGGTCGTGTTGAATGTTAGCATGAATATTTCAATAGATTTGAATTGAAATCTTGCTAGACTTTGATTCTAGCTTTCTTTCTTCTTTTAATTGCATTTTATTGTCTTTTACTGGCCTAGGACTCTAATGCATAATCATGGAAAACTAAGTCATGATGTGTGAAGCTAAATATGCATCTGTATTTATATATTGTATAGCTATTGTATTTATGGACAGGATAAAGGGGATAGGGTTATATAGCGCATTGTTCAAATAACTTAGTTGTGTGACTGTAAAAGGCTGTAGTTCTGAGGTAAATCCGCTTCAGTTGAACATGTTGAGGCTATCTTTTATTGATTCTTGCATAATGTTGTTGATTAAATTCTATTTATATATTTCTTTTTATTCTAATTCTTTTTAATATTTATGGAATAACATTTGAGGAGGGCAGCACACATAGACTGCTGATGTTAAATTATTATTATTATTATTTTGCTATAACTGTCAGCTTTTAAGGAGTAGAATTGTTCTGAACTTTAAGTTGTTTGGTTGTCTCTTTACATTCTTTAAATGTTAATCATCATTTATATTTTTTTAAATCTTCCTCAGATGCCTCATCTTGCCACAACTTATGCTGCAGTCAATGCACTTATTACTTTGGGTGGTGAGAAATCTTTGGCATCAATTAATAGGTGTTCCGTTTATGCTCTTGAAAACAAGTTTTTATTCATTATATATTATTATTATTATCATCATCATCATCATCATCATCATAAGTGTAATGGTAGTTTTCAGACAATTGGTAGTGGTTGATGTGATATTTTTAAATATGATATTCTCAGAGATAAATTATCCAACTTTCTGCGGAGGATGAAACAACCAAGTGGGGGATTCAGGTGTGACTTGTTATTCCTCTATATGGTTAACTAGCAGTCAGAATTTACATGGATGCTATAGGTCTGCTCTATTTTTTTTATTTATTTCATGTCCATTCACACAGTCCATAAACAATGTGTTATTGTAATGCCTATTGGTGTCCTTGTTGACACATTCAGAATTGATCTGCTCCATCCTTGTTTAATTAATTTCCTTTTTCTAATCATCAAATACTTTATTCAGGATGCACGATGAAGGAGAAATTGATGTCCGAGCTTGCTACACTGCCATTTCTGTAAGTTGGTTATCTCTATCTCTCTGTGTCATACTTGCATATGTGCACAGATAAACATGTATACAATCAGACATGGCACTTTGTGGATGAACATCATGATGAATTCATTATTATATTGGACAATATTATTCTGTTTGATATGACTTTAATGTAGCATGTAAGTAATTGGGAACAACATGATGTTAAGGCTTTCTACTAACTGACAGATTTTTACTGTAATCCTCTATAATCTTCACTGGGTGGGAGCTTCTCTTATGCTATTGCTGGTAAATCATCTTTGAATATTCTCCAAACTATTGCTTGGTCACCTTTATCTGTTCACTTTTCTTGTCTGCTTCTATTTGTTTTCTCTATGTTGCAACACATGAATAATGATATCATATATGTCAAACAATGTCCTAATTATCTTTTATTTGTTATGGTTGTTTTACTCATTTGATACATTATCATCCATTGCATGATACAGAGCATTTTGTCTGAACCAGGTTGCGAGTGTTCTGAACATTTTGGTTGATGAACTAATCCAGAATGTCGGAGACTACATTGTAAGGTTGGTTTCATGAAACAGTATTTTAAATTTTGGCACTAAATTTGGCTGTATGTTGCCATCTTGGAGAGGAATGTTCAGAAACCCTCCCTCCCCCTCCTTTTCTTTTTCCCTCTACTGTATAATTTCTTGGTTAATTTGGCTCCAAAATTTATTTGTGATTGTTCAAAACATGTTGACATTATTAAGAACTCTTAATTAAGTATGGTATGGTTGGGGTCTTGAATTCGCTTTTTCTTTATTCTAAAATGCTTTTGGCTGTTCTTGTATTAGACGTTGTTTGTTTAGTTGGATAATTATTATTTAAGCCATTTAATGACTTTATTTGTGATTTTCCTTTAAGATATTGTGAATTTGGGTTTCTTGGTGTTAACATCAGCTGAAATTTTAATTATATATTTTAAAGGAATGATTAGTTAGATGCTATGAATTTCTTGATTAATTCATTAGTTATATTCTACGGCATTTCTCTGTAGCTGTCAAACTTATGAAGGTGGCATTGCTGGGGAACCTGGTTCTGAGGCTCATGGTGGGTACGTTTCTACATTCTCTCTCTCTCTCTCTCTTCCCCCAAGTGGTCATACCCTCTGCCTCTCTCTCTTTAAGGCTATGCTTTGTAGTGTGGAATAAAAAATGAAAGGGGTATGAGAAGTGAGACTGTTGAAGAAACAGAATGGTGTTGCTTTTGAATATTGGACCTTGATCGGACATGCGGAGATGGGCAGAAAGATTGAATGGAAGTCCTCTCCTCCCAGCTTGGTAGGAGTAAACTTATTTTAAGTACCAGTTTATGCTTATTAGTGACTTCTTCAAGGCCCTCGTAAGGGTAAAACTTGTATATAACCAATTTTATTTTAGCTCATAAAATTACTCTTTGAACTCATTTTCATTTCCTTTTAAACGGAAGACATTTGTTAAGGATGATATTGATAATCATATTTGCTTCTACTTTCATGGCTCCCTGTTTGCACTTTCTCCAAGCAAGTATTATTTTATTTTTTTATTTGTTTCATTTTCATTTCTTCTAATACACCCGGTGCACTCTAAATCTGTACTTTGTCTCTACATCTGTGTGCAAGATTGTGTTTTACGCCCTTAACTCTAGGCAAAGTCCTCATATTTTATTTATATATATATCAGGTACACCTTTTGTGGATTAGCGACAATGATTCTGATTGATGAGGTTAATCGTTTGGACCTGCCTCCTTTACTTGTAAGAGGATTTTGCCTATATCCTTGTGACTTTCATCAAATCATAACGAACTTTTCTATTTGGAGTTGTTGATGTTTTATTAGTCATTTATATGATATACTAATCTGAGCTATTGCATTAGGAGTGGGTGGTATTCAGACAACGTAAAGAGTGTGGATTTCAGGGGCGGACTAATAAATTGGTTGATGGTTGCTACTCCTTTTGGCAGGTAATTTAAATTTCCTTTGTTTTTCTCTTCATCAGTGTTCTTTGTGATATAGTTGGACTAAAACTTGAGGGTTATCAGGGAGGTGTTGTTGCACTATTGCAAAAATTACGTTCTGTTATCAACAAACAAATGGCCAGCCCATACTCTCAAGAAGAAAGTTTGAATTTGACATCTGATGATGAAACTTGCCATTCTGGGCGGGGTGGTAGGCTGCCTTTAAGTATTAAATGTTCGAATTCCTATCTCCACTATTTAAATTACCCTTTGCTCTTGTCCTTGTGTATCTTTCTAATGTCTTTTGTCATGAGTTTTAACAGTTTAAATTCTAATTCTTGCTTGTGTGCAGACTTGAGTTGCTCGTCTTGGGTAGACTTGAACAACATTGGTTATAGATTTATTAAGGAGTGTGGAGCACAAGAACCTCTTTTTCACAGCATTGCGTTGCAGCAATACATTCTTTTATGCTCACAGGTCTGTACCTTGATCTACTAGCTTTCACATTGCAGTTTTTGTCTTTTTCGGGGATGCATTGTTAGATTATCCTATGGGGGAACTTGGAATTGAAACTTATCCTTATATGAATCCATCTTTCTCCAAGAACTTGAATATATAGAAATTTGTATCCCTCCAGCAATTCTTTGAACAAACTGATGGGACAGCATACCATTTTAACATAAACAAGCGGAACTATGATCTTAGGTGAACACTAAGCTGCCCCTCTAAGAGAAAAGAAAAGAGAGAGAGAGGGGCGCGCGGGGGGGGGGGGGGGGGGGG
>QAOA01008685.1:83065-258353 GCA_003255065.1 Cercis canadensis
CCCCCCCCCCCTGCGGCTTAGTGCTTGCCATGATCTTAAATGGGATTAAAGATGTAAGTTGAGTCAGTGATTGGACTAACATGGTCTCGACATGAATGTGGTTGATGCAGGAGCAGGAGGGTGGACTTAGAGACAAACCTGGTAAACGTAGAGATTTCTATCATACATGCTACTGTCTAAGTGGGCTCTCATTGTGTCAGTATAGCTGGTCAAAGGACCCAGATTCTCCACCACTGCCTAAGGCAGTATTGGGCCCTTACTCCAATCTCTTGGAACCTACACATTCTCTCTTTAATGTTGTCATAGAAAGATACCACGAAGTTCATGAATTCTTTGCTAAGCCATGACCTAGCTCAATTTTATGTAAAATGCTTATTCAATCACTAGATGGAAGTATTGTAAAAATTATTTGATTAGTTGTTATATTTTGGGGATTTGCGACCCATTTCTGTCCTTAACGAAGAGTCCAATGAGCTAGACATTGATGCTATTTGTGTGTGCCCTTTTTTGAACATAGTAAAAACTAGGTACTTCTCAAGTCAACAAACTGTTGTCTGTAATGGGATGACTGAGCTGGACGACTTCATTGTTAGGCAAGTGTCATGGGTTCATTGTTATTGACTACTGAAATGGGATTTCCTCTCTGATTGGAGTTCAATTTTTGTTGTCTCCGTCTCGAAGCTTCATGGACCATTGAGATTGCAACTTTTGAGTGTGAGGGCTCTTTTTGGTCAATATTTACCACTCACGAGTCACATCTCAACTTAAAGCTGATAAAATGAGTTAAGTATGATGAGACCACGGGTTCTAAAAGAGGGTTAGGTTCAACAAATATTAGTCTGAATAAAAATGGGCTGACTTGGATTAGTTTGAACTAGTCTATGACCTATTGGGTATGGGCCGAGTTAGCCCATTTAGAATTTTTTAAGTGTTATGCACTATTATTTGAATTTGTTTAATTACTTATGTACTTTTATTTTAATTTTATGTTTTCATGTATATTTTCTTCATACATATTTGATTCTTTATTTTATTTTTATTTATCACTTTTGCATCTTTTTATTGTTCAATTAGGTCTATTAACATTATGAGTTACTTTAAAAGTTGAATTTAAGGGAATTTTTTTTTTTTAATTTGATGGGAAGTATTTAACTAAGCTTTAATCCTAACCTTGGATATTACAAGTTGAGGACTTGGATTTGAGTCTTTATTAGGCCACAAAAAATTCAATTTTTTGATGGGGTATATACTAGACTACCACTCCATCTTGCATCGTCACTTTGTTAATTTACTACATGCCTCTTCTTACACTTCCCTAGAAGCCTTGTGTTTAGGGAAATAGAAACTTTGGTTAATTTTCTAGCAAGGAATAACAAAGACATATAGGAGTTGAGCCTAGAATGTAAGGCTACAAGTATAACAAACGAGCCTACGACTTCTCGACACTGAAAATTTGAAGTCTCTTTTAGCACCTGGAGTTTGTTCATACATATTTTCACTCAAGTTGATCAACTACTTATTGAACAGCTTTTTCCCTATTCGAGAGTTGTTAAAAAATAAGCCATAATATCGGAATTTACAAGTTGATTATATGGATTTGAGTCTTTAGTAGGCCACACAAAATGATATTTATTGATATGCTATAGTTGTCTACTCTATCTTACATTGTCACTTTGTCAATTCACTACATTCCTCATCTCACACTTCTCTCTAAGCCTTGCATTGGGGGAATCAGAAATGTAACATACAAATACGAATACTCTATTGAATCTAGCACTATCAATTTTAGGCTCAACATGAATAAAATTGGGTTATGATTTAAATTTTGAGATCCATTTAAAAATTTAGTTTTTTTCTCCGACTTGATTTTAATTTAATTTAATTTTTCATATATTTTTTCTCTTTATTATTTTTTAATTTTTTAAAATATATGATTTAATTTTAAAAATAATAAAATAATAATAACCAGGCCAGCCTAATTATGTATAGAAACTTATAAAGCCCAATAAAGCCTAAAAATGAAGCTCAACTAAAAATCATACTTTTTTGTTTGGGTAGCCAATTATGATGATGCTAATTGAACCACCATAATGGGCCCAGCCCAACTTCACCTCAGACCCAACATATACTGCTAGGCCCTAATCATCAAATACAAGTAATAAGAAGTTCTCTCCATGCTAGCTCAACGCTTCTAGAGTACTTGCACTACCTTCACCACCTTCTAGAACACCCTCCATCAGCAAGTAGGATCATCGCTATTACTTTGACCATCTTCCCTCGTGGGTTTTACACATTTTTTTTTTTTTTTATATATATAAGAATATTATTCTCAGAATATGCAAGAATTTCTTTTAACCTCTTGACTAATTACTAACTACTAACTTCAACATCAAAGTGTTATTCACAAATATCACTTTTTACTTGAGCTTTGCCTTGAAGGTGGCCTTCCACACTTGCCATCATGTATCAACCTTTCAAGCTCATCTCGGCCTACATCACCTGGTGCCTACATCATTACCAACCCCGACAACGTGAAACTTGAGTTAATTTTCTAGTAGAGAAAAACAATTAGGGCATAAAAGATCTTTGCCTAGAATGTGAAGCTACACATATGAAAACGAGTCAACAGTGTCTTGAGACATTTGAAAATTCGATGCCTTGTTTCTCACTGGAGATTTTTTCCTAACAATTTTCACTCAAATTAATCAATTACTTACTGAGTTTATTCATATTCAAGGGTTGTTTCAAATTAAGAAACCTTAGCTTTATAAAAGAAGAGTCATTAGGAAAATGAATCCTTCAATGGGCTTTTGAAATACTATAACTTTTCAGAAAATTCTTCTAGAGTCTACATGGTTCAGGAAGCTGAAGATACAGAATCTGAATCTTAAATTCTTGGGCAAAAGTTATGGCACATGCATATATATACAGGTTTTCGATCCCAATAATGTTATTGATGTTTAAGTAGTTAATTTCATTGTTCAATAAGGATAATAATTTGCTGCCAAGAAACTTGTTTTGGTTGTAACCAAACACGCATATTGACAAGCTGTTCCGTGATTGCATACATTTTCATAGGACTACTCGATATGTAATTAGGATATATTGCATTGAGATAGTTTTGGAATGGGAATTCGTAGATATTTATCCTATAATCTTTTAAATTATAATTTTTGTATGTTTTCTAATTTATATTTCTATTTTTTTAATTTCCTAGTAAGTGGTATAAGAACCAATATTCTCAACAAAACTTCCAAAATGTTGGGATTATGATCTAACCTAGCTATCAGTTTCCCTACCTATTAAGTTACTGGTTTTTCTTTTTAGGATAATGAAGGAGCAAACCAGCATGCTTCCATTATTGCATGTTCTACCATGTCAGGTATTCTAATTTGGAGAGTGCATGTAGTGAAGATGTTTGGATCTAACTGGGGAACTTGAAAGAAAGCTGTTGTACCTAACTATTAATTCTTCTTGTCTTCAAATCCAATACCCTTTTTTTGCTTGCTACACCTGTGATATATTATTATTATTATTATTATCTGATTTGCTGAGAAGATGTCAAAGAAGATCTAAGAGTCTAAGCAATGCAAACAAACTCTATTAGGTTACATGAAGCCTAGACAAAACCAAATTGCCTACAGTCTTTTCTTCATGCACTTTAAAAAGAGAAAACAAGATCTGTCTAAGTGTTTGCAAAATGGACAAGTTACGAAAGAAAGAGGAAGGCAGCCAAAAGTTGTTAGTTGTTATGTCATTCTTGTGAAAATTCTATATACAAGATATTTCTTGCATCAGTTTGATGCTAGATATAGATCATCACCAGTACTTTTCCTCTCTCTCTTTCTCTTTTCTAGGCGAATCTTTTTCTTTGGTAGCATGTGCTAGTCCGTGAAAACTCTCTCTCTCTATCTCTTCCATTACAACAATAGTATATAATGCTACTTGCATCTCAATAATTTCTGAGTAAACTAGCCCCAGATAAATTTTGAAACTCTAGTTAGACTCATATTATTTCATACTCCCACCATAGGCAGTTCTAAAGTAAAAGTTAAAGTGCCAAAAGTGAGGCATCTCCTTTGATAATAAAAACCATAGTATTTAATACTAATGGTTCAATTCTCATCATATGCTCCCTTCTTTTTGCTTAGCACATTGTATTCCTAAGTAACAACATAAAAAAAAGTCTTAAGTCCCAATATTAAGCTTAAATTATGCCAAATATACTAGAACGTGCTAATACAAGTCTAATTTGTTGCAAGTAGTATTACTCTAAACCTTTTTTTAGCTAAACTTGCAAACATGTGCCTTATTTTACGAAGTTGTGAAAAATTTATGTGCAAATAACATAAACAAAGCAAGGAGAATCCTTATTTTTCTGATCAGGACATATCAAGTATTCTTTATCATAATGCCCTATCTTCTTTCTCTCTCTACAACTGAGTACTGAGTGAGGGGTCCTTCCTTGTGCTCACACTCGCCCCACACCAACACCATGTCTCAGCTTTAAGCTTCCATCCAAAAGGAAGCCATCAAAAAAGGGGCCACAGCGTGACCGAACTTCATGTGTCCTTCGAATGTCCTTATCCCACTCACATGCATCTACACCAACAGGCAATTCACATGTTTGCATGTGTCCTCTATCACGTCCTTCTCTTTCAATTCTAATTCTTGTTGGCCTTGCCATATATTCTTGTCCCTCCTTAATATTGTATACGTGTAAGTCCATAATTTTCCATTATCCTATAGAAAGGGAATTTTCCCATTTTTGTGGTTATTATAATTGGAGGAAGTTGCATGTACTCAACCTGATTTATTACTTCAATTACAAAAGTTTCCCTCAACTTAATTATGATTTGAGCATATTTCCCCCTAATCTATTTGTATTAATTGTAACATTTTCTATAATAGAAAAACTATGCTAATTAATATACTCTGAAATTAGATACACATAAAAAAGTTAAATACAATTATCTCAAAAAAAAAAAAAGATACACTATGCAATTAGACAATATAGAGTAGCAAAAGCTTATAATTTTTTTTTTGTTGGTTACATAGGAGCGTAATGTGCTAAAAAAATGGGAGGGGAATACATGATGAGGACATAACCCATGACATTAAACCCTCTAATTCCCATGATTAGAAGAAGTGTCACTAGACCTATAGATCATTGGCAGAAGCTTATAATTTATTACTAAGAAACTTGGTAAAGTATCCTAATATTTTTATTTCATATATACAATTTTCTTTTTGGAAAACATCAACGATTTTTGGGCTAACTATAATCGCACTATAGTGCTTTGAGGTAGCTACATGATGATCTTTGCATTTTTTTTTTCTTTATGCTAAAAATAGTCAATGCATTTGATTGATCTCTTTGACCTTCCTCTAATAAAGCCACTAGAAAAAAATCATTACCTATGACTTAGTTATAAGTATTTTAGATCGTTTATATTCCTAACTCTATGACTCTATGCTCACTAGTGGCACGAGCCCTACTTTTTTCTTTTGGATGAAAGCATGACTCCAACTTTAAAATCAAGATGAGTTTGACAGTATTCCATAGACATTTTTTTTAAAAGAAAAAATATTGAATTGAAATTGATGTTGCAAAACTTCACCTCAAAAAAAAGAAAAAAAAAAAAGAAGAAAAATCAAAACTTTAACCACGTGAAAAATGAGAGATTGAAATGTTGATATGTAATATGTTATAGTATTAAGAATGATTTGCCAATAACTTACGGGTCTAATTACTCCTCCTTGGTTATAAGATGAGTGAGTTTGATGTTAGAGATTCATTTTTCCTCACGTACTCTCCTTCTAATTCTAACACTTTACACTCCATTATAACAAAAAACAAAAAAGAATTATTTTGAAAGCCTCAAACGCAGCCTCTACGTCCTTGTTCACTTCCTTAAGATATAAGTAAGCTACTCATCATTAGTCTATTGAAAATTCACTAGAGTGCCAAGAGATAATTTCTTTTTTTTTTTAAAAAAAAAANTCTTTTTTTTTTAAAAAAAAAAATTGATAGTTGGGTTGAAATGTGTTTGTCCTTCTTATCAATTATATCTGAAATCCTCTGAAATACCTGAAACACCTTAATAATTTTTCATGTGCCAATCACACAACTAGGGTAGTACAAATCCTTTTTAGGATAAGAATAAGTCCCCATTTTTGTTTTCTTTCCTCCTAGGGTACCAACATATTACAATTGAGGGTTTTCATTTGATTTATACTTAAGTAAGTGATGTCTATAGATACCAAGAATAATTATAAAAAATATTTGTAAATCAATGCCTCCTTAAAAAAATTATACACAAATGTCTATGAAGATGGATGGATCTGACCCCTTGAAAATAAATTACTTCAAAGTGAGTATATATAAACACCGGGATCACCTGATCATGTTGTAGAATAAACGTAAAAAAGTTGCTAAGTTACCCCCTTAAAAGAGGTAGAGTAGCACTATCACCCCCTCCCCCCTCAAAACTCCAATTTTGAACTAAAGTAACCTCATTGTTTGAGCTCGTTGGGAAACTTTCAAGAATCATAGTAACTTAATCTCAGTTAAAACAATTAGACACTAGCAAAAGTGGCACAAACTAGGTCATACAAAAAAGCTAAAGTGGAATAGTACTTTTTCAACATAGCCAATTTTATGCATCTTAGATAGTATTTAATTATTTTGATTCATACTAGATCACTCTGATTCATAAGAGTTTCACATTAAGTTTAAAAATAAAAATCACGTTTGTCCAAAATAGAGTTTAGTGGAAGCGTTACTTCACTCCCTATTGTTGGGAGAAGTAACATAGAAACTCCCTAAATATATTTTGCGTTCAATGTGTCAAATATGAGTATAGATTGAGTTTATTGCCAATGACTAGTGGGTTTAACAACATCTCTTTTAGTCATAGGAATTAGAAGGTTAATGTCAAAGATTCCATTCACCATCCTATACTCCCTTCCCTCTTTTCCTAATGCGTGTTGCGCTCCCTTGTAACGAGAAGAAATATGAGAGTTAAAAATCGCTCCCTTTGAGTTTAGAGGGCCTACCTTGTTTGTGCATTTTGCCAAAAACAAAAAAACATATTAAACTTATTGGTTATCCACCATTTATTTTAAGCATGGGAATGCGTGAAGTCTCATGTTCATATCCCCACTTAGGACGGCATCTACATCTTCTTCTGTGCTTTTTCACTCCCTCCATGTTCTATTGCTTATATACCCAAAGGTGTGAAGATTTTGTAAGCTATTTCCATATAGTCCAAGCATGAATCCTAGAATACCAAATTGAGAAAAGATCGAGTGCAAACATGTGTTAGCCATGGCAGTCAGATCCAAGACCGCAAGAATTACATATTGGTTGTGCTAAGAAGAGCACATGTGTTCTAGATCTTCTCTCCAACTCCAAAACAACTAAAAGCTCTTAATGGGTACGCTACAGAAAAATCTCCATGATATTATGGTGTGGAGAGACGACCTAACTAGCTAATACATATGATATTGTCACTAGCAAACCCTCTCATCACAGACTACGGTAGGATTGGGTTTAGGGATTAGGCACACACTAATGCCATCAACCACATCAGTCAAACCAGAGTATCATAAGGCCAAATCTATAGTGATCACAAAAATCCGTGGGCTTGTCCTATTTCTCGATATTAAATCATCTTTTATCCAGTTTTCTAAAACTAAACTACTGGAAGATAGTGACAATGATACAAGAATTTTTTTTTAACATATTTCATTATTATTTTTATATGTTTATTTGAAAATTGAAATTAGAATTTCGAAAAGACATGCATTAAATTATTAAGAATGAGGAGAAGAGAGAGGGGGGGGGGGGGNGGGGGGTTTGAGTTAATAGAAGAGAGATAACTTGCCTCCATTGTATAGTGTCAAATCGACAAAGAGAATCCGTGCCATTATGTAACAAAAAAAAAAAATTTGACCAAGAGAAAGTAATACCTATTAATTATGTAGAGGATTAACAGACGTTGGATATATATATATATATATATAAAACAAAAAAAAAATGATTGTTGATATTATAAGTGTTCTTGATGAAACTAACACATATTAAGGGATATAATTTTGATCCTATACTATTAACGTAAATTAAAAGAGCTTCGCACTATCACCTAATTAAGATGTTTATTTGCAATAAAAATTCTGTTAAACTATTATTTAAGATAATATTTTTATACATTAATTAGTAGCTTTTTTTTAACGGGAATAGATGTCTTGACCCCAAGCAATAGCTCAAGTGGTCATGTACCCAGTCCCTCAGGCTTAGGGAGGTTCTCAAGACCCATGATTAAATCTTGGTGTATCTGCTCTTGTTGGTTGTTGTATTATTATTGGCGACTTAAATGTCTGCGCTTTCCCATATGAAAGTTTCTTAAAAAAGATATGTACATATACATTGTAATGTAAATATTCTATTTCTGACAAAAAAAAAAAAGATGTCTTAATTACTTTAATGATGTAGCAGAGTATAATTTGATAATTGTGTAAAATTCCTTTACACCGATGGTGGTTCAAATTTAAATTCTTTCTTAAATTATGAATGTAATTATCAAACATTTTAATCATTATGTCAATCATAGCTTATTAGGGTCACCCTTAATTTGTCCTTTAAAATAAGAGAAAAAGCCAACCCGAGTTGGCTCGATTGGTTAAAGAGATCCAACTTGATTAGGGAGATTCCCTGGTGCTCAAGGGCTAGCTGAGTAGCCTTCTCTATGAACTAAAAAAGTGTCTTGGAGGTAATCCTCTGGTAGGCCTCTGTCTACCATCTCGTGAGATTCCAAGCATGCCACTGACTCCTTGCTCATTACTATTAGAGTAACCTATTTTTACTATCATTTTTTTCTCAACAAAAAAATAAAAAATAAGAGAGAAAAAATAGAAAAACTTTTTAGTTTTTATTTTATACATTAATAGGTCTTTTAATGGAAATAGATATCTTAGTTACTTTAATTATATAGCAGCATATAATTGGATGATTGTGTAAAATGCCTTTACACAGTCACCGACGGTGATTCATATTTAAATCCTTTCTTACATTATGAATGTAATTATTAAACGTTTTAATCATTAAATCAATAATAGCTATTACGGTCACGCTTTGTCCTTTAAAATAAGAGAGGAGAAAGCATGTGTGTTTCATATTGACAAGATTTAGAAAAATGTATAACTAGGGCATCTTTCTTCAACAAGTAATGAAATGCGACAAGTAAAAGGTGGTTCCTATGGTAGGACCTACATCTCCCTCCATGAAAGAGATCTGTGGGTTCCATTACCATATCATGTCACTCGTACCCTAGGACAATGGGAATTATTTGAAACCATAAGAAGTTTCAACTTCTTGGTAGGAGGTGACCCTCTGATCTTGTTGATATTTTAATTGAGTAATCAAAATATTTAGACTTTGGGTGAAATCATATTACAATTAACCATTCCAGAACTAAACCTTTACAATCGAAGAAAAAAAGCATCATTAATGCAAAAAACAAAAATGAAATTAAAAACGATGTGGCCATATATATATATATATATATATATATATATATAGGGTTTATCTTGATGTGGACTACTAAATATTTAAATTTTGAATTTTCTTAAGAATGAGTGTGATGGGGTCCATGAGAATATTTAAACACGTATAATTAAGAAATCTAAAAGTTCAATGGCTTGGGTTCAAGACCATAGAAATCCATTAATAATGCATTCTACATGAACCCACCTTTGACTCTAGTGCAGCTTAGCCGATTTCTAAAGATTTCGTAAGTACAAAAAGTGGTATTAAACTCTCTTTATTAAAACAGTAGATTGAAAGCTAGAAAAAGATATGTGTAAATGGATACTCACGAGTACTTTGTGATAGTTCTATATTCAAAACATGCAATCAACAAATTCTTTTATCAGAATTTTTTTGATACATCTTTTAATATATATTTTTTTTTCAAAAAAATTATTTCTTTTAGTATTTTTAGCTATGACTTTAAATTTAAAGACAGATCCACATTCCCTAATTAAGGACAAACTCAGTACTGCTTATTCACATGGTTATCATTTTTCTTTTTTACTAAGAGGTACTTCGTAACAAACAATATTTTGGATATTCTTTATATCGGCTTTTCATAGTAATTATAACACGAGTTATGCTATCCTATCTTATTTTAAAATTAGGGGTAGTACTATATTGACTCTCGAAATTTGAGTTATGACAAAAGTAACTCATAATTTTGGGTCTGATGCAAAGCTAGCCTAAAACTGAGTAATCTAGTGGTGAATCCAAAATATAAGTTATTTGTTAAAGATTGTCTTTGTCTATAACTTGCATTTTGATGATCAATATAGTGCTACTCCCACTTTCTGAAAAGGATAGCTTAGCAATTCCATTAAAACACAACAATGTTCAAGTCATATCATTCTCAAAAGTCAGACCTACCTTAATCCCTTAAAAGGCTAGGGCTTTAGTTTGTTGAAAGAAAAGTTGTAGTGGGTCATACTAGATAAGACGAATTCTTAGTGGAAGAAGTATTTTGTTGAGATTTTGGCTTAGGACTCCCCAAAACTTGAGAAAATCTCAAGCCTTTAAGGCTATAACTCACTTATGAAGTTATCATCGGTTTATGGTAGAATAATAACTTTTGTTTGTGTTGCAATTCTATTGAATCTTGGAATGAACAAGATGAATCGAAATACAGAGAGCAGAAATCAATCAGAATGAAAAACTGAATTGAATGATTGCTGTATATCTTGAATAATAGATCACAATTACAGAGATATATATAGCCAATGAAAGTGACTTACACCAGAAGCTTTCCCTCTTTTGAATAACTGAATCAGTTAACCAACTAACTTAACAAACTTGCAACTTGCCAGCTGTAGTCAGCTTTACTAACAACTTAAACCATTCACATGCGTGTCTAATACTCCCATCTTGGACAATAAGTATCTGAATTGAGTTGCGGGGATTGCTTTTGTTAGAAGATTAACTATCTGATGTTAGGATTTAACATGAACTAGTTTGATGAAGCCAGAACTGACATGCTCTCCAATGAAATGACAGTCAATGTCAACATGTTTTGACCTGTCATGAGGCATGGGATTGGAGGCTAGATGGATTGCAGATTGATTATCACAGAAAACCATCACAGATGGAATAGGTAGCTCAAAAATTCTGTAGAGTTGCTTTAGCCAAAGTAATTCACTTGTGACACTAGCCAAAGCACGATACTCAGTTTCTGTAGAAGACCTTGAAACAGTTGGTTGCCTCTTAGATTTCCAAGTGATAGGAGAGTTGCCAATGAACACACAATAGCTAGTTGTTGATCATCTAGTATCAAGACAGCTTCCCTAGTCCATATCAGCATAAGCTGTGATGTTGAGAGATGAATTGGAAGGAAAAAATAATCCTTGACTAGGATTTGACTTGAGATACTGCAGTAAATGGTGGACAACAGTCAAGTGAGGAGTGCGAGGACTGGACATAAACTGACTTAATTTGTTAACAGTGTAAGTAATGTCAGGCCTGGAAATAGTAAGATACATCAGTCTTCTAAGTAGTCTTCAATACAAGAATGCATCAGGTAATAAATCTCCATCTGTTTTGCTAAGCTTCAAGTTAGGTTCCATGGGAACTGGTAGAGGTTTTGAAGCTGAAAAATCAGTATCTTCCAGTAACTGCAAAATATACTTTCTTTGTGAAAGATAGATGCCTTTGGCTGAGTGAGCAATCTCTAAACCAAGAAAATACTGCAAATCGCCAAGGACTTTGAGTTTGAACAAGGATTGAAGCCTTATATCTATCCAAAATGCCATCTCTTTTATACTTTACTTTGTAAATCCACTTGCAACCTATTGGTTGTTTGCCTTTTGGAAGGGGAACAATTTTCCAGGTGTCATTAGCCTCGAGTGTAGCTATCTCCTCAGCCATGACTTGCCTCTATTCAAGATGCTTGACTGCCTGGTGGTAGTATTGAGGTTCATAGATAGAAGATACCTGCATAATGAAGTCTTTGTAGGATGGGGAGAGTCTGTGATAGGAAATGGATTGTTGAATGGGATATGCTATCTTAGTATGGGGAATAGTGCAGATGTAATCTTGTAGGTAGGTGAAGGGGGGGGGGGTCTGGTGGTCCTTGTTGTTTTTCTCAGAGAAGAAGTAGTAGGGTGATCATGAGCAGGTGTTTCTCTAATCACAGATTCTGCAACTGATGGAATGGGATTGGTGAGAGAAGGATCAAGAACTGGTTCAGGGTCTGGGTGTAGGGTAGGTATAAATGTGTCAAAAAATAGGTCTAGGGGTTCTGAGGTCTGAATAGTATGGAAAGGAAAAATTTGCTCATGGAAGATTACATCTCTAGATATAAAGAATTTCTTGGTGTGGATGTTATAAAGCTTGTACCCTTTATAACCAATAGGATATCCCATGAATATTGCTGGTATGGCTAGAGGGGTAAATTTGTTTCTCTCATGAGGAGTGGTTGATGCAAAACATAGGCATCCAAAGACTTTGAATGCTGTGCATGGTGGTTCTTTATGGTATAACATCTCATAAGGAGAATGATTCTGTAGCAATAGAGAAGGAGTTCTGTTAATAAGAAAGGCAGTTGTGTTAAACATTCACCCTAGAAATGGAAAGGCACTTTAGACTGGAATAACAATGCTCGTGCCACATTGAGTAGATGTTAATGTTTTCTCTCCACTACTGAGTTTTGTTCTAGTCGATATGGATAAGAATATTGATGAACTGTACGCTCATTCTTAATGAAATCAGTGAGTTGTAGTTCTTTTGCATTATCTGATTTGAACTTCTTGATGTTGCTGTCAAATTGTGTCTTGACCTATTTGAAAAAGTGTATGACTAAGACACTTGCTTCTGCTTTAGTTTGAAGCATATAAATCCATGTAAATCTCGTGCAATCATCAACTAATGTAAGAAATGATCTCTTACCATTGTGTGTGCAGTGATGATAAGGGCCCCATATATCACAATGAACAAGATCAAAATGTGAGGTTGAGAGATTATTTTGCAAAGTGAAAGATAGTCTACGAAGTTTAGATAAAGGACAAATAGAACAACTTTTGGAGGAATAATGTGCAAAACAAGAGAAAGGAATTTTATTGCTAACAACTTTCAAGATTTTGTCTAACAAGTGACCTAGTCTAGCATGCCATAGATGTGCATGACTAGAAAAATCTGACACTGAGTTTACAATGAGATTTGAAGCTGTTACAGGTAATGTTTCTGAAGTAAAATTTGAAATAGTAGATTTGGTATCAGTGGTTGCTTGTGCATCATGTCCCTTCGTTTGAAAGATGTAAAGACCCTTACAAAGCTCACCCTTGCCAATCACCCTTGACTTGTGGATGTCCTGGATGATGAAGGTGTTAGTGTGAAAAATTATAGTATATGGGGAATGATGTAGCAAAACACTTACTGATATAAGATTGACATGGAATTCTGGTATAAAAAGGACTTCTGTCAAAAAGAAATTCGAAGCTAGCATAACTGTGCTTATAGCTGAGACAAAGACTTTAGTTTTGTTTGGAAGAATAACATGACGATTTCTGAGTGACTTGTATGAAACAAAATTTTTTAGAGAACATGCAATGTGAGAGGTTGCTCCTGAATCTATGATCCAAGAATATGGACTATCCTGAAAGCTTCAACTATTGGCAGAAAATATCATACCATTCACATTGGTGTTGGTGTTTGTATCATCCACCTCAAGGTGATTTGTTTGTGATAATTGAGACTGAAGTAAGTGCATCAATTGATGATATTGCTGCGAAGTCATATGGAATGGTTCTTGAGGTTGATCAGTAGTAAGAAACGTTAGGTCACTAATTTGATTAACATTTCCAGCATGAGTACTTTTACCCTTCTTGTATCCAGGTGGATAACCATGCAGCTTGTAGCATTTGTCCTTGGTGTGTCCAAGAATCCCACAATGTGCACACATTGCTCTATCTTTCTTGACATACTTAGGCTTTCCTTCATCATTTGGCCTTTGACCTGAGATCGCATAAGCCATTTGTGCTTCATTCTGAGAAGCAGAAAAACCAAGTTCCCTTTGTTTTTCTTCTTGAATTATCAAAGAGAAGACTCGATTAATAGGAGGCAGAGGATCCATCAGTAGTATTAGACCCCTTACATGAGAATAAGAATCATTGAGTCCCATTAGAAAGCATAGTACATATTCTTGAAGTAAATGCTCAATTACTAGTCTTGCACCTCCACAATTGCAGTTACAAACTAGGCGATATTCAGCCAGTTCTTCCTAAATTCCTTTCAATTTGGTGAAGTATTGCCCTACTGTCATTGATCCTTGTAAAAGGTTCACCAATTCTTTCTTTAGCGGAAAGATTTGTGGGCCATTTTGCTGTTGGTACCTTTCTTGAAGATCTTTCCAAATGTCAGTAGCAGTGGCTGAGTAGATCACATTGGCAGTGATCTCCTTTGACATAGAATTCAGCAACCATGGGGCAACAATGTTGTTATTCCGCTGCCAAGCCAAAAGAAGACGAGTGTTGCTTGCATTAGGGATCTGAATCGATCCATCCACAAAACCAAGTTTGTTCTTGGCCAGTAATGCCATACGCATAGCTCGACGCCATGAATTGTAATTATCTCCAATGAGCACTTGCGACACCAGAGTAAGTCCCGGAGAATCCGAAGGATGAAGAAAGAAAGGATTTGAAGCATTATCAATGGTGGAATTCACCATTAATGACTTGAACGAGAAGAGCAGAGAAAGATGATGAAAACGATGCTATTGAGTTTCAATGCACAGAGACGAAAGAGCAGAATTGCTCTGATACCATATTGAATCTTGGAATGAACAAGATGAATCGAAATACAGAGAGCAGAAATCATTAGAATGAAAAACTGAATTGAATGATTGTTGTATATCTTGAATAATAGATCACAATTACAGAGATATATATAGCCAACGAAAGTGGCTTACACTAGAAGCTTTCCCTCTTTTGAATAACTGAATAAGTTAACCAACTAACTTAACAAACTTGCAACTTGCCAGCTGTAGCCAGCTTTACTAACAACTTAAACCATTCACACGCGTGTCTAATAAACTTAGCATAGCACTTTGTTATGAATATTGTGTTTTGATACATTAAAAATTTGGGGTGAGAAGAAGCTATTATATTCCAAGACTAATACATGTTAAAAGCCTTAGTGACAGCTTACAATGGTACATATAAATCACTTGCCAAGGGGGACTGCTAGTAGTGGAAATCAAACTTAAGTCTTAAAAGCGAAGTGCTTCGATCTGTACTAGCTGAACCAAACCCTATCGGCCTTTGTTATAAATGTCTCTTATTATCAAAATCATTTACTTAAAGGGAAAATTACAATCTAAGTTATGAATATCTAACATTTTGTTAACTATTAACTATCTTATTGTTTTCTCCGTTTTATGACTTTATCTTTCCCTTCTACCAATATAAGTTATAAATAATTAAATAATTATTGAAAAAAATTATAACGGTATTGTACTTACAATATTCTTTTTCTATTTCTTTTTTTAAAAAAAAAACAAAAACAAAAACCCTCAATGGCAGGTGCTCGCTTGGGCTAAGCGTGTGCTGCTCTTACTAGTATGGGAAAGATAAAGATATAGAAAGACCTTTTATTTTGGGTAAAAACATTTAAAAGGTGTCTTTTTCCCCCCTTCTTGTGACATTTATAAGTTGTTAGGCTACTTATATTTGGGATATTAATTACACAGATTGGAATATAAAATACTTATAATTTAAGATACCCATATAAGTATTTCATGCATATTTTAAATGATATTTTATTATTATACCAAATATTAAAATCTTAAATACCTAATATTTGATATCGAGGCATATGATACTAGAATGAGTAAGGTAGATATACCGATATGAGTATAAGTCACTATCTCAAATGCCTCCTTAAGATTTAACTATCTATGGAAATGGCATTACATCAAAGTTTCCACTTCGCATGGTTTGTATTTATTTTTGACAAATTGAACAAGACAATCTATTAGTATATATCACTTTGCACTGAAATCAAACCAGGGTGTGTGTGTGTGTTCAACCAAGGGTTCCCTTATGATAATTTTCTTTCAATACCGGAATACATTCCATACTAGTGTAAATATTTTGTTATATCAAATGTCTCCTTAAAGTTTAAATATGCTTAGGAGTGGCATCACATAAATGTTCCCCTACATTTATGCTTCCTATTTATTTTTAGATTTCATTTTGATTTACTAGCAATAATGTAAAAGAATTTGACACAATCATTGAATTGTGTATTGTTATGTGTGAAAAAGAAAACTGTTAAAATTCAAGGGAATTTTTCTCTTGAATGCACGAGGCCAATGTGAGGGGTGCAGCCTTAAGATATCACGGGGATGAACTCAGTTAAGTTGTGTGGAAGTTGACCCAAAAATACTCTTACAGTTAAAATAATTTTTTTTTTTTAAAATCATTTACTGTCAATAAAAGATCTTAGTTATTTTTTCACGCATCCCTCCAATTCGGGTACTTTTTTTATCCTTTTCCTTTTAATCCAATAGACTCTTTGATTTTTAAGAACTACTCTTTTCTTATAAATGTGGTATTGAGATTCAAATCTAAAATCTTCAACAAACTACTTAAAGATATACCTAATAGTTTATGGCTAGTGACCTTTTGTACCTCAATTATTGATCAAATTATGGGATATCTTGCCAAACTATGCATCCCCTTCAAAAATTCAAGACCGTTGGATGAAACAAACGGAGTAGGCCACATTGTGTCTAGATTGTGGGTCAAGGCTGTGATATAGTTCTCAAGTCATCATCAGAACAGCCTTCTTCTTGATAGGAGGTGACCCACTGATCTTGTTGCCATTTCCTATTTTGAGTAATCACAATATTTAGAACTTTGGAGGAAATCATATTACAATTAACCATTTCAGAATTAAACATATATAATCCAAGAAAAACAATCATCATCAATGCAAACAAAATGAAATTAAAACGGTGTGGATCATATTAAAATGAAAAGGGATGTATGTATGTGTGTGTGTGTGTGATAGAGTGCATGAGAAGATAATAGTTTTAGTGGTATAAATATTTTTTTTTGGCCAACAGGGCTGGGTTAATGGTTAGAAACTAACTGCTTACTCACTGGCTTTGGTTCGAGGCCATGGAAATCCATTGATAATGCATCTCACATGATTCATGTCTTTGGTTCTAGTGCAATCTAACTGATTCTTAATTTTTTTTTTGTAAGCATAAAAAGTGGTATTAAACTCTCTTTTTTATTAGTATATTCAAATCTAGAAAAAAGATATGTATATTTAGATAGTCACAAGAATTTTCTGATGTTTCTATATTAAAATTGATTAATCAACAAGCAATCAACAAATTCTTTTATCATAATTATTTGGGGTACATCTTTTAGCATTTTTTCTCAAAAAAAATATCAATTTTCTTTTTAACTAAGAAGTACTTCGAAACAAACAATATTTTGAATATTCTTTATATCAGCTTTTTCATAGTATATATTTATAACAGAGGTTATACTATCTTATCTACATTGACTCTTAATTTGAGTTATGACAAAAAGTAACTCATAATTTTGGACCCAATGCAAAGTTAACATAAAACTAAGTATTTAGTGCCAAACGTTATTTGTTAAAGTTCATAATCTAGGCCATAATATATATCTCACACACACACACAAGAAAAAGTCAAACAAAATTAGTCAAACATTTTGAGTCCAATTACAATTTAAATAATGGTGTTGATTGCTCCATCATATTTTCATTTAAATCTCAAGGGTTTAGCTTGATGGTAAGGATGTAATATGTTCATTTAAGTTAGCCAATATTCAAATCCTCAGGCTAGAACCCAGGGAAATGTTTCTCCTAAATGCACAAGATCGATGTAGGGGGTATGAGAGTTGCAGAGTCTATTCCTAGAGGGGGCTGAATAAGAATTATTAAAAATTGTTCATAAAAACAATTCTGATATAAACAAATTCAAATCACAGATTTGTTTAAGAACTAGTTCTGACGAACTAGTTCTTTGACAAATACTAGATTTGAATACAAAGAGATAACTTAATAAATCATTTAGAACAAAACATAAATTAATCCAGAAGATTAGAGATGAAGAGAAAGAAAATCTGCAAGAGTGTTTATAGTAGTTCAGCTTAACATGCCTACATCTACTTCTCCCATATCATGGGGTTCCATTATTCTTCAAGTTTATTTTTCCAAGCTTTTTCAAGCTTCACAACCATGATTTTTGTTTTTCAAGCTAACCATAAACTCTTTCTCTCTAACTCACTAGAGATCACTCTCATGGATTTCTCCCATAGAAATCCAGATACAAAACCCAAGTATTTTGATATAACCCCAAAGAAGAAACTCTCTTACAAAGTAGATATGATACAATGAAGTTCTTGAAACATGAAGAGATAACCAAGAGGAAGAAGAAAAGTAGAACTCTTGAAAATGACTTCCTTCTCTCTCTAAAATATTTTTTTCTCACTTCTCTTCATGCATCACCGAAGCCTTGGAAGTTCCCTTGTTTTATTTCTTTCTTGTGCACGTGAAGGACCAAGAGAAAGGCAAAGAAAAAGCCACCTACCAGCTAACACAATGTCAATCAACCAAAAAGACTTTTGTCCTTTTGTTCCATAAAGCCTTACTTTGTGTAAGAGAAGGTACATAAACTTTTCCTTGAAACAAGGACCTTACATCAGTCACTTCAACAAGAAACTTTCCAATCTCAACTAACACAACTTTTAGTTAGATTGTAAAAGGCTAAATTTGATTGAAGTCCTCAACAAGCTTTGTCCACATCAGCAAAATTCAAAACTCTCATTATCCAGAGGAACTTGATCACAGAGGCAATAACTAGTTCTTTAAGGCTTCTTTCCAAATCTATTTTAAATAAGAACTTATAGAAAAACAACACAAATTAGAAATAACAAGACATTTTGTTATCATCAAAACAGGACTAAAGACTTGTGGGGCTAACAATCTCCCTTTTTTGATGATGACAAAAATGTATTTGAGAAAATCTCCCCCTGAGTATATGCTAACTAGAACTGAAGAACTAGTTCTCTAGAACTAGATAACAGGAGGGAGTTTTCACAATAGATTTGTTCAATTTCAAGAAATTATACTAAGCAGTTCAAACAGACTAGTTCACATAATTTCTTCCCCTTTGGCATTATCAAAAAAATAGGGGTAAAGACATAACAGAGCAGTAAAGAGATAATCATTATAACAACCAAAATAGAGCATTAACAGAGCAAAACAGTTCACAAGCAATCAAGCTATGTCAATATGTATGATGCATGTATGACAACAAAGACAATAGGCTGAAAGAATGTCCACTTATTCTACATTCACAACTGAAATTTTAGCAAAAGATATCCAAAATATTTTGACAATACTAATTAGAAGAAAATGATGACTGAGATGCAATGAGAATTTTCATATCCTTTTCAATTGCTACTAACCGAGCATTGGAGTTAAAAACTAGATTCTGAAAGAAGTTCAGGCGCCTGCCAATTTGATTAGCCAGCTCCTCAGGGTTAACTGAAGCAATCCACTCCACATGATCGATCCCTTCAAATGGTTGAGCTGGAGGAACTTATTTCTTGGCCTTTTTGGAGGGTTGAGGACTGGTTGGAGTTTTTCCAGCATGCTTTTTGTTTTGACAGAAGGAGAATTGGTTGATGCTGCAGACTTCTTACCCTTTGCAGAGGATGGACTTAAGGAAGGATCAGGGGAGGAAATGGCAACAGGAAGAGGTCTTTTTAGGATCAGCTTGGCGAGGAAGGGTTCCGAATCAAACTTGGATAGATCAACATTAAAATACTTGCAGAGTTTGACAATTAACATCCTATAGGGTAAATTGGTTTAAGTCCTTGTCCCTTTAACAGTAGTAGCCATTGTACTTAGGATCAACCTTGGTAAATTCAAAGGTAGTTGATTTTTCAAATGGTATAGCAGATAAACGTCAAGTGTAGAGAATTCACTATGACTGCCTATTCTAGGTAATAATTTAGAGGTGATAAGTTTGGCAAGTGTTCTGGTTATGAAATTGAAACAATGAATAGATGGAGGTTTGCCCTGCCCTCTTTGATAAGGAGGTCGCAAATTGATGTCGTTGCATCATAAAATGAAATGAGTTCAGAGGGCCACACTTTTTCTACAAACTTACCATCCCTTTTAACAGGTAATTTAAGAATGCTAGCCAACACACGCTCAGATATCACCATTTCAACCCTAGCAACATATGATTTCAGGTAAACAGTACCAGAATCTGAGCTTTTTAAAGGCTGCAGATAAGCATAAAAGAGTCTTATTACCTTGGGGATTACAAGTTCATTGATCTTGAGCATGCTAGACCACCCCATGGATGCAAATGCTTATTCAATGGACTTTTTTGCCGATGAGGTAGAATCTCATCAACAATGTAGCCAAGTGCAATTGTTCTCTTGTCATAGAGCTTAAGGAAATTTTCCTTAGCAGCAACACTTTCGAATTCATTGTAAACCTGCTCAGTTGTAGTACCTTCAGTAGTACTCTTAGCAGCCCTTTTTGCAGCAGGATTCTTCTCAAAAATATTTTTATTAGAAGCCCTTGTCGCAGAAGTGCTTTTATCAGCAGTTCTTTTAACAACAGCAGCACTGGTGGATTTTGAAATAGGACTTTTGGTTTTATAACCTTTAACCCAAGAAGTGGATGCTTTACCCTGAAAAGCAGGAACTTTGACCTGAGGTGTGGATGCCTTGGCTCGAGGAGTAAAGGCTATTTTCCTAGCCAGCATTTTAACTCTCTTGGGTTTGGTAGGAGGCCCTAAAGGTTTGGATGCTGGAGGTGGTTCAGGTTCTTTGAAGGAAGATAGCATTTGAGTGGTGTCAACTGGCAGGTTAGGAGTGGTGATGTTTCTGATGGTTTGGGGATATCAGTGGGTGATGAAGGAGATGGTGATTGAGAGGGTTTAAAAGCATGAGAAGGAGAGGGAATAGGAGACAATGGAGGTGTGGTTGAGGGAGAAGAGGTTGGAGGTGCTTCGTGAAGAAGCCATGGGAGCAAGGGTTCTGAAATGGGTTTAGGAATAGGAGAAGGTGGAGGAGAAGGCATTTTACCTTTGCCTTTGTCAGAATGAGAGGAAAACTTCCTTGCTCGTTAGATTATTGGTTCAAGTTCCTCAGGCTCCTCTAAAGAAGATGAATCCGACACTTGGATTGGTTTTTCTTGCAAAGAATCTGCTTCAGCTTTTCCTTTGATTCTAGAAGTTAACAATCTTGCTTTACAGACTAGAAATTAATAGAACAAGGATAGAAACTCATCGAGGAAGAAGGAAATCGTGCAGAGAGGAACCGAAAGTGAAAGAGAAACAGGGAAAATGGGAGATGAACAATTAGGTTCCAAATTTGAAAGAAGAAGAGAGAAAACTAAGCCCGGGAATGCTATAGGATAAAATAGTGCATTTTGGCAAGAGTGATGACCGGCCATTGTTGAAACGTGCGTTTTGGCCAAAGGACAGAAAATGCGAGCCGAAAGAATGGAGGCCCAGAGTTAACAAATGCAATTCTAGCCCAAAAATGACATTAGTCCATTTATTAGAAAAGAATGCCTTTTTAAATGATAAGTCCACAAAATGATATTGCCCAATAAAATTGCTGAGGTCTTTTAAAATAAAAAGGCCTAGTCAGAAATCAAATATATTAAAAGAATTGGCAGCCCGTAAAATTTAAATGGGATCAAAGAAAAAAAATATTGGGCACACACATAAACGAAACACCAAACTTTCAGATTTCTTTTTCTAAAATTTTAGATGAAATGAGCATTTACCAGAATCATTCAACAACCAAAGAAAAATCCTTTACCAAAAATGAAATGCATATGAACAAGCATTATGCACACATACACAAGGACAATTCATCAAGACATATTTATCATGCCCAATTCATGCCTCAAGAGACAGAACCTTTCTTCAGCTAATGGTTTTGTAAAAATATCAACAAGTTGATCTTCAGTGATAATAAAAGAAAGTTCTATGTCACCCTTGAGAACATGATCTCTAAGAAAATGATGTTTTATGTCTATATGCTTGGTCCTAGAATGCTGAACTGGTTTTCTTGCAATGTTTATAGCACTAGTGTTATCACATAGCAGATGAATTTTGTTTAGAATTATACCATAATCAACAAGCTGTTGTTTCATCCATAACACTTGTGAACAACACAGTCCAGCAGCCATGTACTCAACTTTAGCTGTTGATTAAGCAATTGAATTTTGTTTCTTGGATTTCCAAGAGACCAAAGCTCCTCCAAGAAACTGACAACCTCCACTTGTGCTCTTTTGATCAATGGAACAACCAACATAATTAGAATCTGTATAAGAAACTAGTTCGAAAGAACTAGTTCTACTGAACCATAAACCAACATTCATAGAATTTATTAGATATCGAAAAATTCTTTTGACAGTAGTCAAATAAGATTCCTTTGGATTAACTTGAAATCTGGCACATGCACAAACAGAGAAGATGATGTCTGGCCTACTAGCAGTTAAATACAACAAGGATCTAATCATATCTCTATATCTTTTCTCACAGACAAATTTGCCTTTTTCGTTCAGAACTAGTTTTGTAGCAAGATTCATAGGAGTTGAAATACCTTTTGCATTGTCCATGCCAAAACGTTTGAGTAACTTTCTCGTATATTTAGACTGATTAATAAAAAATCCATCTCTCATTTGCTTCACTTGGAGTCCAAGGAAAAAGTTAAGTTCTCTCATTATACTCATCTCAAATTCACTCTTCATTAGAGTCTCAAAATCCTTGCACAACTCATTATTAATTGATCCAAAAATAATGTCATCAACATAAATCTGAACTATGATGATATTATAAGATAATCTTTTAGTGAACAGAGTGATATCAACTTTCCCTCTATAGAAATCATTTTTCATAAAAAACTCATTGAGTCTATCATACCAAGTTCTAGGAGCTTGCTTAAGACCATAGAGATCTTTGGAGAGTTTAAACATATGATTAGGGAAGTCTAGATTTTCAAAACCAGGAGGTTGTTTAACAAAAACTTCTTCATTAATATAGCCATTCCAAAAAGCACTTTTCACATCCATTTGAAAAACTTTAAAGCCTTTGAAAGATGCAAATGCAGGAAACATTCTAATAGCTTCTAATCTAGCTACAGGAGCAAAAGTTTCTTCAAAGTCTATATTTTCCTGCTGATTAAAGCCTTGAGCTACCAATCTTGCTTTGTTTCTCACAATCTTGCCATCCTCATCAAGCTTATTTATGAAAACCCATCTTGTGCCAATGATTGTGTGACCTTTTGGTTCGAGTACAAGAGTCCAGACTTGGTTCCTTGAGAACTGATTCAATTCATCTTATAATGCCTCACCAATTTTGGTAGGTTCGGATAGGGATAATAGGGCCAAGTCACATGCTTATCTCTAAGAGATGCTCTTGTATTAATTCCTCTTTCCAAGTCACCAATCACTTTTCCAATTGGATGATCTTTTAAAATTCTAGTTTCTTTTGGTAGTGAGTCTTTCACATTTTTCTGTGGGACTTCTTCCTGAACTGGTTCTGAAAGATTCAATTCTATGTGAATTGAGTCACAAGGAATTTGATCTGCTGCTTTCTCTTGGTTGTGCTCTTCCTTAGAAGGTACTTTGATGCTTTCTTGCACTATCTCATTTTCCTCAGGAGTATTTGAAATCAAAGGACAATTAGGTTCATCAAAGACTACATGCATTGATTCTTCTACAATGAGAGTTCTTTTATTAAAAACTCTATAAGCTTTGCTAGACAAAGAGTATCCTAAGAAAATAGTTTCATCAGATTTTGAATCAAAATTTCTCAAATGTTCTTTTCCATTATTTAATACAAAACATTTACAGCCAAATGCATGAAAGAAGCTCACATTAGGTTTTCTCCCTTTCCAAAGCTCATATGGAATTTTTTTCAAAATAGGCCTAATTAAGCATCTATTCAAAATATAGCATGTTGTGTTTACAGCTTTAGCCCAAAAGTATTTTGAAAAATCATTTTCACACAACATAGTTCTGCCCATCTCCACTAGAGTTCTATTTTTCCTTTCAACCACACTATTTTGTTGGGGGGTTCTAGGACAAGAAAAATTATGGTGGATTCCTTGGTTTTCATGAAAATTTTTGAACAACTTGTTTTCAAATTCTCCACCATGATCACTTCTAATTGGGGTGATAGCAAAACCTTTTTCATTTTGCACTCTTTTGCTGAAATTTTCAAAAACATCAAAAGTGTCATCCTTATGAGCAAGAAAGAAAACCCAAGTGAACCTTAACTAAACCATATTTCTTTCCATTTAAACTTGATGTAGATGCTGGTCCAAAGAGATCCATATGGAGAAGTTGGAGTGGCTTAGACAATGACAAAGCTTTCTTAGATTTGAAGGAGAATTTGATTTGTTTACCTAGCTGACAAGCAGCACAAATCTTGTCCTTTTCAAATACTAGTTTAGGTAAACCAGAAACTAGTTCCTTCTTAGAAAGCTTGGAAATAAGTTTAAAATTTGCATGTCCAAGTCTTCTATGCCACAACCAAGTATTATTACTCTGAGAGGAGAAATATGTTTCCTTTTTAGATTTCAAAGAATCTCCAGACACAGTATATACATTGGAACTTCTTTGACCAACAAAAAAAATATCATTAGAATTTTTCTTGTGAATGATACAATGAGGGGTTTTAAAAATGATTTTATGACCCTTATCACAAAGCTGACTTATGCTCAACAAATTATACATCAAGACTTTGACCAAGTAGACATTGTCAATGGAGAGATTAGGAGTTATTTTGATTTTACCTAATCCGACAATTCTACATTTGCTATTGTCACCAAAAGAGACATTTCCCAAATCAACTTTGTTAAAGGAGACAAACTTTGAAGGATCTCTAGTCATGTGCCTAGAACAGCCACTGTCCAGATACCAACAATCACTCTTGGCTTGATAGCAAACTTGCAATAAGATCACAACGGCTTAGGTACCCAAACTTCTTTGGGTCCTTTCATTTTAAAAGCAAATGTGCCTTTAGGCACCCATACCATTTTTCTTGCAGCACAAAGTTTCTTATAGGAGCATGCATTAGGAAAATGTCCTACACATCCATAGTAAAAGCAAGTTTCTTTAGAAAAGGAATGTGAGGAGGAAGCTTTGACAAAAGAGTTTTTAGAAATCTTTGAAGTGCTAGGTTGAACATAACCTAAACCAGTTTTATCATTGCTTACTCTTTGCTTTCCCAAGATGGAATTCAAATTATTTCTTACTTTAACAAACTTGGCTAAGTCTCCAGATAATTCATTTACTTTTCTTTTTAGCTTGTCATTTTCATTTTTGAGAGAAGTAAAATGATTTTCTTTTTCAAGAATTTCATTCTTATGCTGAAGAGTTTTAAGTCTCTTAGCCAAAGAAACATTATCTTTCTCAAGTTCATCTATCACATTAATCTAACTTTTTATGATTTTCTTAAGAGCAATGAGTTTTGCTAATCTTTTCTCATAATCAAAAGATAAATCATCAAAAGCATGACTCAGTTCATCATAAGTAGAAAGTAGTTTAAGATCTAGTTCTGTTACCTCATGCTTTTCTCCAGAACTTTCTCTTGTTGCCAAGACACATATTGGTGATATTTTCCTCTTCTGATTCATCATTTTCTGAGGTTGAATCCTCATCACTCCAGGTAGCTACCATAGCTTTCTTCTTTCCCTTTCTGAAGAACTTCTTCTTGTTGATGTTTGGACATTCAGGTTTAATATGACCTGGCTTTTTGCACTCAACATATGATAGGTTCCTTGTTGCTTTCTCCCTTAGTGAAGTCTTTTTAATTTTTTAGGGAAAATCTCTTCTTTTCTTTTCTTTTCTTCATCAGGTTAAGAACTCTTCTTGTCACCAATGCTACATCATCATCACTAGAGACTAGCTTTCTTTGAGTACTAGTCTTTGGAACAGTAGAAGCAAGAGCTAAACTTTTCTTTCTTTCTCCTGCCATGTCCTTCCTTTCCATGATCAACATCTGATGTGATTCAAGAGTGCCTCTTAGAGAATCTATAGTAAGTTCATTAGATTTTGCAAATTGGAGCAAAATGGTTACTTTAGAGTCCCATTTTTCAGTAAGACATCTTAGAATCTTCTTGACTTGTTCCTTTTGGGTATAGACTCTTCCAAGAAATTCATCTTGAGTCATGTGAAACATTTCATACTTAGTAGAATAGATATCAATCTTTGCTTCTTTGACATGGCTTGTCCCTTTGTGAATGACAGCAAGTCTATCCCACATTTCCTTTGCAGTTTTATAAGAAGCAATGTTTTCATATTCTGTTGTAGACACACCACACACAATGTTGTACCTAGCTTTAGAATTGAATGTGAACCTAAGCTTGTCTTCAGTGGTAAACTCATGTTCTTCTTTTAGGACAGTAGCTCCTTCCACTACTTTGGTAGGCGGTATGAGACCATTTCTGACTATTTGCCAAACTTCATAGTTGATTGCCTCAAGATACATTTCCATGCATTATTTCTAGTAGGGATAGTTTTCTCCATTGAAGAATGGAGGTTTGTGAGAAGAGTCAGACTCATTTTGGTTGTTCATGGTACCCGTAACACAAACTTAATAAGATCTTTAGCTATTGGTCAGTTAGACCAATAAAGATAAGATAAACACATGCTCTAATACCAATTGAGAGTTGCAAGGTCTATTCCTAGAGGGGGTGAATAGGAATTATTAAAAATTATTTATAAAAACAATTTTGATATAAACAAATTCAAATCAAAAATTTATTTAAGAACTAGTTCTGACAAACTAGTTCTTTGACAAATACCATATTTGAATACAAAGAGATAACTTAATAAACCATGTAGAACAAAACAAAAATTAATCTAGAAGATCAGAGATGAAGAGAAAGAAAATCTATAAGAGTCTTTATAGTGGTTCGGCTTAACATGCCTACATCCACTTCTCCCATATCATAGGGTTCCACTATTCTTAAAGTTTATTTTTCCAAGTTTCACAATCATGGTTTTTGTTTTTCAAGCTAACCATAAACTCTCTCTCTCTAACTCACTAGAGATCACTCTCATGGATTTCTCCCATAGAAATCTAGATACAAAACCCAAGTATTTTGGTACAATCCCAAAGAAGAAACTCTCTTACAAAGTAGATATGATACAATACAGTTCTTGAAACATGAAGAGATAACCAAGAGGAAGAAGAAGAGTAGAACTCTTGAAAATGACTTCCTTCTCTCTCTAAAATATTTTCTTCTCATTTCTCTTCATGCATCACCGAAGCCTCGGAAGTTCCCTTGTTTTATTTCCTTTCTTGTGCACATGAAGGACCAAGAGAAAGGCAAAGAAAAAGCCACCTACCAGGTAACACAATGTCAATCAACCAAAAAGACTTTTGTCCTTTTATTCCATAAAGGCTTACTTTGTGTAAGAGAAGGTACATAAACTTTTCCTTGAAACAAGGACCTTACATTAGTCACTTCAACAAGGAAATTTCCAATCTCAACTAACACAACTCTTAGTTAGATTGCAAAAGGCTAAATTTGATTGAAGTCCTCGACAAGCTTTGTCTACATCAGCAAAATTCGAAACTCTCATTATTTAGAGGAACTTGATCACAGAGGCAAGAACTAGTTCTTTAAGGCTTCTTTCCAAATTTGTTTTAAATAAGAACTTAGAGAAAAACAACACAGATTAGAAATAACAAGACATTTTGTTATCATCAAAACAAGACTAGAGACTTATGGGGCTAACAAGGTACGCTCTTAAGATCGCCCAGGGAGGGACTTAATATTAACTGGCAAAAGCTGGCTCGAGGATACGTTTACTATTAAAACAAAAAAAAAATTGTGTTAATTATGTGATTATATGATTCATAATACATCACTTAATTTTGTATAAGCTTCACACTGAGCCCAAGAGCAAAGATTGTTTATAACTTACATTTTGATGATCAATGTAGTACTACTCCCACTAAAGGATAGCATAGCAATTCCCTTAAAACACAACAATGTTCAAATCATAACATTCTCAAAAGTCAAACCTACCCTTATCCCTTGAAAGGCTAGGGTTTCAATTTGCTAAAAGAAAAGTTGTTATGGATCATACTAGATAATGATAGAACTCCTAATGTAACAAACTCCCAGCTTATCTAGGATTGCAAGATAGAATTCAAATACTAAATTATAGATTACTTAGATTTAGGGTTATCTCTAGGATTTCTCTTTATAATATTTTTGAATACTGTAAAGGTACACATATACTTCCATTTTCAGAAATGAAGATTAAGTTCATTTCATTTCAATTTTCTACTTCTTTGTGGTATCAGAGCTAATCGCTCAACAACAACTTCTCCATGGCCACCAATACCAAATCCTCCTCTTTATTTCCTAATGTTCTTGTTAACCCCACCGTCCACCACCCTGTTGCCACCTTTATCTCCTTCACATCCCCTCACTTGCCCATTAAACTTAACCAACACAATTACCCTACTTGGAGAATCCTTGTTGATGCCCTCTTTCATGGGCACGATCTCATGCCATTCTTGGACGGTACAAAATCATGTCCTCCCTCCACCATCACCACCAATGGTGCTCATCTTCCCAATTCTAAATTTAGCCTACAGACCCGTCAAGACAGATTCCTTTTGCATGCCATCACAGCCTCCTTAGAAACCAATGTCGTTACCCTTCTTGGCCACCCCACCACTTCCAAAGAAGCTTGGGAACATCTCAAGACTCTCTTTGCTAACAAATCCAGAGCTCAGTTAATGTCTCTTAAGGAAAAACTATCTACTACCTCACATGGTTCACAGTTGGTTTACATATATCTTTAGCAGATGAAGAATCTTGTTGATGAGATTGCTTTAATATCTCATCTTATAGATGACCTAGATCTTGTTATCTACATTTTGAATAGGCTTGACACTAAATTCAAGGAGATAACCAGCCCTATCAGAGCCAGAGAAACACCCATTACCTTCTTGGAACTCAAGGACATGCTAATAGACTTTGAGACATATCTGAAAAATTCAGAGACTCCTAACCCTTCCAACCTTTCATTGCAAATGTTACCTTTAAAAACTCTACCACCCCATTTAAAAAATGTCATCCTTCTTCCAAAGCCTTTCTCCCTACGCCCTGCCCTACTTCAATTGAATCCCTCACCTTTATTACTTGTCAATTGTGTAACAAACTTGGTCACCTAGCCTCTTGCTACTACAAATTTTTCCCTCACCTTGCCCCACCAAAAAGTCACCTAAAGCCAATGTCACAACTACCTAGTCAACCCTAAATCCTCAAACCTTGTTATTGGATACTAGTGTCACCCATCATGTCAAAAATGACCCCTTCATCATCTACAACTCCTAAAACTATCATGAAAATGACCACATGCTCATTGGCAATGGCACAGGTTTATCCATTACACACCTTGGCTCTTCCAAATTACATACCCCTTCCTCTTTATTTAATCTTCATAATGTTCATTGTGTCCTTAAAATGAAACACAAACTCATTTATGTTTCACAATTTTGTGAATCCAATCAAGTGTCTATTGAATTTTCATCTACTTCCTTTTCTGTGAAGGATCTGACTATAGAGGCTTCATTCCTTCAAGGCCCAAGTAAGAACCACGCATACTCCCTTCTAGTGTTTAGCTCTCGGTCTCCCTCTTGCCTTCAAGCTCTCACTGTCCAATGTCTCCCTTCACCTATGCTATGGCACCACCAGTTAGGCCACCCCCATTCTCGTACCTTGCATCACCTTGCTGGCCATCACAATCTTTCAATAAAGCATGAGATTCAAGATTGTCCGTCGCTCCACCAACAAGAGTCATCGTCTTCCTTTTTTCTAATTCTAGTCTTAGAACTTCTAGGCCTTTAGAATGTATTTTTGTTGATGTATGGGGTCCTTCCCCACATGTTTCTTTTGATAAATTCAAGTATTATGTTATTTTTGTTAACCACTTCTCAAGATACTCTTGGTTATATCCTCTTAAGAAAAAATATGATGTATTTCAAGTATTTGTTCAATTTAAGCGTCTTGTTGAATCTTTTTTTAATCAATCCACAACTTCATTCAATTCCGATAATGGAGGTGAATTCATAAAATTAAAGTCAATTTTTGCTAAACATGGTATTTCTTTCTTCACCACCCCTTCCTACACCCCTGAGAAGAATGGTCTTGCAAAAAGAAAACACCATCACATTGTAGAAACCAATCTTTCCCTCTTGCACCATGCGTCCCTTCCCATTAAATTTTGGTCTCATGCTTTCCAAATAGCTAATTACCTCATTAACTGGTTACCTACCTAGTTCTTAACATGTCTTCACCATATCAAAAGCTCTTTAATTAAAACCTTAATTAGTCAAATTTTAGAGCTTTTGGTTGCTTATGTTATCCTTGGCTTCAACCATACTCACCCCATAAACTTCACACACGTTCCAAACCATGCATTTTTTTTAGGTTATTCCACTAATTGTCATGTCTTTATTTGTTATGACTTTGAAAATAAAAAATCTTAAATTTCAAGGCATGCTAAATTTGTGGAAACTATCTATCCATATCAAAATAAAACCAAACCCACCCCTCCCTCATCTCCTTTTCTTAACCTAATTGCAGTCACCAACTATCAAGTATCCAACTCCACCTCCAACTCTACTACCTCCCAACAGAGTCCTACCTCATCTTCACCTCTAAATACAAACACTTCCCCAAATTCATCCAACTTTTCCCCTTCCTTGGATTCTTCATTGTTCCCTCCCTGATCTCAATCTTCTTACTCAAATAATTCTCCACATATCTCACACACCTTATCATCTATAACATCTCTCCTTATCCAATCCCAAAATTTAAACATTTCCCCATTCGCTTCCCTTACCCAACCAAATACCCAATCACTCAATAAGACTTCACATAATCTAAGTCCCTCTCCATTATCTCTTTCACCTTCCTTTACCCATTAAACACTTTTACCCCTAACCTAATTATCCAACTTCCTTTTATCTCCAACGCCACTTCCCCACCTAATCCCACTTCTTCGCCTTTATCTTCTACATCTTCTCCTTCCCTACCCAATCAAATAGACATTCCCCTAACCTATACATATCTCTTCCTTTTACCACAAACATCAATACACCTAACCCTAACCCTAATCATAACCTTTCATCTTCTACCCCACATCATACTGCCCATACCCACTCTTCCCAAAACAAAATAGTTACAAGATCCTAAAACAACATTGTGATGATTTACTCTTAACTAATGCGAACACGGATTGAAGACACGATCGTGTTCACTTATGGGTCTGGGTGTATCATGTAAATGAGTCTCTAGACTGCAGACCTGGCCTTAGACATGGTCGTGTTCATAGTGGGCACTGAAATGAGTTTCTGGACTACAGACATGACCTTAGACATGGTTGTGTTCACGGTAGGCACTGGTGTCTCTTAAATCAGTTACAAGTCATCAGTTAGTTATAAATCAGTAGCTAGTGGTTTCAGTTAATTAGTTAATGGCCATAACTACCTAATGTTGATTGGTTAGTAATCCTGATTTATAGGAAAGCTTGTGATTGGTTGTTAGATGCTATTTAAGCATGGGATGTACACATGCATGGAGAATTAGTTTTTAGGAGAACATTTTTTGGTGCTGTGAGAAATCGGAGAAGAGAAGAATAAAGAGATTGAGAGAAGAGAATAGAGTGAGGCTTAGGGTTATTGCATGCATATGTTGCAAGGTTCAAGAAGAAGGCCAAGGGGAATTCTATTGTAACAAGACTTGATCTTGGTGTTGCTAATCATAGTGGAACTAGTTTCTCCCATGGATGTAAGTCATCTTGGTTGAACCACATACATCTGGTATTCTTCTTTACATTGAGTTATTGTTTTACGTTTCTGGTTTAATTTTTGTTTAACAAGTGTTTGTGATATTGTTGTGATTACTACTGCTATTCTGGTATTGCTTGGTGTCCTGTTAATTGGTTGTGCAGGTTGAATCCCTTACAATTGGTGCCGTCTTTGGGAAGTGAAGAAGAGCCTTAACCATGGGAACAACCAACTATGACATTGAGAAATTCTCAGGCTCCAATGACTTCGGGTAATGGAGGATCAAGATGCAAGCAATCCTAGTGCAACAAGGATTGGCTGATGCTTAGAAGCTGAGAAAGAAAAGAAAGATTTGATGGAGAAAGCCAATAGTGCAATAATCTTGTGCCTTGGGGACAAAGCACTGAGGGAGGTAGCCAGAGAACCATTTGCTGCTGCAATGTGGCTCAAGCTAGAGTCATTGTACATGACAAAATCCCTTGCCAATCACCTATTCATGAAGCAGCAACTCTACTATTTCAAGATGATTGAAGAAAAAATGCTCACTGATCAAATGGCAGACTTCAACAAGATTCTTGATGATCTGGAGAACATTGAGGTCAAGCTTAAGGATGAAGACAAAACTCTAATATTACTCAGTGCTTTACCTAAGGTGTATAAACATTTCAAGGATGTCATGCTGTTTGGAAGGGAGCAAACCATCACTCTTGAAGGAGTACAGTCCTCAATACATGCAAATGAACTCTAGAAGAAACAAGAAATGAAGATAGACAACCAAGGAAAGGGGATGAACGTGACAATGCGTAGACTTGAGAAAAGAAGGTTCAAAAGGAACAAGTCCAGATCAAAATCAAAGAACCAATCACAAACTATGTTCAAAGGCTTTCACTATCACAAAAAAAGTCATTTCAAGAGGGATTGTCCAGAAAGAAGGGGCAAGAAATTTAAGAAACCTCAAGAACTGGGTGATGCAACCATAGTTACTGATGATTATGATACTGCTGGTGACTTAGTAGTGTCAAATACTGAAATTTAGAAGGACTGGGTGATGGACTCTGGTTGTTCATACCACATGTGTCCAAGGAAAGATTTTTTCGAAGCCATAGACCTAAAAAAAGGTGGAATGGTGCTGCTTGGCAACAACAAAGCATGTAATATGCAAGGTAAGGGCTTCATCAAATTAAAGATGTTCAATGGCCAATAAATCCTGCTGCAAGGTGTAAGGTGCGTACGAGAACTAAAAAGAAAATCATATCTATAAGCATGTTTGATAGTTTAGGATACCTTACTAAGATTGAGCATGGAGTTATGAAAATTTCTAATGGTGCACTGATCATTGCTAAAGGAATTAAGAGGAATGACCTATATATTCTTAATGGATCTACTGTAATAGCACAAGCTGTTGTTGCTAGTCAAACACACGTTGATAAAACCAAATTGTGGCACATGAGATTAGGACATGTCAGTGAGAGAGGTTTAGTTGAATTAGAAAAACAAAATCTGTTAAATGGTGATAAAATAGATAAATTAGAATGTTATGATCAATGCATATTAGAAAAGGCTCAAAGAGTTAAGTTTAGAGTTGATATGCATAATGTAAAAGGACCTTTCGAGTATGCTCACTCAGATCTCTGGGGTCCAGCAAGAACAAGGACTCCTGGAGGGGGTTTTATTTTCTCACCATAATTGATGACTACTCTAGGAGAGTGTGGATTTACATACTAAAAAATAAGAGTGATACCTTTGAAAAATTTAAGGAATGTCACACACTAATAGAGAATCAAATGGGAACTAAACTTAAAACTTTAAGGACTGACAATGGCCTGGAGTTTGTTTCAGAGCAGTTTAATGAGTTTTGTCGGAAGAAAGGAATTCAAAGACACAAGACTGTTGCAAAAACTACTCAGTAGAATGGCTTGGCAGAGATAATGAAGAGAACTATTCTGGAGGGTGTTAGATGCATGTTGTTGAGTGCAGGACTTCCTAAAAGCTTTTGGGGTGAAGCTACTACTACAGTTGTGCACTTAATCAATAAATGTCCATATTCTGCTATAGGTTTTAAAACACCTATAGAGCTGTGGAATGGAAGACTTGCAAATTACTCTTATCTGAGGGTGTTTGGTGCTTTGGGTTTTGCTCATGTCAAGCAAGACAAACTTGGAGCAAGAGCAATTAGGTGTGCATTCATAGGATACCATACGGGAGTCAAAGGATACAAACTATAGAGGATGGAACCTGGTGAGCCTAAGTGCATAGTGAGTAGGGATGTAATTTTTGATGAAACTAGAATGGCCATGCTGAATCAAGACCAAGGAGAATTAAGCAGTACGGAAATTGAGCAAGAAAGTACTCAAATTGAGGTGTAGCCACCAACACACCATGTCACTGAAGAAATAATCCAAATTGAAGAAGAAGCTACTGCTGAACAACAACCTAAACCAATTCAAAATGAATATCACTTGGTCTGAGATAGAGCAAGAAGAAGAATCATACCACCTAAGAGATTTAGCTATGTTGACCTCATATACTATGCTCAAAATGTTGATAAAGAAATTCAAGACCTTGAACCTACAAATTTCAAAGAAAGTAGAAACAGTCATAATTGGTTGATAGCAATAACAGAAGAAATGAAGTCACTGTACAAGAACAAGACTTGGATTCTAGTTGATCTACCTAAAAATCAGAAGGTAGTGAGGTGCAAATGGATCTTCAAAAGAAAGGAAGGTATTCCAGGATTTGAAAAGGCCAGATTTAAACAAGGCTTGTGGCCAAGGGATTTACACAGGTTAAAGGAATTGATTTCAATGAAATTTTTTCACCTGTTGTTAAACACTATTCTATCAGAGTTCTTTTGTCTCTAGTTACTCAGTTTGACCTTGAACTAGAACAATTAGATGTTAAAACAACATTCCTTCAAGGTGATCTTGAGGAAACCATATACATGCAACAACATGAGGGCTTTATTGAAGACAAGAATAAGGTTTGTTTACAAAAGAAGTCTTTATATGGTTTGAAGCAAAGTCCTAAGCAGTGGTATTGAAGGTTTGATGAATTTCTAATGAAAATGAATTTCTAGAGAAGTAGCTATGATAGATGTGTCTACATTTTGAGACAGAATGAAAAATCACCTTTGTACTTGCTATTATATGTAGATGACATTTTAATAGCTAGTTCAAGTAAAGCTAATATTGTTAAACTCAAAATTGAGTTAAATTCTAAGTTTGAGATAAAGGAGCTTGGAGCTGACAAGAAAATCCTGGGAATGGATATCATCAGGAATAGATCAAAAAGGGAGTTATTCCTATCACAGCAAGGTTACATGAAGAAAGTAGCTGAAAGGTTTAGAATGCATAAGTCTAAACCAGTTACAACTCCTTTAGGGCAACACTATAAGCTTTCTGTCCAACAAGCACCTAGCACAGATGAAGAAAGGGCTAGAATGGTTGCAATACCTTATGCAAGTGGAGTTGGAAGCATTATGTATAGCATGGTGTGGTAGACCAGATTTGGCATATGTTATGAGTGTTGTTAGTAGGTTCATGACAGATCCTGGACCAACACACTGGGAAGCTTTAAAATGGGTTCTGAGATACTTGAATGGCTCATTGGCTTCTGGTTTGAAGTTTAAAAGGAAACCATAAGATGAAGAAACAATTAAGGGATATGTGGACTCAAACTATGTTGGAAATGTTGATACAAGAAAGTCACTGTCAGGATATGTATTCACATTATTTGGCACTGCTATCAATTGGAAGTATATGCTTCAGTCTGTGGTGGTTTTGTCTACAACTGAAGCTGAGTATATAGCTCTTACAAAGGGTGTTAAGGAAGCTATGTGGCTCAGGGCCATGATTTGTGAACTTGGAATCATTCAAGACAGTATCACAGTATACTGTGATAGTCAAAGTGTCATTCATCTCTCAAAACATCAAGTTTATCATGAGAGGTCAAAGCATATTGATGTTAGACTTCATTTTATTTGAGATATGATTAAGACTAAGGAGGTTTTGGTGGAGAAGGTTGCATCAGAAGAGAATCCAGCTGATGTATTCACAAAGTCGTTACCTCTAGCAAAGTTCAAGCATTGCTTAGACTTAATAGGGTTCTATGAAGGATAATTCATAAAAGGGAAAGCAGCACTTGATTGAAATTTTTTGATTTAAAGACAAAGTGGAGAATATGATGATTTGCTCTTAAATAATGTGAACACGGAATGAAGACATGGTTGTGTTCACTTATGGGTCTGGGCGTGTCACGTAAATGAGTATCTGGACTGCAGACACGTCCTCAGACATGATCGTGTTCACAGTGGGCTTTAGAATGAGTCTTTGGACTGTAGACACGGCCTCCGACATGGCCGTGTTCATGGTGGGCACTAGTGTCTCTTAAATCAATTACAAGTCATCAGTTAGTTATAAATCAGTAGCTAGTGATTTCAATCAGTTAGTTAATGACCATAACTACCTAATGTTGATTGGTTAGTAATCCTAATTTATAGGAAGGCTTGTGATTGGTTGTTAGATGCTATTTAAGCATGAGATGTACACATGCGCGGGGAATTATTTTTCATGAGAACATTTTGTGGTGCTGTGAGAAATTAAAAAAGAGAAGAATATAGAGATTGAGAGAAGAGAATAGAGTGAGGCTTGGGGTTCTTGATTGCATATGCTGCAAGGTTCAAGAAGAAGGCCAAGACTTGATCTTGATGTTGCTAATCATAGTGGAATTGCTCTCTCCTGTGGATGTAAGCCATCTTGGCTGAACCACGTACACATGGTGTTCTTCTTTACTTTGAGTTATTGTTTTACGTTTCTGGTTTAATCTCTGTTTAACAAGTGTTTGTGATATTGCTGTGATTACTACTGCTATTCTAGTATTGTTTGGTGTCCTATCAATTGGTTGTGTAGTTGAATCTCTTACAAACATCTTTAAACCCAAGCAGCCATTCAACTGTCAAGTCACTAAACACCATATTGAACCTAGCCTTGAACTCACCTGTCTCACCTAGGCTCTTCAATCACTTGATTGGCACCTAGCTATGTCTCAAGAGTTTGATGCTTTATTTAGAAATGGTACTTGGTCTCTTGTTTCTCCTCCTTCCCATGCTCACATCATTCATTGCAAATGGGTTTACCGAGTTAAAAGGAAACCCAATAGTTCTATTAATCATTACAAGGCATGTCTTGTTGCCAAAGGTTATTCACAGCGTCCTGGTCTTAATTACAAAGAGATGTTCAACCCCGTTGTCGAACCTCAAACAATGAAGGTCGTTCTCTCCATTGCACTTCATCACAGTTGGCCCTTGAAACATATGGATGCCAATAACACATTTCTTCAAGGTACTCATTAAGAAGATGTGTACGTGTGTCAACCTCTAGACCACACTGACTCAACCAATCCCTCATTTGTATGAAATTTAAACAAAGTCATCTATGGCTTGAAACAAGCACCTCGTGCATGGTACAAAGAACTGGCTCGGTATCTCCTATCCTATGGTTTTGTCAACCTTCTCTCAGATGGCTCCTTATTCATATATAACAAATTTAGTATAATCACATATTTTTTTTGTTTATGTGGATGACTTGCTACTCACTGGTAATTATGCTAGATTTTTGTCTACCTTCTTCTGTACACATCTTGCCTCACATTTTTCTCTGAAGGATCTAAGTACTCCATCTTACTTTCTTGGGGTTGAGTTTCTCCCTCAAGTAGATGTCATTTTTTTTTATTTCAACATAAGTACATACATGATCTTTTAGAGAAATCAAAGATGGCAGGTGCAAAAGAGGCAACTACCAATGTCCACCTCAGTCTCACTATCTCTTAATGATGGTTCTTTTCTAACCAAACCCACAGAATATAGGAGCATCATTGGAGCTCTCCAGTACCTCTCATTGACTCGTCCTGAAATTGGTTATGCAGTGAATAAACTCTCTTAATTCATGTATAAACCAATTGTTACACATCTCACTGCTCTTAAGAGAGTGCTTCGGTATCTCAAGACAACAGTTCATTTTGGTCTTCATCTAAAAAATAATTGCCAGTTTCAGCTCTTATCTTTTTCAGATGCAAATTAGGCTAGTGATCCCAATGACCACACCTCCACTTCAGCTCACCTAGTCTTCATGGGGTCCGATGCTTTGTCTTGGTCATCCAAGAAATAGTGAAGTGTAGCTCGGTCTAGCATAGAAGCCGAATACAGATTTGTTGCATCCACCACTGCTGAACTCATGTGGCTTACTAATCTCTTGAAAGAACTTGGTATCTCCCTTGCTAGCACATCCATTATTTTTTGTGATAGTGTTGGTGTTACTTACCTGTGTGCAAACCCAATTTTTCACTCAATGATGAAACATATTTCACTTGATTATCATTTTGTTCAGGAAAAAGTACAAGCAAATAAATTAAGGGTCTCTTATGTTTCAACTAAAGACCAACTTGCCAACATCCTCACCAAACCGCTTCCTACATTTGCCTTTTGCAAACTTAAAGACAAGATTGGCGTCCTTGATTGGTCCGCCATCTTGCAAGGGCGTGATAGAACTCCGAATGTAACCAACTCCTTGCTTAGCTAGGACTGTTAAATATGTTGGAAAATGAAAGAAGTGGAGCAAAGTCCCACATTGATTAGAAAAGAGCAAAGTTAAGTGGATATAAAGCTTGAGATTCACAAGTCTAAATTGCCTTAGGCATTTTGGACAAAGTTGCATTCTCAAGCATAAATTCCACAATAAGAAAGACTATCACACTCTCCCACATTATAAGTGAAGACTTGGACGGAGGGGCCCACTCACAAAATGTCAACATGGTATCAGAGCTCATATGGCCTAACACAGCCCATATAATTCAAATACTTAATTATAGATTACTTAGATTTAGGGTTATCTCTAGAATTTCCCTTTTGAATATTTTTGAATATTTATAAAGGTATACATATAGTTCCACTTTCAATAATAAAGATTAAGTTCATTTCATTTCAATCTTTTACTTCTTCAGATAAGATGAGTTCTGAGTGGAACTAGAAGTATTTTGTTGAGATTTTGGATTCGTACAAAAAACCTTGAGAAAATGTCAAGCCATAAGGCTATAACTCACTTATGAAGTTATCATCGGGTTTATGGTAGAGTAATAAATTTTCTTCGTCTTAACTAAGAGGGAAACCAAACAGTGTGTGTATGTGTCCAACCAAGAAACCCTTGATCGTATAATTCTTTTAACGCATCCCCCCAATTCGGGTAGTTTTTTCAATCCTTTTCCTTTCAATCCAATGGACTCTTTGATTCTACTCTCAAAATTACTCTTTTCTTATAAATTTGGTTTTCAGATTCCAATCTAAAATCTCCTACAAACTACTTAAAGATGTCCCTACTAGTTTTTGGCTAGTGGTTTTTTGTACCTTAATTATTGATCAAATAACAAATGGGATCTCTTGCCAAAGTATGCATCTCCTTCAAAAAAAATTCAAGAGCGTTGAATGAAACAAACTGAGTAGGCCACATTGTGTCTGGATTGTGGGTCCAGGCTATGATATAGATCTTCTCAAGTCATCACCAGAACAGCCTTCTTCTAAGTAAATCCTCTCACTTTTCTTCAATTAAAGTAACGTACATTTGTTTCGTTGTCTGGTCCCATTTAATTACTTACTAAGTACATAAAAGATGTGAAGAAGATAAGTACTTGGGTAATTCACAGATGTTGACAGAGGAAATGCCATAACAATTGGCTTTTACAAACATACAAGGGGATCTTTTTCCAAGGAAATAGCCAAGAAAAGTTGTAAAGTAAGGGCATTTGGTGATGGATTAAAGAGAAACTATACAGAGGCTACTTTGGAACAAAAGATTGACTCAATCTGAAGGAAAACTATATGAAAAGATTTTGATTGAAGTATCTGTATAAATCTGCACTCCATTTGGAGTCGTTATTTTCACACTCGATTTTATTAATTCTATACTTTATTTAATGTCTAAATATAATATAGACTAATTTATCCTCATTTAATATATAAAATTTTTAGTAAATTGTAAAAACCCTTATTTAATATAGAAAATTTTTAGTTAAAGTTAAAAAAATTTCATGTTAATTAAGGGTAATGTAGTCTATATCATATTTAGACATTAAATAAGGTGTGGTGTTAGCAAAATAGGATATGAAAATAGTGGCTCCATATATATATATATATATATATATATATATATAACTTTTAGTGATGATATTTCACAAACTCTATAATGTGCCTATCTGAATTCAATTAGCCATTCTGAAATAATTTTCTGTCAAACTCAAATTCTACCATATCATAGTTTGTGCATAGTTATATACATATAATTTGTGAATATACAATTTTCACTAGGTTCCTTTTCCCTACCTCCCGCTCTCTCTCTCTCTCTCTCTCTCTCTCTCACTCAAATACAATGATGAAGAAATTGATGTTACTTGAAGTATTTTTACTTTTCATTTCAGGAAAAAGATTTCAAACTTTTGGGAGGAAGCATGCATAGTAACTATCAGAATATGGTACTATGATACATTTCAGACAGCCAGTGACCGTATTGCCTGGTGGAAAGGCCGGGGAAATTAAGTGGGGTTTGTGAAATAGCTCAGTATCTTTTTGGCATTTTAGTAGAATTTAATGGAAGTGACCAACCTGTGTATTCAATTTGACTGTTTTGGAAGTTATAAAAGACACAGATCCAAGAAAGTTATAGGACTACCTACTTTTCCAGCACGTGCACAGATTTTCAGAAATTTCAATTGCATATGTATGCATGCAATCTTAGAAAAATAACACTTAAGATTTGACTTGTGAAAATGAAATTTCGGTCCACCAAGGATCATTGACCATTAATTAATTACTATTATATTTTATAAACATGAAACTAAATATAGATTTCATAATTAAGTTTGCATGTCAATCCCCTTTTCTTTTAGTTTCTGTTTGAATCTTAAAATTAAAAAAGAAACTTTAACATGTGCTCTTTTTATGAGTGAGTGGAAATTATGTATGTTTAGAATGAGAAAATTTTCCTCCTTTTTCAATGATATATTGTAAACCTGAGCATTAATATTAGTTTGATCGTGTGATTAGATAAAATACGGTTAGGGTTTGAGTATATAAGCATTGTACGCTTGTTCATTCATTACATTATCTTTGCCCGTGAGCATAGGTCATATTGCCCAAACCATGCTATGTTTCTGTGTGTGCTAGCTGCTCTCTCTCTCTCTCTCTCTCTCTCTCTTAACATACTATTCTTGCCACATTTTAATTTACATTTGATATAAGTGTTGGAGTTTCTAAATTTGGATTTGGGGATTGTTATTCCTAAGTTGAAAGATGGAAAGATCCATAGGTCTAATGACTTAATCATCTATAGAGGGTAAAATGAAGTATTTGCTGGATGTACAATGATCGTAAAAGATGTTTGTGAAAAGAGACCAATTATCCAATATCACGCCCAAGGGCAGTAACAGTATCGTCCCCTTGTGCTTGATAGACAAGGCCTTGCGAAAAATTATTGATGAGACAACTACCTAATTATCGTAAGATATGGTTAATGAAGAATTTAGGAAATATGCACTTGGAAAAAGTCCCTAATCAATTGGTTGTCAATAAATTGTTGCTTCGTTGGTTAGGTCTCCAAATGTTACACATAAAAATAGGCTGCCAAGAATCTCGTATTTTGATCTTAAGCTTCAAATTTCAAGTTTTGAAGGCATGGAGGCTTTCTAGAAAACTAGAAGTTGAAAATAAGTCTCAAAATTTGAAATATTGTATTTGTTTGGATGAGGTATTTGTAGAGTAATTTTGTTTTAGTGTATTTAAAATGTTAATTTCGAATTATTTTGTTTGTGCAATTTTTAAAGGTATTTTTAAAATTTCACTGCATTATTTTAGTGACTTTTGAAATCTCAATATAGGAAATTTTAAATTCATTCTAAATAGACTAAACTTGAAATTCCTTGCAAGAGCACGAGATAGCCAAACAAGCTAGGTCATAAGTTCTTTGTGCTCGAACCAGCTGAGTCACCGGTCACGGACCTAGGTCAACCAAGAGTGGCCGAGTCACGCGATCCCAAGCTTGGGTGACCAAGACCAAATGAGTCATCAGTCCAAATCCTGGGCCCAGGCCAAGTGGGACCGACAGTTTAATCGGCTGAGTCACCAGGCCTAGACTGACTCGGAGCGGCCAACCAAGACCAATCGGGTCATCGGTTCTCCGAGTGCTAGCCTGGGCAGATTGGGACTTGCTGGGTCACCGGCTGTGGCATCATCGGCTAGGTCACTGGTTAAATGATAACTAAGCAAAGTCAAGTTCTGTCTATATAATTTGATTTTTGCAATTTTCTAAGTGTGAAGTAATGGTTAACTTAAAAATATAATGTACTCTAACTACTATCAATTATAGCAATACTTTGATTGCAAATGTTTGTTAGTTAGACTCAGTTATTAAATGAATTAACAATAGTTTTCTAATGATTTGATTGTTTCTTCTTGAAAATCTAAAACTACATATTTAAGCTCTAGATTTGAAATATATGTGTCTCATTGTTCTTCATCTAGTTATCCACTCTTAGAGAGAGAAACTAAGTATTGTAAATATCTTTTATTCATTATTAATTGTAAGGAAATGGTCCCAAAATGTGATTGAGAGAAAATCTCTAAAAGAGTAAGATATCCCTTCTAAGAGGGAAATAATATTTTAGGTAAAGGTTTGATTTGTAGTGCAGAAAATGTCCTAAAAGATTGTGAAATTAGTTGATAACACCTTGGGAAAAAAGTGGAACTCTCTTTGATTGCTTTTGAGTTGGATTATTTGTGTTTCCAAGTTTTTCTTGGCTAATTGTCATAGTAAGGTCAATTATATCTTCTTTATCTTACATATCTCCACATCTTAGCCTATTAGCTTCAATCCATCCATGGCTGCTCTGAATAGATTTTTGAAAAGAATTATCAAAACTAACAAAGCTTTTGCAACAACCCATTCACCCTCCACTAAGTGTAAGTTGTATAGCTAACAAGTGGTATCAAAGCGTAGCATCTTAGTTAAGGACTTAATTATCATTTTAAGAATAAAATGACAAGATTAAACAGTGATGTTACTAGAAGGACATTCTACAATTTAACTGTACTGATCCTACTTTCAATGTTTCCAACAACACTTACTGGAAACTTAGAATTTTGGAAATCCATTAACACAGACATAATTGTTTAAGCAAAGGAAAGATGAAAGAATGGGATGAACATGATAGGAAAAGAGTACAATTGAATGCCAAGGCTAATTATGTTGGTGTATATGCTCTTAGGGAAAACAATATTACATAGACATGTTAAATATCAATGTGTTCATTTATATGAATTGCTCGAAATAAAGCTAGACAGATGAATCCATTAGTGACATGGATACATAATTTACTAACTTCATCAAAATTTTGGCAGTTCTTGTTTGTTAGATATAAAATTATTCTTTAAGTCTTCACCTAACAACTTAAGCTTTTGGGATGAATCGATTTTTGATCATAGTCTTACCTAACAGCTTAAGCTTTTGAGATGAATCGGTTCTTGACATTGTTGAGGTATACTCTCACAAACAATGTACAAAAGATTCTACAATTGGTACCAAAGGAATGGAAATCAAAATAGAACCCAAGAAGGCAACTATCTTAACACATTCTTGCTCAACAGGTTGCTCTATGGCTGTCACTATGGGTTCGCTTAACAACATGTATAATATTATCCTTTAAATTTGAAATTGATGCACTAGCTAGATTATATTTCACCAATATTTAGAATTAATTGGTGCACAAGTAATTTTTAACATTACGTTGTAACCTAGAAAATATGCATCATAAAAAAAATGTCTGAATAAACAAAAGAAATGAAATAAAATATCATAATTTAAATAAAGTTATTGTAAGATGTCAACCAAATAGTTTAAATTTCAACGCTTAAATAATATAAATCTAATGACAACATTCAAAAACTTAAATATTCATGAGTATGATAATATATAAATCTAATGACATGTTATAAGGAACCTCTGATGAGTGTGATAATCTTGTTAGCTCTTGCTGGCATAGTGTTTGAATGTTGTGATTTATGATATAACATGTCATTTATGCCAACCTATAATATACATCTAACAATCAATTAATAGTTTAAATGATGATGGCAAAACATAAACTCTTCAGAGCTAACAATATAAATCTAACAATCAATTAATAATTTAAAGTCTAGGCTTAAGATTCCTAATGCAAGAAAAATGTTAGCTAAAGTTTGAAACTATCTTAAAATGACATGTGAGTATCATGGAAATGATGATGGAAATGAAAATTTTAAATTTAAGTGTTGTTAATTTGCAAGAGTCCTAGGTCACAGGAACGTATGAACATATGAACTATATAAAGAGAATAATGCAATATTAATAACCTAGCATGAGAAAAAGCAAAATCCTAGCATGAATGAAATGCTAAGCAATGCATGAACATATTAACACTAACAAGAAACAAACTAGAAAACCTAAGCATATAGGATATAGGCCTAGAAATTTTTTATAGATCTATGTAAACAATCATTGTATATACCGTGATAAACTTTTAAAACCTCCATATGTAACTTCTAAATAAGAATTAATTAACACCATTGGGATATTTTTCTAGTATTTAATATATCTCATTGAATAGGATTACTCTAAAGATACATATAATAACTAAATATTTATTTCAGATAAGTATGTATCAAACTTCTATTCAAAATTTTAATTTGTATAAATTCGAGTCAAATAACAGTAAAATAAAAGTTAAAGGAGATGAAAGTATAACAAATTGTATATATATGCACTGTGCACGTAGCGATTAGCCATTATCTCTATCTTTTTTTTTTTTTTTTAATCTTTCACATGTAAATATTCAACGAATCACTATTCATCATAAAAAACAACAATAATCATACACATAACTAAAGTAATTCATGATGAATTGAAGTATTGAATGATTTCATGTAATTTAATCTGTTATCAAATAGGAATAAACTAGTATCTCAATACATAATTAAATTACTATAATAATTAGACATATTAAGACAAATTTAAATAAAATTCAGTGAATTAGCTAGGAAGATACACACACATATGTATGCATGTATATATATATATGTATGTGCGTATAAGCCTATACTTTGATCTACCCGAGATCAACAAACATATTTTCATAATATTTCGTCCAGCTAAATTATATGAAAAGTTCAAGTATACACCTTTCAATCAAAAAAGAAAAGTCCTATAAAGGTGATAGTACAAGTCAATAGCTAATTATTGTTGGGAGAAAAGTTTCCATGAATGAAAGTTATAAAATAAAAACACATGAACACTTAACTTGGTTCGACAAACTCAAATTATCTACATCCATGGATGAGAGTAGAATAATCTATCACATCAAAGACAAGATACAACTCTAAATCACTATAAGAGTCTACTCATTCTTTACCCTTGATAAGCTCCCAAAAATTCCTTCTCATACCTCAAACCATTTCTAGTATATACATGTATTTATAACTAACAAGATTTGCTTGAAAAGCAAACTCTATCCTTGTCAAAAAGGAATTACAGATTTGGATATCAAAGAACTCAAATTAAAAACTCACAGAAAGTACCAAATTAAAATGCGGGTCAAACCCAACAATTCTAATAATAATCAATCGAGTAGTTTGCATGAGGTATGCCTAGGATCTCCATATCATAATGTATAAAAAATATAAAAGTCATAGTAAATGTGATTTCTTTTTTCTTTGAATACATACAAAATTGACAATACAAATGTTTAAATAAAAAATCTCATCTGAATTACTTACTCTGCTAAGCATACACTAATTGATAATGAAAGTAAGAGATTCCAAAGATGATGAGGGTTCTTTTACATGGAAATTTGACCACCCACCACTACCAATCAAACTGTGGTTTCATATTTATCTCATAATGATATGAGCCAGTAGTGTCCATGCCAATCAATAGACAATTTTCCTTCTGCTCGTTGTCGTTTGCCTCCTTTATATCCTCTTAATTAAATAAAAGAATTAAAAAGAATTAGAAACTTTTTTATGCGGGCTAGAGGACAATGAACTAATATATGTATCTATCTTCTTGAAAATTGTTGACAAAGTGTGTGTTGTGACCCTGTAAGGTTTGGCATAACAGCCAATAACATGTAGTTGTAATGGCATCTCTTTTGGTTATAAGAACTAGAGAGTTAATATTAAGAGAGTTTTATTCCCGCCATATACTCCCTTTCCCTTTCCCAAGTGTGTTATGCTAGCTCCTTTGTGACTGAAAAAAGGTCTGGCATAACAAATTTTGATGAACATTAACTTAATCAATCCAAAAGCTTCAGCTCTTGAATAATTGGTTAATTTAAGTATTTTGTCACACTTTCCTAGCCAAAATGTGATAAATTTTATATTTTACATTACTACACTTACATCATTCACATGTAACAAAAAGTCATTGTACACAAAAAAGAATGCTGATAAAAAGAAATGTATATTTATTCTAAGGAAGTTTGGTTTTGAAGGTATTTTAAATATAAGATACTAAGAGGCTGTTTGGAACATCATGCTCTTATAGTACTCATTCACTAGATATCCTTACTATTCTTAGAGCTCCATAACTAATGAGCTATTCTTAGCGCTATGCTATTACTATTTACCAAATGAAATTCCTATGCTGAAACTGGTAAGACAAATCAGAAATTGCTGTTCCAAAGATTAATTATTTCCAGTGACTGTTAAGACAAGAGAGCCAGGAAAGTAAAATAATTTTTTTAGTTAAATAAAATTCCTAAATACAATGAGTAAAAAGAATTATTATTTTCATTCCCTATGCCGTCAAACATACTTAATTTTCTAATACTAATTTAGTTTAACCTTTCTTTATCATCCACGTTCATCCACCCTCGCAGTTAAATTAAATATAAATAGTAGATTATTTATTCATATGGCCAGCAAAACCATCAACAAATCTGAGTAAAAAATTGAATCAGAATGACTCTAAAATTTCTAGATTATTTATTAACACATACGTCAAACATACTTAATTTTCTAATTTTAATTTAGTTTAACCTTTCTTTATCATCCAAGTTCATCCACCTCTCGCAGTCAAATTGAATATAAATAGTAGATTATTTATTCATAGGCCCAGCAAAACGATCAACAAATCTGAGTAAAAAAAATTGAATCAGAATGACTCTAAAATTTCTAGATTATTTAATAACACATACGTCAAAGATACTTAATTTTCTAATATTAATTTAGTCTAACCTTTCTTTATCATCCAAGTTCATCCACCTCTCGCAGTCAAATTGAATATAAATAGCAGATTATTTATTCATATGCCCAGCAAAACCATCAACAAATCTGAGCAAAAAAAAAAAGGAAAAAAAAAATTGTATCAAAAGAAGATAATCTTCAATGACTCTAAAATTTCTATGTAAAGCGAATAATATCAATAATAAAATATAAGGAGACCATGGGGTTGGCAGGAAAATGACGAAAGAAGAACTTGTCTGGTTGTTGGTAATAAGATACGAAATAAGAGAAGGAGAGATAAGGAGAGGGTAAGGCCTACGGGTCGGTGGCCCCAAACTATCATCATCTAAGGACACTGTAGGCAGTGCAAGAGCTGCATGATAGTGACATAAATAACCCCATTATCACTTTCTTTTTTTACCACTCTAATTTTCAATTAAAGAAACTCTACTTGCACACAATTAGTATACGAAGTGATATGCACTTATCCTATCGTCACTTTCTTACTTTACCTCTCAATTTTCAATTAGAGAAACTCTACTTGCACTTGTACTTGCACGCCAAAGTTATATACATTAACTTAAGTTGTCTGATTAAAGTTTTAGCGAATTTTACCTTATCATTAGCTTCTTTACCTCACAAATTTTCAATTAGAGAAACTCTTTTTGCACACCATTAGCTGCACTACATGTATTAGCCCAAGTTGTTAGGTTAATGTTTCAGTGGGTCCAAGTAAATTCAAATGATGCCAAATATACAAGTATAAAATCGTGTGAGGTAAAATAGTATATAATTGGAAAAATTCTTTCAAATACAAATTGCAAGGATGAGAATAATTCAGAGAAAGGGGAGAGAGACACAGAGAGAGAAAGAGATATGGGTATGCGTATGGGTGGACAAGTATGTGAAGTATTATTTATGTACATGACATCAAATGATTGAGGAATAAGAAGAGGGAGAAGCAAAATTTTATGCATAAGAAAACAATTGCGAGAAGATGAGTAGGTATACAGCAGAGTGATTGTTTTCTTCTCTTCGTTTCCGGATTGTAGCTGTCTCCTTAGATACTTGCTTCTTGGTGTTTTCTGGGATTAATCTGAAAGCTTTCCAAGAGACAAGAAAGCAGGGAAGACCAAATATACTTCAGGTCGTTCTTTCTTCATTTTCTTAAGCTTTCTATTTACTTCTCTTACGCTTTACAGGAGACAAGAAAGAATGAATTCAATTCTTCTTCTATAGGTGTTAACAAATTTTGGTATCTCCAGATTTGCTCGTGTTTACTAAAAAATATGGCGGCTGCTTCCTCGTCTACGGCGCCGTTTTTCGGAGTCAGAGAGGAAAACCCAAGTGAGATGCCAAACCTCCAATCCACCACAACTGCTTCCTCAACTGCTCCAAACACAGCGCCTCAAAAGAAGAGGAGAAATCAACCTGGAACGCCAAGCAAGTAGCTTTATGAATTTATTGCTTATTTGATTTTTCTTAAAGGAAAAGGAATAAAACACATGGCAACTGCCCCTTTTGTTATTTGTTGCTGGTTTGTTTTTCTCAGAATGAACTCCACAAGAAAACCCTAAATCTAGATTATATGTTAGGACCCAATACTAATAGTTGGGGTTCTGTATCTTCTGAGTTCCTGCACAATTTCTGACTTCTTTTTTAATATGTCTTGGAGCTTATTAAGTAATATATATAAATGGGTATGGTTTAAAAGAAAAGGCTTATTCTTTCAGTTCCTTGTGCATATTCAATTTTATCAGGTAATTGAAGCATAGAATTTTCTAATGTTTTGTTGTTTGGCATTTTTCAAGATAACAGATCCAGATGCGGAGGTAATAGCACTATCTCCCAAGACCCTAATGGCAACAAACAGGTTCATATGTGAGGTGTGCAACAAAGGGTTCCAAAGGGAGCAAAACCTACAGCTCCACAGAAGAGGACACAACCTACCCTGGAAGCTAAAGCAAAAGACTAACAAAGAGCCAAAGAGAAAGGTTTATCTGTGTCCTGAGCCCACATGTGTGCACCATGACCCTTCAAGAGCTCTTGGTGACCTTACTGGGATTAAGAAGCACTATTCTCGCAAACATGGTGAGAAGAAGTGGAAGTGCGAGAAATGCTCCAAAAGATATGCGGTTCAATCTGACTGGAAAGCACATTCCAAAACCTGTGGCACTAGAGAGTATAGATGTGACTGTGGCACTCTCTTCTCAAGGTAATTTTCTTAGTTAATTACTCTACTCTTGCCCATTAACCTCATATATATATACACACACAAATTCATTTTCATCCATATATTCTTTTTCATCTAGTGCTACTCAGCTTCTGAAAAGCATGTACAATGGTAGCTAGCTGGAAAAAATTCCAAATCCTCGAATAAAAAATTAACGACAATATGTATATATATATATATATATATATATATACATATATAATATCTTCATTTTCCTATGTTTGTTTCTGTGTTGTGGGTTTTAGTGGTGTGATGGCAGAAGACTGCTTGCACGTGAATATTACACAGTAAAACTAGGGTGTTCTTCTGGAGTTGAAATTAAATTGAAAATCTTTTTGGAGATAGAAAAAACAAGCAAGTTTTAACTTTGCACCTCGGGAACCTCGCCCTCTCATCTTTTTTATCCCATTCACGTGTTGTTAAGCAACAATGTAAGAGTGCACAGTGATACTGGGTTTGTTCTCATATGAGTTGGTGTTGCTGGGAATTTTGTTCTCTTTCGGGTTGGCTATTTTTGTACTCAGTTTAAACAAAATTTCAGGTACTTTCTTGCCATGGGTCCAAATTGTTGCATAAGTGCTTTTCTTGAATCAATTATTGAACGAGTTAATGCTCTGCATTCATCAATCTATAGTCTATATATTTGCAGATTTTCCGAGAATTTAGTGATATCCTTTGGTAGTACGATTATTTTAAAAAGATTCTTATCATGGAAAATAGACAGGTCATGAGGATTTGCATTTATTGAAGCTGGTCCCAAGTTAGGCTTATTGAGTATTGACTTTCACTAAAGTTGCAAATAATTCTTTGTTTCCATCGATTAAAGAGAGACCCCAATGTGGCAGTTCGAATTGGAATTCTTGGTTTATATGGCATTTTGGTATAATCCTGTGGGCCCTCCTTCTTCTATAGTTTTCTTAGTTTCTAGTATAATTTCAGCAAAAGGGTCTTGTGCATCTAACATTAAATTTTTTAGCAGAAGCAAATCCAACGGTTGAGAAATTTTCCATGTAAATTTTCTCAACAAAAATACATTCCAATCAAACTGATGGTTTATTTATTTTCTTCTTGTTTAATAACTTTTTTGGGCATATTGCTTTCCTTTTGGGTTTGGTCAGTGATATCATGGATATCTCAAACAATTGAACCTAAACTTTTAGCTTTTTTCTTTTTATGCAGAAATTCAAACATCAATCATCACAAAATTCCAGATTTGGAAATTCATTTTCCTCTTTACATTTCTTATATATATATATATATATATATATATATATATATATATATATATATTTCTTCTTTGCTAGAAGGAGAATCTTTCGGGTGGTTTAATTGCATTATTCTTATGTTGCTCGTTTATTGTGTGTAATTGCAAGAATAAAAATCTTAGCCTCCATCTTCACTCAGGCCCTCATTAGACCACACAGTGACTGAGATTTAAGTCATCATAACCCTCGCTTTTTATTTTATTTTATTCTTGTTTTAGTGCATGAAGAAGTCGTTACTACCACTTAAACTTAGGACTTCTACCTAACTTGTAACTTTTAGAAATCATTATTGAATCACCAATAAACTCAATTTTTTATCTCCAAATTTTAATTTCTATGATCCAATTGTGCTTGTGGGTGATGTTCAATGACATTTTAATTTTTATCCAATATTTTTATTGCAGGAGGGACAGTTTTATCACTCATAGGGCTTTTTGTGATGCACTAGCACAGGAGAGTGCAAGGCATCCTACCAACTTGAACGCCATGGGAACTCATCTATACAGCTCCAACCAGATAACCTTAGGCTTATCCCAAGTGGGTTCCCAAATTTCCCAACTGCAAAATCAAAACCAAGCAACCACTAACAACATTTTGCGCCTTGGTGGCGGCGGGGCAGCAAAATTTGAGCATTTAATCCCACCTTCAAATCAGTCTTCATTTGGACCAATTCCCACTTCAGCTTTCTTCTTGAGTGACCCAACTCAAGCATTTCAAGAGCAACAATCTCCACAAGGGCCATTCTCAAGCAAGCAACTACAAGGCCTTATGCAACTTCCTGATCTCCAAGGCAACACCAATAACTCCACTTCTGCTAATGCCAATCTATTTAACCTCAGCTTCTTCCCTAATAGCAATAACACTGCAAGCAGCATAATCCATGACCAATACAACAATGTGAGTGGTGGTGGTGGTGGTGGTAGCCAAGGGACAACACTCTTCTCTAATAACCCTGTAAGTGATCAAGTTGGAACAGGTTTGCCCTCACTCTTCAGTAACCAAGTGCAACATGAAAACATGTCCCCACATATGTCCGCGACGGCCCTGCTTCAGAGAGCTGCTCAAATGGGTTCAACCACAAGTACCAACAGCTCTTCTTTACTAAGAGGAATAGGTAGTTCCTCAACCAATAGTGGCAAATCTGATAGGCAAGTTTTGCCCAATAATCTTGCCGCTTTTGGAGGAGATAGTAGGGTAGAAGGTGTAAGATCAAGCATGGAAAAGGAGCAACACCATCTCCGAGGGCTAATGAACTCTCTCGCCAATGGTAACACTTCCATTTATGGAAATGTGCAAGAGAACAACCTTGGTAGGTTTCACAATATGGATGAGTCATCCAAGTTGCACCAAAATCTGGGTGTAACCTTTGGAGGGTCTGATAAGTTAACGTTAGACTTTCTTGGTGTTGGAGGAATGGTGAGAAACATGAATGGTGGATTTTCTCAAAGAGAACAACAGCAACAACAACATCATGGCATCAATATGAGTTCTTTGGATTCTGAACCCAAGTCAACAGCACAAGCAAGCCAACCTTTTGGAAGCACAAAGTTGTAATAAGCATGTTCCTATTGAAAATTTGTAGGGAGGAAAAAAAACATATATTACATGTGAACTAGGTTGAAATTTTGCTCTTTTTTTTTCTTCTTTATTTCCTCAAAGGAAGTCTAATTGGGATATTAGGGTTTTATTCTCAAAATTGCTATCTTTGTATTTTTCTTGAACACGTGATCTCTTCCTCTTCATTTATTACTTTCTCTAATGAAATTCCAATCTCTTTGACAATGATGGACAACTAAAAGAGTTACTGTCACATTAAATTCATGACCCTAGAGATAAAATTGAGACAGTGAATGCATGTGGTAAAAGCCAGGTTGTGTATCCAAACAAGGAAGCTGGCCTCACTTTCTGAGAATCTTCACATGTTGGCTACATTCCAGCAGATGCGACAAAGGCAGATTTGTGTTCAACTTTTGTAATTATATAATATTAATCAAAACAACCAACTGAAAAATAATGCTAAAAACTTTTCTCGGCTACCTAATACCTAATATTTAATTTAAGGTGTAATAACTAACTCTATTAAGAATACTTCAACGTCCACAAACCTGCACATTTTCAGGTACCTTTGTTGGCATTCTTTCATTGGACACTAATTTCACTAAAACTATAGCAGACTATCCAATTGGCACCATCTCAACCAAATAAAAAAAATTTAGGTGAATCCACCAGCATTACGAACATCTTTTACATTAACAACGACCTTTTACCCTTTCATTTTAATATTCCTCACAATATTGACTGCCTTTAGTAGTTAAACACTTTCATTAAACACGCTAAATATCAAGGTCACTAATTAATTGTCTAGGGAGGGACTTAGTTTGTATGCACGAAAGTTGGCTCGTGTATACCCTTACCATTAAAACCAAAAAGAAAAAAAGGTCACCAATTAAACTCAAATACTATCAAGGGTGAAGGTGTAAAATAGTTTGAAGTGAAAGGAGTATGCAACTAGCTAGCTAGCATAACTTGAGATTTATAAGAGTAATGTTACTAACATGCTATATATTTTCATTTAAATTAAGGGTACTTATATATATAGTTAGAATAATCTGAATTTAAAATAATTATATATACACAAATATCTTTCCACAAACTATAATTTTTGGCAAATTTAAGTTTCACTAATTTCACTCAAAAAAAAAAAAAGTTCACTTAAAACTGTAATAGCCTTGCAATTTTTAAGAAGTGCATAATTTTCAGATACGTATTATAGTATTTCTTAATTTAATTGAATTTACTTAAACTCATTTTATTATGCACAAGTTATACTAATTATCTTCCTCTAAGAGTCAATAATACCTTAGAGATAAGTTTTTGGATTGACATCTCCATCTACCCTTTCATGGATCCAAGGCATGTCATTAGTACCCTGTCAAGTAGTATTTTAGAATAACATATTCTTACTATCATTTCTTTTTTTTTTAAAAAAAGTTATACTAATTATGCAATTTAACTTGTAAGTATAAATAGTGTGTAGTTTGCATTTTCTAATTTATAATATCAAACTTTGTATTTTGTGATATGTAGTGGACTGCCGTCGTTAGGGTTAGCTCTCATGTCATTACTCATTTATCTGAAAGATACTTTAGGGATTTGATAAGAGTGGTGGCTGGCCATACAGTGCTCAGCTTCCATCAGCGAAAGCAGTCTGTAATGTTCGTTATGATAATTATTAGTAAAACTTATGTGACAGTTTTGTCGCAACTGCTGTCTTTTGTTTCCTCCATATGGTATCTTCAGTCCGTGACTACCAAAGGAGTTATCTTATTTCGTCATTTAGTTTTCTCTTTTTTCTTTTCTTTTTCTCTTTCGGTTTTTGTTTGATATACTGTTTCCACTTTGCTATATAAAAAAAGTAAACAGACAACAATACTGGGATGGGTTTTACCCTAATATTCATAATGCAGATAAGAAAAGTTATGCATAGCAAATATATCTGCGATATCATAGACGAGGGTTTTAAATTGCACTCACAATATTGCGGTTTCAAAGGTCATTGAAACTACAGCTTTTATAATTATCGCTCCCTATTGTTTATTGGGGCATTTTCTCGCAATTCCTATAACACAATTAAAATCGTAATCATAATTTAAATCGCTGGTATGAGTCACTAACATTTACAGAAATTAAAGTGCTATTAGTGGGCGATAATAATACCAAGTCAGACATGTAGGATACTAAAAAAAGCTCCATACATGTTGCAACGTATGTATTTCAAGAATTAAGTGGAAGAAAAATTAGCAAAAAGAAAATCTAAATCAAGAAACTCAGCCTCAAAAAGGCAAAGTTTTGAGCTCCATAAAATTCTAGACTAACCTGTGCATGTTATTTTGTCTTATAATTGTAGAACCAAAAGTCCTTGTTTGAATACCTGAGGTCCATTCAGAAGTAGGACTTTCTAGAAAAAAAACTCAAGGCAAATTCATCACATATAATGCTGATACAAAGAATAGAGAAAAACCCCATGCATGGCAAAATGCATTTCAAGGAGTAATTGGATAAAAGAATGACCAAAAGAACCCAATCGAGAAGCCTAGATTAAATTTCAAAGCTTTGAGCTCAATTATGTAACATCAACATCATTCTACATATACTTTCAGGGGCGGTGAGGGGGCTGTTGCCCCGAAAGGTTTTCAAAAATTCTTGATATGATGTATTATTTGTTATTTAAATATGAAAATATTAATTATGACTTAGCCTCCCAACCAAAAAGTTCATTTTGAGAGAGAACTTTAACTAAAACCCTTTCAACTCTCTTTCATTAAAAAAAGTCCTTTTCACTCCATATTATATTAGAATAAGGGGACCACAAAATAATAATAAAATTCAAAACCATTTCTTTACCCATCCCAGCCCATTGAAGAAGTTAACCATCAACCATTTTTTTTCTCTCTCCACGACTCCTCCTCTAGATTTTTCCTTTTCACTTATCTACTTTCCTCTTCCCATGTACTTCACTAGAGCTGCTGCATGGTGGACCTGGTGATTGTCTTCTTATGTAGCTATTAAGGAGGGTCCAACAAAACAGCCAATTGAGGGAATTTTGCCATTTTGGAGAGGCATTTTGGTTAGTTTATACTTTTTTTAATTTCCCTCAATCTATTTAGATTTTGCATGCTTGATGCTTCAATCTTTCTCTTCTTAGTTATACAATTAAATTAACAATTAGATAGTGCATTTCATTGAGCATTTGTAATTAAGGATTTTAAAAATTAGTTCAAAGAATAGAAAAAAAAAAAAAAAAANAAAAAAAAAAAAAAAAAAAAAAAAAAAAAAAGAGAGAAGATGATTTACTGTCTGTGTATCATTTTAGATATTTGTTATTGGAGCTACAATTAGTTTTGCATCTCCTAAATAATCAAATTAATACTAATAGAAAAAGCCAAAAAAATTTCTCTGCAGTTGAAGGCTACATTGTGACCGAGCATTTATTAAAGGCCATTTCCTTACATTGTTTAAGGCAAGTAGGCGATTTCTGAATTATGCTATTAACACTAAAAGTTATCAAGCCCCTGTTGTTGCAATATGACTTTGAAGTTTTTGAACTAATTCCTAAAGATGAAATTTTGCTATAACTTATTATATGTTTTTAGGTTTATCGTTCACACATGAGAAAGTTGAAAACTATTGACACATTCTTTAAAAGAAAAGATGAAAAGAATCAAGATGTTTCTACAACTTTTATATCAGACCCAAGTCATCTAACAGTTGAGCCTTCAAATATTAATTCTTCAAGTACTGAACCAGTTGGTAGCACAATAAGCTCACGACTCAATGCTACACAAATGGATGCTTGTCATTTAGAAAGAGATATTGGATTACATCCACTAATTTGGGAATTTCCTATAAATCAAATAGATGAAATTCGTTGAGCTTATATCAAAGTTAGGCCAAATCAACCAAAGCTTGTACAATATCCATTTTCTAGTGCTAAGAATTAACGTCCTCAGTTTCAATCTTCTTGGTTTGAACTATATTCATGTTGTAGTTTTCTATAGAACATGATGCTATATAATGTTTGCCATGCTTCTTTTTTGGTAAGTCATCTTCAGGCCGCCCAGGTTCAAATGCATTCATTGAGCATGGTTTCAAAAATTGGAAGAAAGTAAATAGTGGAGCAAATTGTCCTCTTTTGAATCATATTGGCAAAAGTTCCAATTCACCACATTATAATGCTGTGATGATTTGATGAAACAATCACAACATATTGATATCTGTTAGGATACCAGAAAAAAAAAACAGTAAATCCACAGGAAATAATCTAGAGAAAAGAACAAAATACTGAATGTATTATTCAATTCAAAAGACCAGTCACAATGGTCCAGAGCCTAAGGCTCCTCAGAGAATGAGTTCTCTATCAAAAACTCACTAGAATCCAACTTGCCTCCACCCCTACAATAATCTCACCTATATACTACCTGCATAACGTGAGCATCCCTTCTTTCCCTCTAACTAACTGCCAGCTCATCACATTCTAACTGACTGCTCTTCTGCCCCACTCTTAACTGATTTCCCCTCTGCCCCACTCTTATTTTTCTCCTAGAATAAACTCTCCATACATTGGGCTTGTCAGCTTGCTGATGAAGCATTGACCCATTGCCTGAACTTAGGATTCTATCATTGCCATCCTGTGGAAGCATAGCCTTGTCCTCAACGATGTAACTGGGAAATTGGCTTTGTAACACCTCTACATTCTCCTAGGTAGTGTCATCCAAGGAACCGCCTTTCCATTTAACCAACCACTGTTTGATAGGAGTGCCTACCCTTATGATGCCCTGCTAGCCACAATTTCTTCGGGTTCTACACTGCCATCTGATTCCACCTCAAGACCGACAGGTAACTCAGGATCAATAGAATAATCCCCAATTGGCCTCTATAATTGGGAAACATGAAAAACTGGATGAACCCTGGCAAGGGGAGGAAGCTTCAGCTTGTAAGCTACCGCCCCATATTTTGCCAAAATCTGATAGGGACCATAATATCTAGCAGCCAGTTTTTGATTGATTCTCCTATGGACTGTTTGCTGCCTATGAGGACGCAACTTTAGGGAAATCCATTCCCCAACTTGATAAGATTGCAAGGTTTTATGTCTATCAGCAAACCTTTTCATGTGGTCTTGTGCCTTGTTCAGATTTTGTTTAAGCTGATTTAATGCTTCATCCTTATCACTTAGCTCAACAGTCACTGCCTCCACCTTAGTCTCACTCTGCAAGTGTTTAGTTAAGGTAGGGGCCTTTCTGCCATAGACAATCTCAAAAGGAGTAAACCCAGTAGAAGCATGGAAAGAAGTATTATACCATAACTCTGCCCAAGACACCCAATATGCCTAATTTTTAAGTTGTTCAAAAGCGAAGCAGCGTAAATAGGTCTCAAGACATCTTTTCAAGATCAGTTTGCCCATCTGTCTCCGGGTGATAAGAGGAACTCATCTTCAGCATTATGCCTTGCATGCGAAAGAGTTCTCTCTAGAAATTACTTAGGAACAACGGGTCACAGACACTGATTATGGATTGTGGGATCCCATGGAGCCTAACAATCTCCTTAACAAAGAGCTCAGCCACAATCTTAGTTGTATAAGGATGTTTTAACAGAATAAAGTAGCCATATTTTGAGAGTCTGTCCACCACTACTAAGATTGCTTCATGCCCTTTAGACTTTGGAACGCCTGTTATGAAATCCATGGAGATATCCTCCCAAATCTAGTTTGGAACTTGTAGTGGTTGGAGTAACCCTGCTGGGGAGGTTGCTGCATATTTTTGTCGTTGACAAGTGTCACAAGACTTGACAAATTCCTGAATGCATTTTTTCATTACAAACCAATACAAATTGCCAGCAATCCTTCGGTAGGTGCTTAGAAAGCAAGAGTGACCACCGGTAGGAGAGGAATGGAACTCCTTTAGTAACAACTGAATATGAGGTGAACTAGCACATATGACTAAACGGTCTTTAAAAAGAAGAACCCCCTGCTGGTGTGTGAAACCAGGTCTAGAATTTGGGTCTCTGTACAAGTCAGAAATAACCTATTTGAGCTATGGATCATGTTGGACCTCGTTCGCTATCTGATCTTCTTCTAACCAAACCGGACAGAAGATGATAGCTTAAAATTCTGTAGCCTCATGCAAGCATGACAGCGCATTCACAGCCTTATTCTTAGGCCCAAGTTTATACACCACTTGAAAGTAATACCCTAAGAGCTTTGCCATCCATGACTATTGATTGGGGGTGGTTATTTTTTGTTGCAACAAGTGTTTCAAGCTCCTTTGGTCAGTATAAATGATGAAAGCCCTACCCAAGACGTAGTGTATCCAATGTTGTACTGCAAGCACCAAGGTCATGAGTTCCTTGTCATAGGCCGATTTAAAGACATAACTGCTTGAGAAAGCCTTGCTGAAATAGGCAATAGGTTTGTGGTCTTGCATTAGGACTGCTCTTATCCCAGTACTCGAAGCATCACACTCTACTTTAAAAGGCCTTGAAAAATCTGGAAGGCAAGCACCGGAGAAGTAGTCATGATCCTCTTGAGTGCTTCAAGAGCCTCCAATGTTGCTGGTCCCCATTGGAAATTATCGTTTTTAGTAAGTTGAGTCAAAGGTTTGGCAATCTGACCATATCCTACCACAAATTTGCGATAATAGCCAGTCAGGCCTAGGAATCCCCTCACTCCTTTAACCGTTTTGGGTACCGGCTAGTCTAACATGGCTTGTATCTTGGCGGGGTCAGCTGCAACTCCTTTTCTTGATATAATATGCCCAAGTTACTCCACAGATTCCCTCCCAAAGCTGCATTTCTTCCTGTTTACTACAAATTGGTGCTTGGACAGAACCTCAAGCACCGTTTCTAGGTGCTGTAAATGCAGTAACCAATTGGTGCTATAAATGAGAATGTCATCAAAGAAGACCAGCACAAATTTTCTGAGAAAATGCCTAAACAAGTCATTCATAGTTGCTTGAAAAGTGGCTAGGGCATTAGTAAGTCCAAAGGGCATTACTAAAAATTCGTAATGTCCATTATGAGTATAGAAAGTTGTCTTAGAAACATCAGCCTCATTGACCTTGATTTGGTGAAACCCGGATTTTAAATCTAGTTTTGAGAAAAAAACGGGCGCCATAAAGTTCATCCAAGAGCTCATCCACCACAGGTATCGGGTATTTGTCGGGGATGGTAACCTTATTTAAAGCTCTATAGTCTACACATAGCCTCCATGTATCATCCTTCTTCTTAACCAGCAGTACAGGACTAAAAAAAGGGCTTGAACTAGGTTGGATGATTACTATATAGAGCATTTTAGTCACCTGCCTCTCAATTTCTTTCTTATGGTGGTGAGGATACCGGTAGGGTTGCACATTGATTGGTCCCTTCCCTTCTTGTAGTATAATAGAGTGCTCACAAAGTCTTTTAGGAGGAAGTCCTTTTAGTTCCAGAAAAACTCCAGCATAGTTGTCCATTACGCATGACAATTCTTGTTGTTGTTGCTCTGTTAATGTATTCTGTGCACCAGCTTCTAATGCAGTAAAGGTATGCATCCATCTAATGCCTCATATTTCAATAGACATTGCCTCTAAGAAACTGTGTAATGGAGCTGAACTTAGGATTTTGGACTGTCTGCGATGTAATGACATGACATTTCCCGAATTCCCTTGCAAAATCACCTGTCTCCCCCTTGCTGAAATTCCATGGTCATGTCTTGCCAATCCATCAGAACCTTCCCTAGTGTCTTCAACCAAGCTACACCTAAAATAACATTCATTCCTCCTAACTCCAAGACATAAGCATCAATCTGCAGGTTGATATCCCTAAACTGAATGAGCAACCCAGTGCATTTTCCCTGGGTAATCACTCAATGTCCATCACCAAGTCTAATTCCCAGCCTCTCCGTAGAGTACATCTTTAACCCCAGAGCATGTGTTAATTGGGTGGAGATGAAGTTGTGAGTTGCTGCACTGTCCACTAACACTAACATCATCAATCCTCATCGTTTGATTTCATGTTCTGTCCTCCTTCCCCAAACCGAATAGCCTCTTGGCCTTGCACTCGAATTCTTCTTCTTCCTCTTCCTCTAAACCTTCAACCTCAATTGCCACTATTTCTCCTTCCGAATTTAAGGTTTCATTTTTGCCCAACACCAACAATCGAAGCTGCCTGTCGGCACATTGGTGCAAGGGATGATATTTTTCGCCGCAACGGAAACAAAACCCCTTGGACCGCCACTCCATCAATTCGGGGTATAAGATATGGCATAACACCTTCCCCTTTTTTGGCAAACTCCTGCAATCACCTTCGCTGCCTCTGCGATCCCCATCGCCGCGTCGAGCAAGTGTAGAAATAGATGAAGAAAACCCAAAAAACTTCTTGTGGGTTAGACCCGATGACTCGGTGGGTTGATGGTTGCGACCCGGACTCCATGTCTCTAAGTTTGAAGTTTGGCCCATCGAATTGGAGAAGCCCAATTCTCTGTGGACCGGGTATGGGCGTGGCCCATTTCACTGACCCGTTTGACCCCAAGAACGAACCCGAAATTACTTCTCTCCCACTTCGTCTTCTCCAGCCATCTCCTCTTCGATATCCCTAGCCATTTTCATTAGCTGCGAATGGGATGTGGGATTCAGAGTTTGAACTTGTCGCCGAATGGTGGGTTGCAAGCCACTCATAAAATACCCCACATACTATTCCTCCGGTAATCAGCTTACTTGTGAGGAAATAAGCTCGAATTTCTCGATGTATGTCTCCACCGTCCCTGTTTGCTTCAAGGCTAAGAGTTCCTCAAAAGCATTCTCGAATTTACGGCCCCTATAACAAACAATTAGTGCTCTCTTTAGCTTATCCCACGTAAGATGATCCTCTGTTTCATGAAAAAGGTTAAACCAGTGGATGGTAACCTCTTCCATACTGAGCCTTGCTAGCTTGAGCTTGATCTCTTCAGAGGTGTTCTGCACTTCAAAATAAACTTCTGCTCTAGTTATCCACCCTACAAGATCAGTGCCATTAAATATAGGTAACTCCACCTTCCTTACTGACATTATGTATCGCTCTAAGGAATCCTCTTACGTTTCTTCCACACGGTGTTGCCGAGGAGGCAGTGTGGACTTTCTTTCTTGAGGCAGAAGAACCTCCGGATAACATTTTACTAACTTCCTGCAACAAGGCGTGTTGCATATCCATCAAAGCAGACTTAAATGAAGACTGCATATCACCCATTCCAGCCCTTAGCAATGCCAATTCAGCCTCTAAAACATCCACTATGTCTGACATTTTTGGTGGCATGAATTTGTCTCTAAGAATGAACTTATCCTTCCCTCAGTGAATTGGATCCGGCGGGTCAGACCAATTTGTTAGGATACCAGAAAAACAATAGTAAATCCACATGAAATAATCTAGAGAAAAGAACAAAATACTAAATGTATTATTCAATTCAAAAGACCAGTCACAATGGTCCAGAGCCTAAGGCTCCTCAGAGAATGAGTTCTCTGTCAAAAACTCACTGAAATCCAACTTGCCTCCACCCCTACAATAATCTCACCCATATACTACCTGCATAACGTGAGCATCATTTCTTTCCCTCTAACTAACTGTCAGCTCATCACATTCTAACTGACTACCCTTTTGTCCCACTCTTAACTGATTTCCCCTCTGCCCCACTCTTATTTTTTCTCCTAGAATAAACTCTCCATACGTTGGGCTTGGCAGCTTGCTGATGAAGCATTGGCCCAATGCCCGAACTTAAGATTTTATCAATATGCTTATCAAAGGGCAAGATTTGGAAGAAATTGAGAATAACCAACTCAGACTCAACTTCTATTAATTGTATTAAATGATTGACATTTCAAGCTTATGCATATAGGGGTCATGAATAAAGCCCAAGTTCAAAGAATCGAGAAAATTTTATTGAAATGTTGAAGCTTTTAGGATCTCACAATGACAATGTTGAAAAGCTTATTTTGGAGAATGCTCCAAGGGTTGCAAAGTATACATCAAGGAATATTCAAAAAAAAAAAAAAACATTCTACATATTCTTGCATATAAAGTGAGAAATTCAATTAGAGAACAAATAGAAGATGCTAAATTGTGTATCCTTATTGATGAAGCTTGGGACGAATCTAAGAAAGAGAAAATGGCTATTGTTTGAGATTTCTTACTAGGGATGGTTTTGTTCAAGAGAGGTTCTTTAATCATGTGCATGTTAGTGATACTAGTGCAATGACTTTGAAGAAAGAGTTGGTATCTGTCCTTTCTCCTCATAATCTCCAATTGAAAATATTTGAGCTCAAGGATATGATGGTGCTAGCAATATGCGAGGTGAATGGAATGGGTTGCAAGCTTTGTTTCTTAACCATATGCATATTATGTTCATTGTTTTGCTCATAGGTTGCAGTTATTCCTGGTTGCTGCTTTAAGAGAAGTTGTTCAAATTCATGAATTTTTCACACAGTTGACTTCTATTGTAAATATTGTTGGTGCTTCTTTGCAAACAACATGATCAATTACAAAAAGCTCAAGCAACTGAAATTGTATAAATGATTGCACTTGATGAACTTGAAACAGGTAGAGGCAAATCAAGTTGGGACTTTATAAAGAGCTAGAGATACTCGATGAGACTCTCACTTTAATTATGTTTGCAGCTTGATGAAAATGTTTTCTACAACTTGCACTAGTGTCAATAATATTATTAATGAAGGGGCCACTTGATGAGATCCGGCCCAAAGCCAGTCGAACTCCAAGCCCACTAGCCAGTCGACAACATGCCACATCTTTAACACAACAAGGCGCCACTAGTTAAGCTTCACAACTACTATAAATACATGCAAAATGCAGTCTAACAGGTACTTGTCAGAAAGATACCTAGACTGGATTATCTCTCTTATCACCTACCTATACTAACTTAAGCATCGGAGAGCCTTCTTCGACCCACTGTCGAGCTTGGCTTATTACAAGTACATCCAGTTTGGGCATTTCTGGCATCAACAATTGGCGCCGTCTATGGGGAACGATTTAAATCTCACATTTTTTTTTCATCATGGTAAATACCTGGAACAACGCCTACGCGCCTCTCCCATCAGGTGGACAGCTACAACAAAGTCCTACCCCACAGGAGAGCAATAATAACCAGGAAGATACTAATCCTCAACAGTTACGAGAACGTATTCTCCACCTCGAAGCAACCTTGTAACATGAGCGGCAGCACCGAAGAAGGATGCCTACCCAATCTACTGAGACAGAAACAGCCTCTACTTTGTCTCTTTTTCATCACCTAACAAACCACTTTTACCAGAGGCCGCCCTAACCTTACCCACATTGATACCCCCGCCCACCGATCTACCCACATCCATCTCTCTATACACCTCAAGCTAGCTATACACAATATGATCCTTTTAATGACATACCTCGCCCACCCCAGCCTGGAGCAAACTACGCCCAAGGCTACCCACCAAACTGTTGAATGGGTTTTATATCCACTCTTTAGATCTCTTTTACTTAATTAGTTGGTTATTTATTGAGATTAATCATCATCTAATGGGATATTTTATGTTAAATTGTAGGTTTCATAGGTTAGAATGAAGAATTGAAGAATTGGGAAGTTTCTAGACCAAAATTCAAGCGCCGTGGCGCCCAAAACCCAGAGTTACGACTCTTAGAGCATGAAATTTAAAAGCGGGATAGCAACTCAGCGCTGCGGAGCTCGCACGCAGAGAAAATTGGTGTTTTTTTGGCAAAAAGGCAGCACCCAAAACCCAGAGCCGTGGCGCCCGTGCGATTTTTCTAAATATGTGCCATTTTTTCTTAGTTTCTTTAGGGCTTTTAGAGAGAGTATAAATAGGAAATTTTAGGAATTCTTAAGGGGATCCTTTTCTGGACTTTTTGGAGGCAAGGAGGAGAGCAAAAACAAGGATTGGAGAAAGACACAAGAAGATTGGAGTTTCTCTTCAGAGTTTTTATTCTTCTTCCCTTTGAACCACGTCTAGATTTAATTTTATCATGTTCTTTTCATCTGCTATGAACTAAATTCCTTTCTAGGGCTATGATGTAGCCTAGCTAGGATGATTTGTTATTTTCTATTTCTTTAATTCAAGAACTCCTTTATTAAATTGTCTTCTTCTTCTCAAGTCTTCATGCTTCTAATTGCTTGATCACTAATTAGTTGATTAGATAATTACAATGAGATTGGGAGGTAATTTGTAATTAAAGATCATACAGATTAAGAACATAGGTTGCATGTAGGATAGGAATATACCTCCATGACCTGTGTAGCTATTTAAAAAGAACCATAGAATTAAGTGAATTTCTAGGTTGTTCGCAATTCACATAAGAATATCGTTGGTTCATAACTTAGAAATATTTTTGTTTGACCTTGGGAAAGGCTAATAAATAATTTAGGGTTCTTGGCTAGCAATTAGGAAGATTGTTCTTGGTTAATGAATTAGGAATAGCAAATCGGAATAGCTATGGTGAAATCAAAAGCCCTAGATATTTTTCTCTCTTGATAATTCTATCTTTTTAGTGGTTTAGTTTGTTTGCATTCTATTTTAAGTTGTTTCTTGAAAATCTCTCCATATTGATTGATTAGATAAAATTAAGGTTAACCAAATTTTGGTAGTTGATACGTTAGTCCTCGTGGGAACGATACTCTATCTCATCTTATTACTTGGAAACGATAATATACACTTGCGTTGGGATTTCACACAACACAAACCATGGTTATCAACCTGTTATTCCTTACGGGTGAGGGGATGGATTACAGCCATTCACCACACACATAATGAGCAATCTGATACCCAAGAATTTTCGTCCCCCAACATAGCTTGAGGCATATGATGGTACCACGGATCCCCAATAGCACTTGACTCTATTCCGATCAGTTATATTGCTCACGGACACCCCAGACCTGATTATGTGCAGAGCATTTCCTGGTACACTAAAAAAGGCAGCACTTTTATGGTTCTCCTCTCTCAAGCTAGGATTCATCAACAGCTTTCGTGACCTCTCATCTCAATTCTTGGCCCACTTCTCAACCAGTCGCTCTCATCTCAAAACCTCTACATCCCTTATAAATCTTAAACAATAAGTCAATGAACCACTCAAAGACTACTTAACTAGGTTTACTAACGAGTCAATCCAGATAAAAAAACTTAAGTGGCGATGTGGCTATCTATGCTACAATGGTCGGGCTACGAACTAGTGAATTCACTGCCTCTCTGGCTAAGAAACCTCCTCTTAGTTTGGATGACTTATTAACCAGAGCAGACAAATACATTAGAATGGAAGAGATAAATATTGCTTAAAAGAAACATGAAACCTCGCAGCAAGATCCTCGAAAAGATCAAGGAGGGCCATATGGAAGAAACTATACTCCCCTAAATCAAAGCAAAGGAAAAATATTGGATGCAATCTACCAAACATACCTCCTCAACCCACCCAAGCCTCGACAAAAATTTCAACACCTAAGTTCGACCAATAACAAGTATTGTGCGTATCATAGAGAATTTGGTCACCTCACCAATGATTGTGTTGATTTGAAAGATGATATTGAACAATTAATAAGGAGAGGCAAGCTGACAAGATTCATGGCTAGAGGTCCTAAGAAACAGTATGAAAGAAGGAACCAAAAAAATCAAATTGGGGGAAGAGAAAATAGCCGATCCCCGATAATGAGAAGATCGCCGCAACAAGCTCATGGTCGACAACACCCCCCACCTCAAAGGCAACAAAGAGAAGAACCACATCCACATCCAATAGCAGCTGTTATAACTACAATAGCCAGATGATTTGCTGGAGGAGGACCTACCTCATCATTTAGAAAGCGATACAGAAAGGCGGTGATGAATGTGGCAGGCCCAATAAGAGAACCCATTATCAGTTTCGGCGAAGAAGACTATCAGGGAATTCAGCGAAACCACGATGACCTTGTGGTAATTATGGCAATGATCTTTAACTAGGAAGTTCATAAGATACTGGTTGATCAAGAAAGTTTAGCCGACATACTGTACTATAAAACATTCAAAGGCCTTAGAATTCCAGATTCTGAAATTCAATCCTTTTTAGGAACCCTAGTTGGATTCTTCGGTAAGAGAGTGCATGTGAAGAGATACGTTAAGTTGTGGGTAACTCTAGGCCAAGCTCCAAACACTGTTTCCATATCCTTTCAACTTTTGATAGTGGACTGTGAATCAGCGTATACTACACTCCTTGGGAGACCTGCATTCAATGAAGCAAGAGCAATAGTGTCTACACCACACCTTACAATAAAGTTCCCTACCAAAGAAGGTTGGGTGGGTGTGGTCTAAGCCTAACAAGAAGCAGTGAGAAAATGTTATAATGTGAGTTTGAGAATTGAAGAACATGTGGCAGGTGAGTCAAGAGCAAGTACATCCCATAATGTTATGTATACTAAGTTAGATGTGAGAAAAGATTTAGTAGAAACAAGACCAAAACTGGAGGGGACTTTAGTGGAAGTAGCGATTGGGTTAGGAGCAAACAAAAAAATACAAGTGCGGGATCAGCTGACAGAAAAAGCAAGAAAAGAATTGATCGAGATACTCACCGAGTTTCCAGACTTATTTGCTTGGTTAGCCGCAGACATGCCAGGAATAGACCCTAACTTCATATCACACAAACTTAGTATTTATCCGAGTGCTCGTCTAGTATCGTAGAAGAAGCGAACTTTCAGACCAAAAAGACAGCAAGCAATAAAAGAGGAAGTAAGAAAGTTATTAGAGGCAGGATTCATAAGGGAGGTGACATACACTACTTGGCTTTCAAACGTTGTTTTAGTAAAGAAGCATAATAGGAAGTGGAGAATGTGTGTAGACTTCACCAACCTCAACAAGGTATATCCTAGAGATTCATACCCCATCCCTAACATAGACAAACTAGTTGATAGGGCATCGGGATACAAAATGTTGAGTTTCATGGATGCTTACTCTGGTTACAATCAGATCAAAATGTCTTTAGACGACGAAGAAAAAACTGCATTTATTATAGATGACAGGAATTACTGCTACAAGGTGTTGTCTTTCGACCTGAAAGACACCGGGGCTACCTATCAGAGACTGATGAACAAGGTGTTCGAACAACATATTGGTAGAAATGTGGAAGTCTATGTAGATGACATGTTAGCAAAAATGGCAGAAGGAAGTAACCATTTGGCTGACTTGAAAGAAATATTCCAAGAGTTAAGGAAGTACAACATGAGGCTTAACCCAAACAAATGTGCCTTCAGAGTAGAAGCAGGCAAGTTCCTCGGATATATGATTAGTCACAAAGGGATTAAGGCTAACCCTAAAAAATGCCAAGACATAATAGAAATGCCACAATCTAAGTCTATGAAAGATGTTCAGAGACTCGCAGGAAGGATCGCAGCCCTTGCCCGTTTCATTAGCAGGTCAGCAGATAAATTTTTACCCTTCTTTAAACGTTTAAAGCAAATTAAAAATTTTACTTGGGATGATGAATGTTAAAATTTCTATAATCAATTGAAGAATTACCTCTCTACACCTTCATTGTTATCTAAACTTGTTACGGGAGAACCTTTCTACATCCACCTCTCTATGACGAATCAAGCAACAAGTTCAGTCTTAGTCAGAGAAAATTGAAAAGTTGGCCTTTGCACTGTTAACTGCCTCAAAACGGCTAAGACCTTACTTTCAAAATTATCAAGTCATTGAATGAACAGATACCCTACTCCGACAAGTGTTACAAAAACCAGATTTAGCCAGTTGAATGGTGGCGTGGTCGATAGAACTATCAGAATGTGCATTACAATTTGAACCAAAAAAGGCGATGAAAGCTCAAGCCCTCGCAGATTTTGTAGTAGAAATGACGCGATCATCTGAAGAAGATATAATGGAAGCACATGCAACTTGAGTTGCTCATGTTAATGGGTCATCCAATGTAAAAGGAAGCGGAGCAAACATCATACTAGAAAGCCCTCACGGTCTTGAAGTAGAACAAGCTTTAAAATTCGAATTTAAAGCCTCAAACAATCAAGCTGAATATGAAGCACTGATAGCAGGGCTGCAGTTGGCAAAGGAAATGGGAGCAAATAGGATAAAAGTATTAAGTAACTCTCAGCTGGTCACGAGTCAAGTCAAAGGAGATTACAATGCTAAGGATGAGATCATGATAAGATACTTAAACATTGTCAAAAGCTTAATTCCTCAATTTAACTACTTCAAAATGACATACACTCTGAGAGAGAGCAACGAAAGAACAAATATACTCTCTATGCTAGCCAGTACAGGAAAAATAAGGAACAACAAAACAGTAATTCAAGAAACAAAAAAGCACCCCAGCATAGAGGAGGAGATAATGGCTATTGACAAAACTGAAGCATCTTGGATGACACCCATAATCAGGTACCTCGAATCCAGGAAATTACCCGAGAATAAAAGTGAGGCAAGAAGCTTAACTAGAATGGTGAACAAATATTATTTAGAAGCGACACAACTGTACAAAAAAGGGTTCTCTGTGCCCATGATGAAATGCTTAGATAAGGAAGAAGGGGAGTATGTAATGCAGGAAGTACACGAAGGCATATGTGGGAGTCATATTGGAGCAAGGACACTTGCCAAAAAAGTTCTCCGTGCAGGATATTACTGGCCAACTATACGCACATATTCAAGTAACTTTGTACAGAAATGTGACAAATGCCAATGGTATTCCCCCGAGCACATAGCCCCCAACAAAATTGCATCCGTCAAAAGCTACATGGCCCTTCGCCAGATGGGGAATAGATTTGCTCGGACCATTTCCAATAGCTATTGGTCAAAAGAAATATCTTATAGTCACTATAGACTATTTCACTAAGTGGATTGAAGCAGAACCATTAGCAACAATTACCGCAAAACAAGCTGAAAAATTCTTATGGCAAGCTATTATTTGCAGGTTTAAAACTGAGCTTTAAATTTTATTTTATATGAATTCCTTAAATCTTAACATATATTGTTTGCAGGTTCAGGACACCATTTTCAATACCGGCTGATAATGGAACTCAATTTACAAACAAGAACTTTCGAGCTATGTGTGAAAATTTGCACATCCAAGTTCATTATACCTCGGTAGAACACCCACAAGCCAATGGCCAGGTTGAAGTAGCAAATCAGGTAATACTTCAAGGGCTAAAGAAGAGATTGGACAAGGCAAAGGGATACTGGATCGATGAACTAAATCATGTTCTTTGGGCTTACCAAACCACCCCTCAATCTGCCACGGGAGAATCTCCATACAAGCTCACATGCGGTGAAGAAGCAATGATTCCAGTAGAAGTTGGTGAGCCAAGTTGGAGAAGACAATATTTTGAAGCTGACAATAATGACTCAAATATGCTAGCAGAATTAGACTTGCTAGAAGAAGAACAATAAATAGCTTCAACCCTGATAGCAGCGCAAAAATAGTGAGTCGCTAGATACTATAACTCTCGAGTAAGGGAGAGAACATTCAAAGAGGGCGATCTAGCACTCCGGCGCGTAGCAATAGGCCACAAAATGACGTCTGAAGGAAAGCTCGTACCAACATGGGAAGGACCTTAACGAGTCATAAAGGTGTTAGGAAAAGAGGCGTACAAGCTACAAACCCTAGATGGGAAAGAAATCTCAAGGACATGGAACATGGTGAATCTGCGAAAATATTTCAGTTAGCTTGATTTACAAGTATGTGGTGACTGTTCATACACTTTGAATTTACAAGTATGTTGTGACTCTTGACACACTTCGATTATGAAGTTTTCATGAATAAAACAATCAAGATTCTAAGAAATGTCTTCATATATCCAGAGTGAGGTTAAAACATCATTCCAAAACCGTCTAAAGGATGTAAAACCGATATACGGCAAAGCTAAAAGCCCCCGTACAAACCAAATGTGATAATGTCCATAGGACAATAAACCGAAATGTGACATAGCAGAAAGCCCCCACACTCCGAAAATAAGTAACATAAAGATCATTTGTTGAAGGCTCGTTCAAGACAACAACAAGAAAAGTTTACTCCATGTATCGACTAAAAAGTCCAATTTATTGAAAATAAAAATTACAAGATAGAGGGGGGAGGAGAGCTCACCCACGAAAGGAAGGTTGCCCAAGCTTGCCTATAATAATTAAAAAAAAAAACTATTATTATTATTAGAGCTACCTCGCCCTAAGAAACATTATTAACTTCTTCCACGTCGCATAGCACTCCATCTCTAACAACCTTGTACGGGTTCAACATATCTTCACTCGTGTTTAATTCCCCAAACTGAAGCCGAACCTATTCAATACAAGTATTGAAACCAAACGTCATTCCTTCCGCATAAGTTATGTGTTGTTATTATCCATAGCCACTTTCATTTCATCTATCTCTTTTTGCATAGTGGTCTTCACACTCTCAATCTCCTTCTCCTTCTCGGATAGGCGTATCTGACATTCATTCAGCTTCGCTATCTCTTCAACAAGAGAAACCTCTTTATCTTCCAACAATTTTTCCAACCTTCTCTTCTCACGATCCCAAGCAAGTTTGGCCCCCTCCCACTCCTTCTTGTCAAGAAGGGTCGACTCAACAACTATTTGTAACTCTTTGCCTCAAATAGTTTCTGCTTAACAGACTCCACTTCAGCAACCATCATTTCGACGCTATCCAGGTTAGCGTTGAACTTTTCATAAAGATGTTCCATAGCTACGGCAGAGCGTAACATGTGCCTCTGACAAAACTTAATCACAGATGTTGTTGGCACCTGTCTTAGATTTTTTTTGTCCATATCAAACCTTAAATAATCACCCATCACCGAAGAGACATTCATACCCCAATTCCACATACTGAACAAGGGATCCATAACACTTGTAACAGGGGCGCTAAAGTCACTAAAAGGGAAGTTTTGAATGTATCGTCCATCCTCACCATACCCTTGAAATGGAACATCTAGACCAATAGGAGGAACATCTGAAACCCGACGACGTTTGTCTCCTACAGAAGAATCGCCTGTAGGAGGAACATCTGCTAGGACCAATGCTGGAGGAAGTGAGGCAATAGGCGTAGGAGTCAAAAAAATTGTCTCTTGACCACTAGAAAAAATGGGAAATCCACGGTTCATGCGTGAGTGAACACCGCCACCACGGTACAATGGACCACCCCTTCGCAATGAAGGACTCTGGGCTGGAGCCTTTCCTTTATCACCAGAACTTTCTCCTTCTTCACTTTTCCTTTGTAGAATTTTCTTGATGTTAACACGAGGCATTTCTCCACCTGCAAGAAAAAATAGAAGGTCAACATGTATAGAATAAAACAGGTTAGTTCACCCACCAATGGAAAATCTAGCCCACAAAAAAAAAAAGGTAACTGTTTACCCTCGCCATGAGCACTGTTCATCCTCGCCCATCCGAAGAAAAAAGTTAATGTTCATCCGCATTGTTTATCCTTGCCAAAATAGCCTAAACACTGTTCATTCTAGCAAATAAAAAATAAATAATATATATATACCTAAGATATCTGCTACTTTTTGCAGAGAATAGACGAAATGGGAAAAGACACAAATAGTACGTTGCACTGCAAGATCACAATCTGATAATTGTGGAGGTGAAGGAGTTCGGATATCATTGTACCAATTGAAGGGAAACAACAATTTACCATTGTCATTACAAAAAAAAGGTTGTAGTACCATCCTTACTCTTCAAGTGAATCCGAAAAAAATAACTTCTTCCACCTCTTCGCAGAAGAAGTCAACAGTTGTAGAAATTTTCTATCTCGTATCACCCCTAATAATACCCAACCACCAGTATGAGAAGCTACCTTTTAAAAAAAAAAAAAAAAAGACTTAGTGCAAGCAACCAATCCTAGATAGTCACACAGCATCTCAAAAGCTCGCATATACCCCTAAGAGTTTGGATGAAGTTAAGAAGGAGCAACTCTCAAAAAACGAAGGATAGAGACTTGAAAGGGAGTAAAAGGAAGACGAATATCAACATGCTTAATAACATAACTATACATGGTAAAAGAGGATCGGCCACGGGCATGAGGAGCACATACGGGATGGGTACTATCAACAAAAATCTTTACAGCCAATTTTTCTTTATTAACCCAATCAAAATCATCTAAATCCTCAATCACTGTGTCCAAATGTCTGTATGATGAGCAGGTATCAAGAACCTCTTCACCCACCCATTTCCTCATATCACCTAAAGGACCAACCCAGCAGTCCACTTCATGTCTCCTGTCACCACTCTCTACAAGTAAAAACGAACCATATCGGTAAAGAGGAGAAAGAAAACTATTTACTTCAATTTTAAAACTTAAAGTTTTGAACTCACAAAGAGAAAATATTCTACCTTTCCTATTAGAACTCGCTTCCCTATTAACCCCATTAGTCACATCCTCATTATCGTCACCCATACTTGGACCAGAGGATGTCTCGCTGAGCACCTCTTCACTCTGAAAACCCTCACTTTAGGAACTCTCGCTATCCGAAGCCATAATCAAATCCATGGAAAAATATGAAAAAAGAAGAACAAGAAAATATTGATACCTGTAATATATAGGCAAGAGGAAGAAGACTGCAACCGGAAATTAGGCCTGAAAAGAAGGAGATGAAGTATGAGCAATAAAACTTCTCAGCAAAAGAAGAAAATGTTTGACAGAATGAGAAACGAGTGCCACAATTCAAGTAATATAGACAAAACAAAAAATAATAAATAAATAGTAAATAGAATAAACAAGTACAACATAATTTGCTTTGGAAGGAATCTCGGTCAAAAATTATAATCATGATGATCTTGACATAATCTCTTTTAGAAAGAATCTCTGCAAATCTTGGCAATAAGTGAAAAAATCTTTGTCAAAAGAGAACATAGTCAACTCTATTAGCAAGGTGCAGAAGAATCACTGCCAAAAGTCATGAAATCTTGGCAATAAGCGAAAAAATCTCTGTGAAAAAGTAGCATGTAGAAAAAAAAAATCTTTGAAGATAGAAGCAAAAATTGTGGCATTGAATAAATATACGTACAACAAAATAATTTCTACATTTAAAGAATCTTTGGCAAAATTTCTACCCTTACACGTGAACTCCACAACATATCAAGACATGAATATGTGTAGTTCACCCAATGTAGTTCGGCCATGCATGCCCACCTAGCAAGTGTAGTTCGGCCATGCATGCTTGCCCACCAAGTGTAGTTCGGCATGCATGCTCACCCAACAAGTAGTTCGCCCAATGCACATGCTCTCTGGTTCGCCTAGTAGTGTAGTTCACCTAGCAATATAATTCGCCTATGCTCAAGCTCGCCCAATATAGCTCACCCATGCATATGGTCAAGCTCGCCCAGTCCGACATGGAAAGCTCGCTTAACCATTAAAACAACATGTAAAATACATCATTTAATTATTATTATGAGCTTTTTACAGTTTGCATTCTTCAAACTTCAAAGCTAGGGGGCAAGTGATGAGATCCGGCCCAAAGTCAGTCGAACTCCAAGCCCACTAGCCAGTCGACAACACGCCACATCTTCAACACAACAAGGCACCACCAGTTCAACTCCACAACTACTATAAATACATGCATAATGCAGTCTAATAGGTAACTGGTCAGAAAGATACTTAGACTGGATTATCTCTCTTATCACCTACCTATACTAACTTAAGCATCGGAGAGCCTTCCTCGGCCCACTGCTGAGCTTGGCTTATTGCAGGTACATCCAGTTCAAGCATTTCTGGCATCAACACCACTTATGCACAAAGAGGTTATGCTTATGTTGTTAGTAAAGTATTACTATCATTTGAGTTTATTTTCACATTGCACTTAATGCATAAAATCATGGGAATCACTAATGATATTTGCCAAGCATTACAGCAACACTCTCAAGATATCTTGAATGCAATGCATCTTATTTCTACAACAAAATTACTTCTTTAACAATTGAGAGATGATGGATAATCTAATTTACCTGAGAATTTGAAAGAATTTTGTAGAAAACATGAGACTGAGATCCCATATATGGGTTCACGATATATCTTAGGCAGTGGTCAATCTTGTCAACCAAATATAACTGTGGAGCATCATTTTCAATTAAAAATATTCCTAGCAACAATAGACTCCCAGTTGCAAGGGCTGAATAGAAATATTCAAAGAGTAAACAGTGGAACTTCTAACTTTAAGCTATGCTTTAGATCCTAATGACAATTATAAATCATTCAACATTGAAAATATATGCAAGCTAGCACTGAAGTTTTATCCTAAAGATTTCACAAAACAAGAAAGAAGCCATTTGAAGTTTCAATTGTGTCATTATGAGCTTGATATATCTAATCATCCAGATTTTCAGGGTATTCTTACACTTTCTCAATTATATTGGAGATTGATGGAAACAAGAAAATCAAAAGCTTACCACTTGATTGATCGATTGATTCGCCTTATCTTGACTCTTCCAGTATCTATAACAACTATAGAGAAAGTTTTTTCAATAATGAAAACTATCAAAACAAGACTCCATAATAAAATGGATGATGAATTTCTTGCAGATAATTTAGTTATTTACATTGAGAAAGAAATTGCCACTACTTTTAGCATAAACTCCATAATAGCTGAATTCGAATCAATGAAAAAGCATCGAGCACAACTCTCTTAGACAATGATTGTAAGTAATTCTCTATAATTCCTTTTGGTTTGTACATTATGCATTATATTAAACTATCTTGAGTTTTAAATTGTTGAATATGATTAATAACTTTTATTGATGTGTTTAGTTTCTTTTCTCTTTAGCCCCCTAATTAAGATTGCCTAGCTCCGCCCCTGTATACTTTTGGCTTATTCACTTGACAACCAGAAAACAAGTTTTGACAGGTTGAAAACTAGCTCTGCTTCATAAGATTTCCAACAATGCATGTCTTATTATTATGAGTAAACCCATTTTTGGTCCTTGAAAGATTGCTTTGGTGACACTTTAGTCCTTAAAAGATTTTTACCGACAAATTGGGTCCCTGAAAGATCATTCCGTCCACCATTTTAGTCATCCGCTAGGGTTTGTTAGTGGGACTTAAAGGACTAAAATAGCGTACAAAATGATCTTTCAAGGACCAATTTGTCAGTAAAAATCTTTCAAGGACTAAAGTGTCACCGAAGCAATCTTTCAAGGACCAAAAAAGGGTTTTACTATATTATTAAATATTTGAATAAAATATTTTCCATCCCCTGTATTTTCATATAATATACACAAACCTCTCCTTTATTCTCAAAACTTATAAAAAAAAAAAAAATCTCCCCTAAACTTCAAAAAAAAGCTACAGCTTACAACTTAGGCTAATAAGTTAAGTCAACCATTAAATCTCATAATAAAAGGGGTAAAAATAGTATAAAATATACATACTATTCTTAGTTAGTAGTTAAACTCCAACAATTAAATTCTAACAACAATTATAATCAATGTTTTAAAAACCGGACCGGTAAGCGAACCATTTTAGAGGATGAGCACCGGTTCAACCGGTTGGACCAAATGGTCGGACCGGTGACGTCATAAATATAATTTTTATATAAATATAATATTTAATGTGCCTATTATATATTCTAATTTATAATAAATATATTTTTATGCAAATTTATTAATAAAATTAAAGTTAGTCTAGCGGCAAATGTCTTTTCTTTTTTTTAGAATGAGGGTTCGAATCTTTTTATGAACATATTTATCCATTATATAATCTAAATGTGAATAAGTAAATTATAATACACATTTATTTATAAAAGAAACTTAGTTTGGTGGTTCAAACCTCTTATTCTCTTCCTAAAGGAAGGGAGCTCGAACCCTTTGGTATAATGTTTTCAAATTTTCTTCAAAATGATGCAATTTTGAAAAAAATAATAATAATTAGTGAACCGTCCAGTTTTATAAAATCGGACTGGTTAACTGGTTTTGACCGGTTCATTTCGGTTTTCACCGGTTTAACCGCTCAAGTGGTTTACCCCCTCGAACCAAACTGGAATCTAGATCGGGCACCGGTTGAACCGGTCGAACCGCCCGGTCCGGTCTGGTTTTTAAAACATTGATTATAATAATTAAAATTTGACTGCCTAGCATTTTTTAAAATTGTCCTAGAATTAATGTCATAATTTTAACTGCAAAAACTGCACTACTAACTGCAGATATATGGATATTTTATACCATTCTTTTCCCTTTGACTATTCTAAAAAGTTACATAGAATCCTTCGACAAGAGTATTGAATGATGTTGATCATTGATCGACTCTAATAATTTTCAATGTTTTAAAAACCGGACCGGTAAGCAAACCGTTTTAGAGGATGAGCACCAGTTCAACCGGTTGGACCAAATGGTCGGATCGATGACATCATAAATATAATTTTTATATAAATATAATATTTAATGTGCCTATTATATATTCTAATTTATAATAAATATATTTTATACAAATTTATTAATAAAATTAAAGTTAGTCTAGCGGCAAATGTCTTTTCTTTTTTTTAGAATGAGGGTTCAAATCTTTTTATGACCATATTTATCCATTATATAATCTAAATGTGAATAAGTAAATTATAATGCACATTTATTTATAAAAGAAACATTAGTTTGGTGGTTCAAACCTCTTATTCCCTTCCTAAAGGAAGGGGCTCGAACCCTTTGGTGTAATGTTTTCAAATTTTCTTCAAAATGATGCAATTTTGAAAAAAAAAGTAATAATCAGTGAACTGTCCGGTTTTATAAAATCGGACCAGTTCACCGGGTTTGACCGGTTCATTCCGGTTTTCACCGGTTTAACCGCTCAAGCGGTTTACCCCCTCGAACCGAACCAGAATCCAAACTGGGCACCGGTTGAATTGGTCGAACCACCCGGTCCAGTCCTGTTTTTAAAACATTGCTAATTTCAGATTCAATGATTCTCTTTCACAAAGTCATTTTCGAACTTCACTTCTTTGACAAAATTCAACTTTTTTTGACAATAAATTTTTTCTTGACTAACAAAATTCTTCCAATTTTTTTTTTCATAGAGCATCTTTTCTTTATATAGAGTTTGAAGACCAAACACTATCCTATAATTGAAATTTACAATCTTATCTTACTAAGATTTGTACCATTCTATCTATCTTTTGCCTGATACCTATAAGTATCTAAACACGTGCAATGCACGTTTCAATAAGGCTAGTTTTAGTTTGTTATTGTTGGGTATTTAGCCAAGACAAGGTGAAGAGACTGAAAAAATATTGAAGTATGAAAACTAAAAAGACCACCCTTGCATGCAAGGAAGAGATAGATACAATAATGTATAATCAATTGCAAAATGTGCTAATAAGAGTTTGCTCAATATTGGTAAGTTTGAGCTGTATACTCCAATCTTGCTGGTGATCTTCTATTAATAAGCATCTACTAAGAGGCTAGAGCAACTTTTCTAACTCCTAAATTTCTAGTCTACCAAAAAACAAATTGCAAGATGTCATTTCCTTAGCTTGTATTTGTCTATATTTGTCTTGATTTTTTTTTTTAAAAAAGGGGATTTGACATTTCCTATTATCTAGATTTGATCATCTATGAGAAAATAGCTCAATAATAGATTTCATACCCACAATTATGAACTTTTGGTTAGCTTGTGCAAGAGTGGGTTGGAAACCTATAACTCGAATATGAATATATTTAATTAGAGAGTTGCTATGCAACCCCTTCTCAAAAGTGCAGTTAGTGCTACCACCCCACTTAAAACTTCTATTCTAGACCAAAGTAATCCAAACTGTCTCAATCTTGTTGCATCTCATTATTCATTTCCTTCAATTATGTATTACCAAACTAGTCAAGTAATTTGCATTCCAAACTTTCAGCACAACATATACCACTTCTCATTTTCACTCCCACCAAGGATGCCCTTATTAGTCATGTATAATCACCCATTAACATGTAAGAATTAAGAATATTTAATGGCATATTGACTACACCAGCAATAACTACTATTTCATACTAACAAAGAAAAAATCAAACAGGCAAAACAGACTTCATATCCTTGTGCATTGTTCTAATTACAGCAGTAACCTGCTCAGTCTGATCTTCATTGGAACATGCTGCAAGGAGTACCTTAGCTGTTCCTCCATCAGGATAACAACCAGCATCAATCATTTCTTCAAATATTTCTAAGCACTTTGCATAAAGTTTCTTTCTAGAGTAGGCACCAATCCGAGAAGTCCACGTCACCACATCGGGTTTTAAATCTTTGTGAGGAAGTGACTGAAACAGCTCTTCCATTCTCTCAATAAATCCTGCTCTACCATACATGTTTATCAAGATATTATAAGTACTAATATCAGATACATATGATCCTTTCTTCATCACAGTCAATACTTCTTCCATCTTTTCAAATTGGCCCAACCTTCCATACAAGTTCAGCATGGTGTTGAGAACATATGTGTCTAGTTTAAGGCCAGATTCACATAACTGGTTAAGAATGTGCTCACATTTAGCCACATTGCCCGTTTTCGAATAAGCAGACAAAAGAACCATATGTGACTTCATAGTTGGTGTTATTCCCACTCTTTTCATATCTTCAAAGACAGTTTCTGCATCTAAATTTCATATAAACTGGTTAGAAAGAAATCATCTAAGGTCCTAAAAATGACTATTTTGATCAACGTTTTAAATTTTTAAGGACTCAAGTGAAACAAAAAAATCTTCTAGAGACCTAAATTGTTTTCACTGTATTTTTCAAAGACTAAAATGACATTTTACTCTTATTTAATCTTTTCTAATGGGACTTATGTAAATAAATGATCCTGTACATCTATGAGAAGACATAGTATATGTCACCCAACCCACTCATAGGACTGGTTTGCCATTCATTCTTGAGTCCCAAGTCACCCACGACCCGTAACTAATACAAATCTCATGATTTAGATCTTCATAAGCTTCCAGTTAATGCAAATATGGGCGACAATGCATAAGATTGTTCAATAAGTCATTTGACTGAATAAAATGAGATGATAGCTAAGCAAATAATTACCCTCTTGAAAACCTGCTCTCCCATATGCATCTACCAAGATATTATATGAGGCCCTATCTGGTTCACATCCCATGTGCTGCATGAGTGAAAAAATTTCAGCAGCACCATAAGGAAAACCTGCGCGACTGTTGCGGGAAGAAAGTCAGATTCAGCCTGTATATCGTAAGATTTATAACATAAAGTAGCATAATAACTATAAATGTTGTGAATTATGTACAACTCTTGAAACAAGTTCAGTGTTTTCTCATGTCATCAAGTATTTTTCTAACTATTGGAACTTAGAGATGAGATCACAAGCTCACAAGTAAGGCATACTTGACTCCATTTCAACCGAAGAATCTATTTTTTTACATTCCATGCCTTTGAGCTGCTCAATGAAAACTGCAGTAAAGATTAGACTGATGTTTTCAATTAGAATTCAAGAGTAAAAGAATACTCTGGCAGAGGATAAGGCATCCTCTAAGAGGAAACAAAAGAAATTTACCAGCAGGGAAACACTAAGCACTTCTGATATACTAGACCTCAGTCCAGGTCACATGCAGCTTCAATTCTCGTACTGGTGTGACATTTATAGTCTTGTATAGATATCTTTATTTTTATTTTTTCATATTTTAAATCTTAAGTCTAAAATCTTTCTTCTTGTCCTCACTAGGTTCTTACTCTCATGTTTCATCCTACACATACAAGACAATCAAATTTCAAAGTTTATCAATCTTCATCCCCTGCTTCTTCATCATTTTATTGCTTGCAGAACAGTGAAAGACAGACTTACAATGAGTCCCAGGATATTTGTGACCTGCTGTTGACTACAACTTGCCAGCAACTTCAGTTACTCATTTCCATATGATAGCATTTCTATTTGATTTTTCGAAGTAAGATATTCATTTCTTTGAAGCGTGATTAACTGATAGATCCCATTCCTTACCATACCTGCTGCTAGTTATCCATCACACTAACAATATCTCATTTATATGATAGCCTATTTGATACAATGACCATAAACAAATTATACAAGGCCACACCATTTTCTAAGTTCTTGTGCAGAACATCTGAAATAAAATGTTATGTTTTAATTATTGACTTATTCAACTATACATCTTTGACAGCCTCCATAAGACCAAGTAGTTAAAGCAAAAAAGTTTAGAAGGATCAAAATTTCATAAAGCAAGAAGAAATTCAGATCACCATTTTGCATATCAACCTGTAAGCTTCCATGAGAGCATTATAAGCATATACATCAGGTTCAAGCCCAGCTTCTTGCATCTGCTCAAAAATTTCTTCTGCTTTTTCGCACAAACCCTCTCTTGCAAATGCATTCACTAGGGCAGTGTACGTGCAGATATTAGGTTTACACTTTTGACTCATCATCTCTTGAAACACTTTTAAGGCCATAGAGGATTTACTAGACTGCACACAATTCAAATTACAAAGAGGAAACAACTTAAAGAAAAGAACAAATTATATTGGATATATATAACCAATATGAAGCAACAATTGAAACATTGATGTGACTGCAGTATCAAGCAAACCATACATTTGCATTCAGGTATCATCTCCCAGATCAGTTTTAACCATATCATTGATATGTATAATGTTAAAAATTGGGGAATACACGTATACACACAAAAGTCACACATACACCAACAACTATAAACTAAGGGATTAACATAGTGGATCATATTAAGAAGCCTTGACCAAAGGACATCTCCTAATTGTCTTGTAACTATATTCTTTTATTCATACTGAAATGAAATAAGAGTCAGAAAGTAGATGAAAACACAAATTTCAAATGATGTTAGTAAAAACATGATTGGTCATTTGTTGGTCAATGAAGAGATCAAATAGCTAATACCCCCATAAAATTTAATTTGATCAAAATTGGAAAATTGGAAGAGAATCTTGGATGAAGCACCAAATACAATGTTAAAATCTAGGACATATGAAACATCACATTTTTCTTATTGTGAATGTCAGCAATGACCTCAAATTTTGTTTAGACTAAAACAGTTAATATTTTTTATAACTTGCATGTAAATTATTTTGTAAACCATCAGATCATACTGAAAGCCTAGGACTAACACGTAAACAATCATAATTTTGTGAGCAGAAAGTCAGATGAACCTAACTCAGCTCACCTTTCCATATAAGTTTATCAGCAAGGTAAAAGTTTCAGTAGATGGTTTGCAGCCATCCCTCTTCATCCTCTGGAAAATCTCTCCTGCTTTTTGAGAGTTTCCTCCTTTCACTAATCCATCAATATAAGCATTGTATACAACAGCGCCTGAGTTATTTATTCCAATAAATGATTAGCTACTTCAAAAGATTAATCTCTATTTTCTAACACAGTTCATGTCATAAACGGATGTGTCAGATGAATTGTCCTATATAATAGTATATGCTATAAAGTAAAATATTATATCAAACTGAGTCTCACTGCAGAAGAGTACTATAGTTGGACCATGTATGATAAATAATACATTGACAGTTTTTGCATTGCGCACCTATGAATTCCCATAATTCACCCTATCCTACACCTGATGTCTGAAACCTCGAAACTGAATCCTGATCAATCGTCATCTAATTGAAATCAAAATCCAACTGATAACTGTCCAGAAAAGTGCCATTGAAGCCCTTTTGCAAATTTCACTTTCCTTGCAGAATATAATATTAAACTTCCTTAGAGTAGCTTAGATGATCACAACAATGGAAGACAAAGCAAGAGGATGTTCTAAAAGTAAAGTAGATTGATGTAAAAAACACACCTTTACTTTAGTAATTGGACACCATCACTATGAAAGCTTTCTCGTTATAAGGAAATGTAACACATGAAAGACATATATATAGTTGATATCTTTTTTAAGGTTGTTGTCTTGTTGAACTCATAATGTTTATGTTGATATCTTATTCATGAACCTCTGGCAGGGAAAGCAAATTTCACTTTCCTTACAGAATATAATATTAAACTTCCTTAGAGTAGCTTAGATGATCACAACAATGGAAGACAAAGCAAGAGGTTGTTCTCAAAGTAAAGTAGATTGACATAAAAGCCACACCTTTGCATTTAGTAATTGGACATCATCACTATGAAAGCTTTCTAGTTATTAGGAAATCTAACACATGAAAGACATATATATAGTTGATATCTATTTTAGGGTTGTTGTCTTGTTGAACTCATAATGTTTATGACCAATCCTTGATTATAACAATATCTCTTTTAAGCATATATGGGGTCACAAGTTGATTAATGAACATACTTGGAGGAAGGCCATAACTTCGCATTTCAGCGAAGACAGCTTCAGCTTTTCCTAGGAGCCCAGACATGCAGTATGCCTTTATAAGGAGAGCATAAGTATCTTCAGTAGGGATGCATCGCGCTTCGAGAAGTTGTAGATATGTTGATTCTGCCTCCTTGTATTGAAGCTTTTGCCCAAAAGCATCTAAGAGTAAATTGTAGCAAATGATATCTGGCTTAAAGGAGCTCCTATACAGTATCCATCTGCATATCTATACAGATGGTTGAATGTTATGTCCAACAATATCAATTTGCAAGCCAAACAAAAACAACCCAGAGGTGAGAAAGCATTAAATAAGAACATAATTCTCCATTGTATATCATAGACACTAAACACTTGTCATACAAATCCAACAACATACAAATTATATAATGATTGTCTATTTTCAAAATGGAAAAGACTAAATTTAAACTAGGCTTAGGTCATTGGAGTTGTAGCAAAAGTTAGAAAATAATAAAGGATGAATGACAACAACAAAACACAGCTTACATAGACAAAGAGATGAGCTTGATGTATTTGTATTTGTAAGAGCTATGAAAGCAAAACCATTCCTCGGCCTACGCCTAACAGTAATAGCTTAAGCTTTTGGCTTAGTTGGTTCCTTGATTGTATTTATACAAGAATACAGGAAAATGCCAAGTTGAGCTCCTACTTAGCCAATTTCTTAAAGCCAAGCATCAGCCTTGCTAAACTTGGTTCCACTTAGGTCCTTTACAACCCCATTCATAAACAGACCCATGTGCTCACATATATACCTCAGCTAACAAACAGAGAATTTCATCAAAATACTCTTGAATCTAAAAGGAATTAGAAAATGAAAATGAAATCACAATTGATCCACTATATTTCAAAACTCAATTTTTACTTTGGGGGAGGAAGGGAAATTAAGCTTTTTTTTTTTTTTTCTTTCTTTCTTTCTTCTTTCTTTTTCTGTGATAAAAGAAGGAGATTACATTAGGAAAGAAGAAAGTACAATATCAGAGAACACTGCTGCAACAGCAAAAAGAAGCAGAAAAAGAACTATAGCAGCTCAAAAGAGCTATCCAATGCCAATCCCTTTGCATATCTGACCAAGTAGCCCCTTTAGAGACATTGGCTAAGAGAAAAGTTTATCCCAAAGAAGCTGTAAAGACAGAAATCTCTGACTAGTAATTCTTGCATTGACACTCCAACCAAACACACCAAATTCTCATAAAATTAGCAGTTTTCGAGGAAGCCTTGAACTCCTTATTCTCCCAAAACCTTGAAAATGTGTACCAAGAAAGTGGTCCAATGTAGAGATACTTATTTGGCATATCTATAACTTTCTATTTTGGTGTATTCTAGGTATTATTCAGAGATTTGTTATATTCCAGCCACTTAGTCCATGTCAAAACCAGTACTATATATTCTGAGTAGAAGAAGTTTCTCACCAAAATGATTGAATCCCACTCTTTCTTCATGCGAAGTTGAACAGAAACATTGAAAAAATCATCCCATGTGTCAAGAGAGGGAGGAAGCATATCAAATGAACCCCAAATTTCCTCAATATCCACTTCCTCTTGTACATAGTCCAGAATCTTCTGGGCAGTGGGACTCAACACTGGAAAAATTCCATCAACAAACCCAGATCCATATTTCCATCCTCGTCCACGCAAAGAACCACCTGCTCAAAGGGAAATTACAGATTTTTCAATTACCGATAGACTCTCCAACATAGATTACAGACAACAAATGTTAAAAAGTTTAAGGTTCAGCATTACATCTTTTCCTAGACACTTTCTTGTGATTGAAATTCCTTAATTTTCCACGTTTGTCATAATAAAAGCTGTCTTGTTTGTACTTCTCCAAAGCCCCACCACTGGAATCCTTTGCTTTACATTCAAAATCACTAATTCTGGCTCTTGGTTGTGTAAATATATGATTCATTGTGCATAAACAATTTAACCTACAAAACAATATAAGAACTGTTTCAGTAGAGTTTTCACCTTTTAGAAAGATAGAACAATTACAAATTGACCAAGGTAATCCTAAAGCATTATTACTAATGTTATGCAAGACATGCTATTTGGGTATTTCCCATGTCCCGAAATTGAAGTAAAAATAAAATTTTAAAAAGGGAAAAATGCCAGCAACCTCTGAAAAATTGTACATTTTACTGAACCTGAATAAGAACCCAGGTAGCAAATATGTACTGATAGAGAAGAAGCTTCTAGAACAAACTAGGACAAGAATTGCATGTCAAACCGAAAAGAGCAGTACCCAGAAGAGAAAAAGAGAATTAAATTGAAGAAAGATGGAATGGGACTTACATGAAGGCATGTAGGAGAAGAAATTCTGATTTGGATAATGAATGAATGAAGAATTCCCAGAAGGTGAGAACAAATGCAGGACATAAACATGGGACAAGTTTCTTTTGTTTTCATATGGTAAAGAAAAACAGGGTTCAGATAAAGACATAACCAAGAATCGACAAAGAAAGAAAAAAATCCTTAAGAATATCTTTGTAAAATGGTATTCGCTACTATCCACACTCCACAGTGGACACTTTCTTATATCCAGTAAATAGGAAGAAACTAAGAACTAATTGAGAAATTTATAGCATGAATTTAGGTAGCTGAGAAAATTATCTATGATTCTTGTTCTGTGAAGTGTAGTTGAGTTCACAAGGTTGTATCGAAACAGTGTCGTTTTGTCAAAGAATTCGTTTTTTCTGTTAATTGCAAGGAACAAAATTTTGTTTCAGGGTACCGTTTCGATCACTTAAGAAACGGAAATGTTTTAGAAATTTCGTGGAAAGGAAAGATTTTTGAATAAATGTTTTAAATAATTTTAAGTAATAATTTTTTTCAATTTTAAAGAATTCTAACATAATAATACTGATAAAGTTATATAAAATTAGATAATATAGTATTAAATAATTATATTTTTAACCAAATAACATTGATATAATCAATGTCTATAAATTTTAATAATATTTGATATACATATAAAATATATATTATACTTTAAATATCACATTACACAATATATATTATATTTTAAGTTTTAAATATTTTTAAGTAATAATTTTATTTTAATTGTAAAGGATTATAATGTTAAATAACCCAAAACACAATCGTTTTAGACTTGCAAATTGTTTCTCTTCCTCTGCAAAAGTCTCTGTCTCTTCCTCTGCTAGTGTTCCTCTCTCTTCCTCTTCGGTATGTTTCTCTTCCCCTGAGATCTATTTCACTCTCTTTCCCTGCAATTTGTTTCTCTCTCCTCCTTGCAATCTGTTTTTCTCTCTTCCCTGCGATTTTTTTCTTTCTCTTCTGCTGTGATATCTTTCTCTCTCTCTCTGTGATTTCTCTCTGTCGCACAAACTCCGGGAATCGGTGACCGTTTCCAGAGCTTCACCTGCATATGTGCACTCGGCGATGGTCACCAATAATGGGTCCGTGATTGCTTATCTTTTGATTCTTTTTCAGTTTGTTTCGTACTGAAGGTCGAAAATTTCGTCATTTCTGTCTGTTTCCTCCAAAAAGCACCGAAACCTGTATGTCTCCATGGAAACGGTAGAATTTCTGAACTGGAATGGAGTTTCATGTCGTTCATCCGCGAAACCGAAAAATTTCGGCCATTTCGTCCGAAACGACACGACATTTAGTTCCCTGGTTAATTGTACCAATTCTCTCAAACAGTCAGTTATTATTACACATGATTTCCTCACTATACTTAGGAACAGAGACACCTATTCACGTTCTCTCTCGTATTAGGGTGTAGCATGACACTTTTTCAAGCATCTTATCCTTCCAAACTCATTAAAAATTAAATTATCCACACCTCATCTTCTCAAAATTAGATTAAGAGGCACTCTTTCGGCAAACTGAGAAAAATAATGCAAAAAAGGAAAAGTTTAAATGTGGTGTAGATTTTTATAGTTTTGACAAATTTTGAATTAGGTTCTTATAATTTTTTTTTTTTTAGGTTCTTATAGTTTTAATTTTTTTTTAATTGTGTCCATGTTATCTCCACAAATTATAATTTTGTTAGTTTAGTATTCACATGGCAAACAACTTGTCCATGTAACAATTAAACAAAGATAGTATGGCACTAAGATAACATAAAAATTGTTATCTTATAATCCTTACTAAATTCAAACTTCAAGAGAAAAGATGATGATGTGGTAATTTTTGTACTATTTTAGTGTCACATCAACTTCTTTTATTATCACATGAACAAGTTATTTGTCATATGAGCATTAAACTGACAGAATTATAACTGGGTTGATGACAAAGACCCAATTAAAAAAATTTCAAATTATAAGTACTCTAAGAGAGAAAAAAAAATAATTATAAGAACCTGATTCAAAATTCGTCTAAATTATAAGAACTTACATTACATTTAAACCCAAAAAAATTACCTAAATGAGTTATTGTTCAAAATATTTCCTAAAATAGATTTCTTTTGAATATTTTAATAAGGTGATATGGACAAAATGGGACACTCTATTTTAGATATAGTATTTTCTTTTAAGATCTGTTACATCGAAGTAGCGGATCCTAATCAAAAAAGTTACTTCAGTGCATAGAAAAGAAGTAAAACCACTTGTTTATGATGTAACAAATCCTTTAAGAACTCACTGGATTGATCTAGAGGGACACCCTAAATCGTTTTAGCATGTTCCATAAAAACACGCTAGAACAATTCAAAAAAGAAAAAGAGGAAGACGGACACGCTAACTTGAAAAAGAGTAAAAGAGAGAGAGAAAGAAAAGTGACAGAGAGAGCAAGAAAAAGTGACAGTGGAATAAATTTACTTATATAATTTTTTGGTGCAGATTTTAATGTCTAAGTTGGGAGCCTAAGCCTCTCAAATAGTCAAGGTATAGGGCACTGTTACTGTGATATTCATCCACCAACTTACTCTAGTTTTGCTAGCTGATGTGACGCGCTCATTTTGATTTTGTTTAGCTCCAGTTATTTTTCCTTTTGCTTTGTTTTTTTTTCTTCTTTTTTCCCTACACCAAAAAATAAGACACACTTATTTGATAGCTTTTGCGGTTTTACAAAAAATTGTGACACTTTAAAAAAAAGTGACACTTTTAAAAAATTTCCACACATTAAAAATTTATATAACTAAATTTATCACAACGTCATTTTTTCTCTATTTCTCTTTTTTCATTTATCTTTTTCTTTTTTCTTTTTTTCTTTTTTAAATTGTTTTAGAGTGTTTGTATGAGACATACTAGATCGATTTAGCGTATCCAAATCGATTTAGCGTGTCTTTAAGGGATTTATTGCATCATAAACAAATGATTTCATTCTTTTTTTATGCACTGAAACAACTTTTTTTGATTAAGATCTACTACTTCTATGTAACTGATCTTAAAGGAAAATGTTATATCTAAAAAAACATGTCACATTTTGTCTCGTAGTATCTTTATTAAAATATCCAAAAGATATCCATTTTAATAAATATATTAAACAATAACCCATTTAAGTAATTTTTTTTTTTGTTGCATTATCTTCGCCATTTTGCCCACTTTTTCAAGCATCTTAGCCCTTCATACTCATTAAAAATTAGATTATAAAACCTCATCCTCTAAAATCTCACCGTTTCACACTAACTCTCTTATTTTCCCTTCTTTTTTTTTTTTTTTTTTTTTCCTTTTCCTTTCCTTCGTTCATTTCTACATCATCTATGGCAAGTTGGAGACACTGTCTAGGATGTCACAACCATCGCTACAAATAGCTGACTGTGTGCCTTCACCTCTCCCATTGCCACAAATAGCCTTCTGGGCTTTCTTCATTCTCATCTCTTACCACCAAATTTCAGAATCTAAAAGCTGAGCTATTGGGTCTTGTTAGGAAATTTGAATCTCCCTTATAGAAATGTCAGGAATAACAAAAAAAGACAAATCAAAAGAAAAATTTAACAATGCAAGAATTTATTTGAAAAACTAGAGATAAAATCCTCTATGTGAGAAATTGTCACAATCATACAGTATCATTCTCAATAACCCACACTCAAATACACCCAAATACTTCACAGTATTTCTCACAGATGTATTCACTGACAAGGAACTCACAAGAACACAAGAAGTGTACACACTTCTACCCGAGGCCAAGAGCATCTGCTCTCCTTGTTCTTGCTCCCTGCACATTTTGATGCAGAAATCTTCCCCATTTATAGAAAATAGCTTGCTGAATTTCTCCATGTGAAATCAGCCTTTCATGTTGCATGGCTACGATCCTATGGTAGGTTTAATGCACACCCACCATCTTTGACTCTTCTTTCTTCATGGTATTCATTGCTTGCATGCCATGCATTAATGGCATACTTACATCGTATGCATACCTTCTCCGTCCTATGCATTTCATGTACTCAACCACCCTTTTGTTTTTCCTTAATGAGCCAATGATATTGCTAAGGTATGTGCATGTCCATAGTGCTTCGTGCACCCTCCACTTAAATTCAAGCCATATATTAACAGGTTTCGTGGTTGTTTCTCAGAGATTGTGTACCAAACAACAGTCTTATTATGAGTGAGAATGTCACATTCCATAAGTTATCCCATTTTGAAGGATTGAAAAGAGAACACTAGATTCTTTTTCTTCTGGCAATTGCATAACATGATTATATGTTATATCATGCTTTACATCAAGCCAATAATTGTATTCTACTTCAGATAAGCTTCTAACTCTGAGCTTTACTGTGAGATAGCACAAAAAGAGAGAGAATAATATTAATATGGAGCAACTTATCGGTCTGTTTCAAGTTGAAGAAGTGCAATTTATTCACTTCTCTGTTTCAGCGAACAGAATCCTATGTTTTATTTCCAAAGTTGCTACAGCAAAGCTTTGTAAAAGCTAGCATGTAGTGTTTAAGGACTCACCAGGGCCTAAGAATGATTTTATATTTAAAACACTCTCTCACGTGAAAATCTTTAGGTTTAAAAAGTAAACAAAGCACGTGTCAACTTATACCTTGTACAAAAATTTCAATCTAATTGAGAAAGTTGGGGCAAATTTTTTTCTGACCGTTTTGTCAAAAAGACTCTGATACCATATCAAAAACTATCTCATCAAAAACTTAAGTTTTTAGGTAAAGATTCATTAATAATTTTATATCTAACATATAGGAGAAATCTGCACTTCTGTTCTTTAGTTTTGTTGGTCAGATACAGAGAAATAAAACATACATATTTACAGTTATATTAAGACCCTTCTAAAGTTTTAGGGTATGTTTGGGAGTTCTTTTGGAAGGGAAAGGAGAGGAGAGGAGAGGAATGAGAGAGTCCACTCCCTTGTTTGGGAGTTTTAAGTTTGAAAGGGAAAGGAGACCAAGGGTTAAACTTTGACCCTTGCACTCCTTTTTTCATTCACAAATTTCAACCCCCCAAATTGGGGGGTTTGAAGGGGTAGAGAATTAATTTACTAATTTACCCATATTGTCTACTACCATTGAATTGTTGGATAAGAAAAGAAAACAAAAAACTTGAAGTTTTATGTTTAAATTGTAATTCTTTTATATTTCTAATTAAAAATTTTAATTATATCCATCTAATGAAAAAATTATAGATAATCCCTTCTATCATCACTCTAATTTAATTAATTGCAACCCATAAAGCAATAGAATTTGCATAATTTTTCAGATGCACAGTTTATTTTCTTTTTGAAAATATATAGTATATTAATTTTTTTATGACTCATTAGAAGCAATAAGTGTATATTATATATTAATAATTTAATATTTATGAAATTTTACTTTTTTATGAAAATGTACTTAATTAGAGTATGAATTCGGTTATTGTCAATTTTTATTTTTTAATAAATAAATAATAATTACATTTATAATTAAAAAAATTGAATTAGAACAAAAGAGTGAAAAGATAATAAAGGGTAAACTAGTAAAAATATTTTACAATAAGATTTTTCCTTTCCTTTCCTTTCCTTTTTCTCATTTTAATCATCCAAACAAAGGAGAGGAAAACCCCTCCCTTTCCTTTCCCTTCCTTTCCCTCCCTTTCCTCTCCTCTCCTCTCCTCTCCCCTCCAAAAAAACTCCCAAACAGAGCCTTAGGGACTATGAGAACTGAAAAAACACAGCTCACAAGATTTTCCGCATATTTCATAGAACATTCATTTTCCAAAATTAGCAAAGTCATTCAGGTAAAGACACACATCTTGAGTAAGTGCAAAAGCATCTAATGTGTATACTGTAGTGCAAAAAATCCTGCATACTTTGATTTTCATCCAGCTTCTAACACACTAAAACTTAATTTATTGATTGAGCCAGGTTCTAGCTGAGTTGAGGAAGGATTTGCATCAACTGAAATCTTCTCCGGAAAGAAACCAGATTTTTTAGGCTCAGCCAATTCAAATACACTTTCCAACATTAAAACCACAGATGACGTGGTGAGTCTATCACTTGTGTGCTGTTGTTCTTTTAATAGCTTGTTCAGAATGTTAGACACCATTCCAGAGATATATAAGCTGCTAAATGCAATAAAACAAAAATACAAAACAAACTTGTGAGAAGGCTATCAGATTAAGACATTTACCTTCGAACTTTCTTCTGATTATGTAAATGTATGAGAAAGTGAAAAGGATCAAGAGAACCAATGGAACAGTAATTGCTACCACAGCCACCATTTTCCCATGCCCATGTTTTGCTTCTTATGGGACAGGTTCACAGAAATAAACCAACAGGGAACACACATAATCACAGATAAACAAAGTAATGGAGCACCAATGCATTTTAAAATATCATATAAGCCACATGAGCATATCTCAAGGGCGGGATCCAGTTATGTTGCTAAGCAACATGACCGGGTCCTGTTAGTAAAATTTCAACCCTCCATTTTAATTTAATATCTATCTATGGTTGTTGTGCTGCCACCTCACCCTTTTTATAAAAAAAATTCTCTTTCCTTTTCTCTTTCTCTACTTGGCGCCTTCTCATCTCCTCTGCCTCTTCACTCTTACCCACCTCACCCTTTAACATCCTTGAATTGGAACCATCTTATGCAAATTATCTCAGAAATGAGACGGGAAAGAAAATATGGATTATAGGGCCAATGTCCCTGTGTAACAGAAACGCTGCAAATAAAACAGAGAGAGGGAAATTATCCACAATTGACGAGCAAAGTTGCTTGAATTGGTTGAATTCCAAACAACCCAATTCAGTTCTTTATATTAGCTTTGAAAGCTTGGCTCGTTTTCCTCCAGAGCAGCTAATGGAAATCGCATATGCTCTAGAGGCTTCTATTCAATCATTCATTTGGGTAGTGGGAAAGATCCTCAATTCTTCTGAAAAGGAAGAAACTTAGCTTCCCAGTAGATTTGAAGAGAGGATAAAGGAATCGAACAAGGGGTTGATGAGTCCCTACCGATTGCGATTGGTTTAAAACGTATCTTGAAATCACTGACTTATCCCGGAGGTCGTACCTTGTTGGACACAAACTTGACTTCGTAAACTGGATTAGGCGATTGTTGTGCTGGTATGCAGCGCCAATGAAATTCTTACCATTCCCAGGGCCACTTCTAGAGTACATTGTCTCACCCTTTTGTCAAATATAAAACTATTCATGAACCTTCAACTAATACTTAAAGTTTTTGAGTTGTGTTAGACTATAAGATTTTTTCTAAGTATTATGAGCTAAGAAAATATCTTGTTTTGTTTATGCTTTAAATATGCTATGTTATATTGTTAGTTGTAACTGAATGGTAATGCTTGTTTTGTGAAAGAAAAAAAAAAGAGTAAAACATTTTTTTGGTCCTTGAAAGATTGTTTCGATAACACTTTAGTCTTTGAAAGATTTTTAGTAATAAATTGGTCTCTAAAAGATCATTATGTCCACCATTTTAGTCCTCCGCTAGGGTCCATTAATAGGACTTAACAGAAAATGTCACGTGGCATATTAAATGATAATGTGTCTGTTAATTGATGAAATGGCAAGCTGACTTGGCGGTCTCTCTCATTTCTCTCTCTTCCCCTCCTCTCTCGTTTCTCTCTCTCTTCCCCTCCTCTCTGAATTAAAATTGACATGGCCTAATTACATGAACTCAAGGTCGAGGGACTGAGGGAGGAAGGGTCAGGTCAGTGTGTTGGTGATTTAGTGTGGGAAAACCTTAGGCCATAATGACGCCGTTTTGTGAAGAAATTTTTTTAAAAAAATTTATGTAATGTATTATATATATATATATATATATATATATATATACAGTGCGGGGCGGGGCAGGGCTTCTCCATCCCCAGACCCGCCCCAATCAAATTACCCATANCAGGGCTTCCCCATCCCCAGACCCGCCCTATCAAATTACCCATAAAATTACCCATCCCCATCCCCATACCCATTTTTCTGCCCCATACCCATACCCGAACGGGTAAAAAAAACCAGGGCCCCATCGGGTCTGGGGCAAATTGCCATCCCTAATCTCCAGTTATAATCTTCCCCTGCTTTCAGTGAATGCAATATGAAGCAGCCAAATCTGTGCACAAACAAATTATAGGAGCTTGAGTTGTCCGAGTTGCATGACTCAGTATGAATCACCTATACCCCTTCTCTTCATTCTTGCCATGCATGCAACCTTTTCCACGTTCTTCACGTCCTAGCTCTTCGGGGTACACCGCAAGACCTGGTGGTGGTACGAGATGAGAGAGAGAGAGAGATGAGAGATGGCGGAGAGGATGATGAAGACATCGGATGTGGTGGGTGATGGTGAAGAACTGAAGGTTTGGGTGATGATACCGATGATGGGGTTGTCGAGGTCGTCAAGAGCAGGGTCGTATCAGAGACTGGTGTATCTTTGTTTGCTACCTAAACAATGATCTGTTTAGAGACCTTATTGTACCTCATGCCTGTGTAGTAGTTTAAGGAGTTACCTGGTTTGAAGAAACCCAATTTAAAGCCCCTATTAGCAGAGATAATAGTTTGATCACCAGAAAGAGATTGATTTGCGGTGATCTTGTCAGCTCCGAGGGAAAGTTGGGTGTGAAACGAGAAGCAGAGGATGAGAACAGAAAGCTAGAACCATGGTTTCTTCACGTTTTCCATGGCTCCAGAGAACAACTTTCACAGAAAAGCTTAGATATTTTTCTTCTTTGTGGGGAGGGGAGAAAAGAAGAAAAGAGAAGGAAACATCAGGGAAGAACCAGACTGAGAAGTGATCGAGGCATGTCAGAACGAGGAAGAGAGAAAGAGAAATGAGAGAGACCTCTAAGTCAGCTTGCCACTTCATCAATTAACGGACACATTATCACTTAACGTGCCACTTGGCATTTTCCATTAAGTCCCACTAACAGACCTTAGCGGAGGATTAAAATGACGGACAGAATGATCTTTCAAGGACCAATTTGTCACTAAAAATCTTTCAATGACTAAAGTGTCACTGAAGCAATCTTTCAAGGACCAAAAATGGATTTTACTCAACAAAAAAACTGTAAGGTTTGGTATGGACCAAAACGTGCTCTTTATTGTAGTTTAAACCAACTATGTATGGTTTTAGAGCTGGTAAACGAGCCAGCCCAGTCGAGCCATAGGGCCAATTTGGCCCATATCAATTTGGGCCAGTAAATGGCTAGCACAATAGCCTCCTCAGGCTGCAGGCCAAAACGAGCCAGCCCATTTTTAAATTTTTTTTTAAAGGACAAAACTTAGATAACATTTCATAGGTGTTGGTGGTGTTGTTCCCTAATTAAAACATAACATGTGTATTATTTTGTACACATCAACACCACCTTAACATCACCTATTATGTAATGTGGTTATCCCTTTCTTCTTCACCTTCTCCACCTCTCTTTCACGCTGGGTTGCATCACCACTGCATCTCTCAACTTCCCTCCCTCTCAATTTCGATTCACCTTCCGTATCCTTAGGTCGATCCTTGCTCATTTGAAAAAACCCTTCCTCTGCAAAAGCCCAGTTGCCATTGAGCACCGCTAATGGAAATCGATAAAATCTGAACACCATCAGACAAGTCCCGCACTTGCAAGGGCAAGGAGAGGCCAGTAAAGCCAATTCCAGTGAAGACCACCTCGGGACAAACTCTGGCACTACCACTACAGGTATTTTGACGTCTGATTAGAAATCAGTAACCAATTTTTTTTTTAGAGGTTGATTTGGCCTTGATCTGAATAGAATGCTGCAAATTTATTTTTCCATTTTCCTTATTTGGGTTCATGCATCTGTTGGCATTCTATGTGTATATTGATGAACACAGGATAAATGGTTTGGGTATTTTTGTTGAGATGTTACTTTGAAGAATTCTTAAATCAATATGTTAGTAATCTTTAAATTGAATCAATGGACATGAAATGATGTCTAACTTCTGGTGAGGCCTCACTTTTCTATGTTATGTGACTACTGAATTGGTTTATTTGTTAGGTGGTAGTTCTTTCCTTGTATTTGATAGAATGTCTAAATTTTATTTGATGGCAACAATCTTTCAGTTAATGAATGCATTCCAAGTGTTTGATAGAATGTCTCAATGAAGGAAGTGACAATGTGTTTATATTCTTGGTAACACAAATGATTGGTAGTGAAGGAACATTGGTTTAATAACAAAAGTAACATTGCGTCTTCAAAAAATTCCCCAAGATTTTGTGGTAGATTGATTCTTTCTTTCTTCAAATGTGTTCTTTTCTCTAAATTTGCTATGATCCATCAAACTATATTCTTGTGACCATCCATTAGATTTATATTGTCTATGCCCTTGTAATGCAATTTTCATCAAACATGTTGAACACATTTATTACTCATTAGAATGTATCTGTCAATTCTAATCCTAGAGATGAGATGAGATGGAGAACTTTTACATTGATGTTTTCTTTTATCTTTCTGCTATATTATTTTGTGTTTTCTTTCTGATGGATAGCTTATCCTCTCTTCATCTTGGACTCTTCCTTTCAATAGGTACAAGCTTTCCAACTAATCCAAACTCATGGCAATTTCCAAGATTTCCCCATCCTCTTTCTCTCTCTCTCTTCTTATATATAAAGACAAGAGTTAGCAAATTAAAATGGATGATAACTTACATATTGCACAACAGGAAGGTCAATCAAGGTATCCATAAGGCATAGTGCCTAGTTATTTTAATGTAGATATTTTGTATCAAATTTGAAGGTGAAGTCCATTGATGAAGATTAACTTTAGAAGCAAAAATGAGGAGGGCATGCAGGAATATATGGCGGACAGTGCCTTGCACTAGCAAAAAAAGTTTGAGAATTGACTCAAGGAAGGATATGGAGGAAATACTGAGAACTAAGCTTGAATAGAACCTTACACCACCCCATGCGGATGGCGAAGAAACAAGGAAAAAAGATTCAGGCAAAAGGAAAATGTTCAATACCCCATGTCAACCTGAAGCAGTCTTATGTTCTATTTATTACTGAGTTTGCCTCCAGAGGCACCTTTGGTGGGTTTCTTCAATACTAACATCCTTGTTCATTAGCCTGTCTCCAAATAAGTGCTCAAAGATGTCTTTTCTTGGCGAAGACCAGAAGAAAGTGATTGCAAAGTGGGCCAATTTCAATCTCTGATGTAACATTGTTGTGTAATCTTTATCTATTCTATGATGTAACTTTGTTCTATAATCCTTAACTATTCTATGTATAGTCTTATTTCTTTCTCCCAATATAGAAGTTGTTGAAACTTCATATGTAACTCTCTTGGTGGTTCTTTTTCCTCCCATTTTGGCCCATTACTTTTGGGATAATAAGATAAGTGAAATTCTATCAAAACCATTGACATCTACACATTGTAAATAACATTCTCTCAAATCTAATATGATGAATTTTTCCTCCTGCATGATTAATAACTTAGAAATAATGGACTTTATATACCATGATATAATGTGCAATTTTAGAATCATATTGCTTATTGATGATTTATGAGAAACACTTATTAATAACAATTCATGATTATCATTGCAGATCACAATATGTAAACCTGTCAAAAACATATACAAGAAAAAAATGTAGAATCATTGAACTAGACTTAAGCAAACCAATAAAGCTGTAAAACTACTTAAATTCTTCTGGACTAGCAAACAAAGTTTAGAAATTGTAACAAAATGACAAAAATGGTTGATCTTCATCAATCAATTGAACATCAAATAGGCTTATACAAAAACTAGTCGAAATCATGTCTTGGCTTGAGATAATGCCCCCTGCAACAACTTTTGTCTTCACCCTTTGTTAAAAATTGATGTCTTGGCATTGGAAGCTGCTCCGTAGTATTTTCCTGCAAAATTAAGCTTATGGAATTCAAAAACTGTTGCTATAAGATGTTTAAAAGTTACAAGTTCTCATAAACATGGATGGGCAATGACAAAAGCCACAATGTTAAAAATTAATAAATATCCATTATTGGTTACAAAATGGATCCAAGTATAACATCCAGTCAACCTCTTAAGGAAGGTTATAACAAAGGATACCAATAAAGGAAAATGATTATATTGAAATGATTAAGTGCTTGAAGAGCATGACTACAAAGGATACCAATAAATTCAAAAAGTTGACAACTACACACAACACTTTGGTCATTAGAGTTGAAGGTAACTCTATGCTCTCTCATGCCCTTAATCATACTCACTTCATATTCAAATAATTGCAAGTTCTGATTGCAGCATTTCAAAAGAAGATTACAAGATTTTTCATATTCCTCATGAACCAGATAAAAATAGTTGGTGTGTAGACATCTCTTGTATTTTTCAACAACATGATATCCATATTTAGTGATGGCATCTTTTGGCTCATCTCATAGTTAGACTCTATCTCCTTATACTGCATGTCCTCCAATAAGCTTTTGAAGTTCCTAAAAAACTCTAGCACATTAAAGGTCGACTTTGTGTATAATCTCAAACGACCATTGAAAATCTCACTTAGTTGTGTTGTTGTAGCACCGGCTGAAAAAGTGTCACCTATATATTGATGCCCATTTTTCTCTTTTCTGAAAGAAATCTTGCATCCATATATTTTGACAAAGGTTGTGCTTGTCAAGCAATAACTCTTAAGCATTAAGAAAATCATCCTCATACTCAAAGTCATAAATGCAACTTCTCAACTCTCTAGCAAAAGAATTTGATTTCTTAAAGGCATGATAAACATTTTTGAGTGCATTTTGGAATAAATGCCATAGGCATAAATGATGATATGATTCAAGAAAAACCTCTGCAATTGCTTTTGCCATTGCAGCATCTTGATCAGTAAAAATTGTCTTGGGCTTCTTCCCACTCATAGCCTTGAGAAAAGTCTTAAACAACCATTCAAAAGATTTAGCAGTCTTATCATATAATAATGCAGCACCAAATATCACAGTTTCACGATGATGGTTGAATCCAATGAAAGGAGCAATGGCCGTAAGTTCTTGTTTGTACAATAAGTGGTATCAAAACACACCACGTCTCCAAAATAAACATAATCTACAACCATTTTAGCATCCCATAAAATATTTGCTATTTGATAATCAACATCAAGTTGAATTTCATAAAAGAATGATGGATTCTCTATTTGCTTTGATTTAAAATAGTGAAGTAGAGTATATGCCTCTCCCTCTTCCATTTCCTTCATCCTCTTAGAATTCAAATGATTGCTAACATCTTTGGCAGTACAGCCAACATTCTCTCTCCCTCCAACTTGTTGGCTTAGAAACTCAAAAACTAATTTTTTTCGTATGCCAAAACAATTTGCCAATTCAATTTGGACAGCTTAAGCAGTAGAAACTCTCCTTTGTGATGATAATTTATGCTTACTCTAAGGGGTTGCAAATTTATGAGTATGTTCTTTCACAAAAGATGTAACTACATATTTTCCATTTGATTGCCGACCAATGGCCATTTGTGCTAAACATCCAGTTTTCACATCTTTGTGAGTTATTTTACCCTCATAATCATTTTTCTTCTTGAAGCCTTCTTTAAAACAAACAAATCTTCGAGATAGCACAATCTCCTTATCTAACTTGCTTTTATTCCTCCAATCTTTCATAACACTAAAACCAGTGAAGCCAACATACATATTATAAAAATCTATAGGCATGATCTTCTGACTCAAACTCCATACCAACATATGGAGTTAAATCTACCTCAGTCACTTCATGTTCAATGTCCTCCATCAATTTCACTGTCAAGCAAGCAAAATATATATTAGTTTCTCCCTATCCTCTATATTGTCTACACATCCCAAAACACCATCTCAAGGTGTAAATAATACAGTGACAATCATTTTATTAAGGAAATTGCAAATCATTTCTACCAAAGTTTTGAAATATCCAATTGTGCTTACATTCATTCGGGCAAAAAGACAAAGACAAGGAAAGAACTACTACCTACCAAATAAACCAATTCAGTAGTCACATAACAAAGAAAAGTAAGGCCTCACTAGAAGTTAAGCATCAGTTCATGTCCATTGATTCAATTTAAAGATTACTAACACATTGATTTAAGAATTCTTCAGAGTAACATCTCAACAAAAATACCCAAACCATTTATCCTATGTTCATCAATATACACATAGAATGCCAACAGATGCATGAATAAGGAAAATGGAAAAATAAATTTGCAGCATTCTATTCAGAGCAAGGCCAAATCAACCTCTCAAAAAAATGGTTACTGATTTCTAATCAGATGTCAAAATACCTACAATGGTAGTGTTGGAGTTTATCCCGACGTGGTCTTCACCGGAATTGGCCTTACCGGCGTCTCCTTGCCCTTGCCAGTGCGGGACTTATCCGGTGGTGTTCAAATTTTATCGATGTCCACTGGCGATGCTCAATGGCAACTGGGCTTTTGCAGAGGAAGGGGTTTTTTCAAATGAGCAAGCAGCAACCTAAGGATATGGAAGGTGAATCAGAACTGAAAGGGAGGGAAGTTGAGAGATGCGGTGGTGATGCAACCCAATGTTAAAGAGAGATGGAGAATGTGAAGTGGTGATGCAACCCAGCTTGAAAGAGATATGGAGAAGGTGAAAAAGAAAGGGATAACGACATTACATAATAGGTGGTGTTGATGTGTACAAAATAATATACATCTTATGTTTTAATTGGGGAACAACACTTTCAGCACCTATGGAACCTTACCTAATTTTTGTCCTTTTTTAAACTATTTTTATTTGTGATTAGGCTAAAAATTAATAAGGGTTTAGGCTTTTTTCTTTAGTTATTTTGACTATGTTAGGCTAACTTGTTAATGAATCTAATTGAACAAAACAAAACATGCATAAAGTAATAAATAAAATTAAAATAAAGAATCAAAGATATATATAAAAAAAAAATGCATGTAAGTGTAAATTTAAAATAAATATGCATAAGTAATTAAACAAATTGTAGTAGTGTATACTTTCAATTCTAAATAACACTTACTAATATGATTTGATGGTGTTGTCTAACCTTAANACTATAATACTATTTAAAAAAAAAAAAAAGGCCAACCCAGCCTAAACCCGAATAGGCCACATGCCAATTTAAATCGAGCCAGATTGACCCAGTTCTATTCAGGTCAACTTTTTTCTGGCCCAACCCTCCATTTTTGTGGGCTAAAACGGGCCAACCCATAGGGTCTAGCCCATTTTACCAGTTCTATTGTTGGTATCTTGTATATATAGCAACAAAATGAATGAAACTCATTTAAGAATTTTCTACCACAGAAAAGTACTTATATTATTATTTTTTCTACTGTTTTTCTATTATTCCTCCTCCTCTGATTGTGTAACATGGTATCATAGCCTTAAAGCTCTTCAAGTACTGTGAGTAAAAGAAAAAACCAACAAGACTTCCTCTCCTAAAAAACCTTCAAAAACCAGAGAGAAAAATCCATGGCTTCAAGTAGCTACTCTACTTCATCTCCTCCATCTTTCACATGTGAAAATTACCCAATTTGGGCTGTGAAGATGAAGGCATACCTTAGAGCATTTGACTTGTAGGGAGTAGTAGAGACAGGAGGACAACTAGCTCCTCTACCTCAAAATCACACTATAGCTCAAATGAAATAGCATAAAGAGAAGTGTGCTAAAGAATATAAAGCACTAGCAACTATTCATTCATCTTTGACAAATGATATTTTTCCTAGAATCATGCATTATGAGATAGCAAAGCTGGCTTGGGATAAATTTAAAGAGGAGTTCCAAGGTAATGATAGAACCAAGAAAATGTAAATGCTCAACTTGAGGTAAGAGTTTGAACTGTTGAGGATGAAGGAGTCAGAGACTATCAAGGAATTTGTGGATAGGCTCATAAAGATAGTGAACTAGCTAAGCCTGCTTGGTGAAAACTTATTGAGCAGAAGATAGTGGACAAGGTTATCATCAGTGTGCCAAAGGGGTTTGAGTAAAAAATCTCCTCTCTGGAACTTGTAAAAGATTTATCTCAGTTAACAGTAACTAAGGTAGTTAGTGCCTTCCAAGGCCTGGAGCAAAGAAAGGCTTTAAGGCAAGATGAGTCTACTAAAGGTATTTCTTAAGCAAAGTTGAAGGAAAAGTAAGCTAGAATTAGTGGAGGTAAGAAGCAATATGGTGAGTTGAAGGAGAAAGATTAGAAAATAGGAGATAACAACAAAGGAACAACTGGGAAAGGCAAGTATCCCACCTATCCTCATTGCAAGAAGAAAAGTCATAGTGAAAAATTTTGCTGGTTCCGGCCAAATGTTAGATGCAGAGCTTGTAACCAACTTGGCCATGTTGAAAAAGTCTGTAAGAACAAAGGAAACCAACAGGGACAGCAAGCACAAGTTGCAGAAAATTATGAGCAAGGTGAAGAAACTCTTTGTAGCCACTTGTTATGCTGCAAACAGTGGCAATAATACTTGGTTAATTGATAGTGGCTGCACAAGTCACATGACTCATGATGCTAGCATATTTAAGGAGCTAGATGACACTTACATTTCTAAGGTGAAGATAGGCAATGGAGAGTATATAGATGTCAAAGGGAAAGGTGTTGCTACTGTTGAGACATCTTCAGGTATAAAGCTCATATATGATGTTCTTTCTGTGCTTGACATTAGCCAAAATTTGCTAAGTGTAGCACAAATGCTAGAAAGTCATTACACCTTGCATTTTCAGGATAAGTCATGCATTATATTTGACCCATTTGGTTGTGAGTTTATGACTGTTGAAATGAAAGATAAAAGTTTTCTAGTTAAATGGAAACAAGTTAGTAGCCATGCTTACTCATGTGTTGAAGATGACTCAATTTTATGGCATAAAAGACTTGGCCATTTCAGTTATTCAACTTTAAAACATATGCATTCAAGAGAGTTACTGTTAAACTTACCTGTCATTGAAGATAATGTTGAAGTAGAGGCGGGTAACGAGCCAGCCCACGGGCCAAAACGGGTCGGGCCAGCAAAATCTCAGCCCACTTCGTGCTGTGGGCCCAAATAGGCCAAAATCTATTTTTTAATATTTTTTTCCATGCTTATTTTTGAGAGAATATGATAACATATTAGTTATGAAACATCAAATATTAACATACTTAATCAAATACAACAATCAAGTCACTTGAGTCTTGACTGAAACAAATCTAATAAATTACTAATGTCCCAAAACTCTTGTATTTCGATATGGGCATTTGTGCAAATGACGCCATCAATAGCTTGTTCCACACTTTGTTGGATGTATATGATAAACTTTCTCACAAGCCTTACACTTTGCACAAGCTCTTAGTAACCCATTCTCATCTTCTACATCAACATTTTAAAAATATTCCCAAATAGTAGGCCTTCTAAAGCCATTAGCATCTCCCATAATTCTGAAGAATAAATAATAATCAAACCAATAACCAAGTTTAAATGATTATAGCTCAAACCAACAATCAAACAATGAAGCATAAATAACATTCAAAGCAATAAAACCAAGTAGTCTAATCAAAGTATCAAACCAACAAAATAACAACCACTAGAGCAACTTGCCTTATTGTTGGTTGTGCCTCACAATCATTCACAAAAAGTAGAAAAAGGAAAAGGAAATGAAAAAAGACAACAAGAAAAGAGAAATAAATAGACCACTACTAGGCTACTATGATTGTGAGTAAAGCTATTTAAGTATGGTCTATGAATGAAACAAATCACTAGACTAGTAGCAAACCTGAAAAACTATATATTCATATGTCTATTGATTGTTCTTTATTTTTCCTAGCCAAGTCATTAATTTGCAAAAGTCGTTTTATTTGCTTAATTATGATCATTATTGAGTTAAATAACAAAAGCTTCTCTGCATCAAGAATAAAGAAAAAAACTTCATACTTCTGTCCCCATGTATTATAAGTTTATAAATTTAGATGAATCGTGAAACTAATATTTTGGTTTTCTAGAGATAAGGCAATTTTTTATTTGGTCCTTACAGATAAATTCTCAAAATCGAGAATTTGGAATTTCAAGTTTATAACTTGGCCATTTGTTGTTTTATGAATCAAATAAGAATGGGCAACAGTGCTGCCATATGAAGATGAGATGAAACACAAACAAGTAAGCATGATAGGCATATCAACGTATCAACACATCAATGCCTTTACTTTTACTCTGAAAATTCCAGCACATATTCAACTGCACGGCTGCCATATTATTGCGATTCACAAATAAAGAAAACAACACTCCAAATTTGTTTGGTTTCCAGTGCAATTTTTTTCCCACAAGCAAACAAGACAAAAATACCAAGAAAATTGAAAGAACAAAGAAGAAAGACAGACCCTAGATGCTTTTGCAGGATTTCAAGAGCCGGTGAGAAGTGCAAATAAAATATAAGGGCAATGCTCATACTTTTGTTATAGCATCTATTTTACCAAAGAGGAAGGGGCAAAACAGAAAATAGAAGAAGACCTATCACTAAATTCCATAAGAATATGCACAGAAACTACTAAATACGCCACATTAGCATGACAAAGACAAACCTCAGAGAGAAGATCTAACTTCTAGCATTTCCATTAGCCTTTTGAATCTGTGACAAGCAAAACAAAAATGTGAATGCAAGAGAGAGAAATAATTGCAGAAATCGGCATTAACCCATAACAAAAAATTCATACCCATTAACCCATACTCCATAAATAATATTTCCAAATTAAAAATAAAATAGAAAGGAGTACTTGATTTTTAGAGCAGAAGCTAAAAAAACATGGGAGTGAGTCAGTGAAGAGAGGCGGAGAGGGGGAGAACAAGGAGTAGTGCTGTTGGACTAGAGCTCTTGATCGACAATGACCAAATCGGAGAGGCGGAGAGGGGGAGAATGAGAAGTGGAATGCTGAGTTAGGGATTACAAAATGAATCAGCAAATGGCAATTGCAAGCTTGGAAAAAAAAAAAAAAAAAGACCAAATCGGGCCAGTCGAGCCAACCCAGCCCGAACCCGATCGGGCCCGGCCAAATTGACCTAGTTTTAAATGGGCCTATAATTTTAGAACCCAACCCATCATTTTATCGGGCCCCACCGGGCTCAGCACATTTTACCAGCTCTATGTTGAAGTGTGTGATGTTTGCCAATATGGAAAACAGACCAACTTGCCATTTTCAAATAGTACTTGGAATTCTTCTAAAAAGTTGTAACTTATTCACTGTGATGTATGTGCCCCTATGAGTATTTCATCTCTAAATGGCAGTAGATACTTTATGTTATTCATTGATGACTTCTCTAAATGGTGTTGGGTGTATTTCTTAAAACAAAAATCTGAAGTTCTGGATGTATTCAAGAAATTTAAAGCTATGTTAAAATACTCAAATTAGATAATGGAACTGAGTATACTTCTAGGGAATTCAAGACAATTTGTGAGCAAGAAGGAATTCAGCATCAACTAACTATTCCTTACACTTCTCAACAAAATGGAGTGAATGAAAGGAAAAGCATATCAGTAATGTAAATGGCCAGATGTTTTCTGTTTGAGAAGGGTTTCCTAAAAGTTTCTGGGCTAAGACAGTCAATACCTCAGTATACTTGCTGAATTTGTTACCTACTAGAATCTTGAAAGGAAAAACTCCTTATGAAGTTTGGCATGAAACAAAGTCATCAGTTGTGCCTAAAGAGAAGAAGACCAAAATTAATGAAAAGGAAGAAGCTAGAATTTTCTTAGGGTATAGCAATAATAATAAAGGGTACAAAATATACATCTTGAAGACAAAAAAAAAATTTCTTGTTAGCGGGCATGTAAAATTTGATAAATTCTCCAAATGGAATTGAGATAGAAATGAAGTTGATCTAATTGTGTCTATATGTGAAGTTGATCCAAAAGAAATGAGAGTAAATCAACTCTATATGTGAAGAAAGCTGGAGCTGAAGTTGATTTGATTGTGTCTTTTTATGTTGATGATGTGTTAGTCACATGTGGAGATTCAAACTCTTTGCAGCAGTTCAAGCTGAATATGGAGTAGGAGTTTGAAATGTCTGATTTATATGAAATGTGTGAGTGTTAGTATGCTCCTAAATAGGAGATTAAAACAATATAGAACAAAATCACTAATTAAAATTTTTCTATAATAACCAACTTTTAAAAAAGAACTTGTTTTACAGCTTGTTCTTTATAAACCCATAAAGCCACACACAAATAGATTCGGATTTTGATGACCATGAATGACTCACAGATAATCACCCTAAAATATATCCAGAAATTCAAGGACCATATAAGCGCAGATAAAGTATTTAATCAAGTTAAAGAATCTGCTTAAAACAAGATTTTTAGCAAGCTTAACTCATAACCAGTTTATCATACATGAAACTAGTTTATGCTGCAAATAACAAAAATAGATAGAGTATGGAAAAGAGATTTAGCTCATAATTTTTATAGTAGTTCGGCCAAACACTATCTACGTCCATTCTCCCAATGCTAGAGTTCCACTAGCAACTAGGTTATTTGTCCAAGCTTACAATCCCTAGTTTCTTAAGAGATAACCAGAAACTTTCTCAAATTGATTTTACAAGAGCTCACCAGTAAACTCCTTTTCTCTAGTTTTACAAAAGCTCACTAGAAACTTTCTCTCCCTCTAATCAAGAATAGAGGTCACTCTCCCCAGTTTTCCCTAATGGAAATCTTTATTACATAAACCCGAAATAGGTTTAGTCCCAATAGAAAAATAAAACTCTCTTAAAGAATAATATACAAGGATTAGTATAGACAGATGAGAAGACAATGAACTTGATTTGTAATGACATAGAATTTTCTTCAAATTTTTGCTTTTGTTCTTCTCTTAATTCACCAGCATTTGGGTCTTCAATTTATAGAAGTCTAGTGGTAGAGGATGACCGTTTAAATTGTAGACAAAGTCTTCAATGCTTGGCTGTCAATTTGTGCTATTTTAGGAATCTTTTTATTTCTCTTTGATTTGTTTCCTAATATAGCTTATCATTTGAAAAACTTCCTTTTATATAATTCTAACAGCTATTTTCTAATTGATTGCTTCCAAAGTCTACTCTTCTAATTGATTGATATTTTCTCTGGAATATTCTTTGAAATTCAAAATATCTTCAGACTTTCTCTGCCACATCAACATATATGATCTTTTGTGAAAAACAAGTTCTGTACGAGAATTGGTTATTGCTGAGGCAAAAACTGGTTCTTCTTCTTGACCCAAGATGATCATTAACTTGTCACTTAATTAAACAAATTAGGGTTAGTGATAGTGTTTCTACTAAGGTCATTTGTTACCATCAAAACTATGGTTGGAGAACCGTGGACCCAACAATCTCTCCCTTTTTTATGATGACAAATGCCTGGAAATATCTCCCCTTGAGAATATACTTACATTTGAACAAGTTCTCAAAACCAGTTCAGAAAGTAGTAAAATAGATGTTCTAATAGAGAGTCTTTCATTTCCCTGTAATAATAGCATAATAGCAATTCATCCAGATTACTTCAAATTATCAGAGTATATAGGAAATATTAAGAGAGATATTCTTTTTAGCATATCTCCCCCTTTGTAACTGATCTTTCCAATCTTTTTCCCCCCTTTGTCATTAGCAAAAAGGACTAAAGGAGCAACCTGCATAAGGAGTTTAGTCGAAGCAGAGATAAAAATAATATTTAATCATCTTTCCACAACTTCTCCCCATTTGACGTTATCAAAAAGACCAAGGGAGGAAAATACTAGATCCTACAAAATGTCTTAGAACACCAATTAATATGATAAGATTCTTAAGCACAGAAGATGTTAATTTAACAATTAGATATAATGTTATGCACACAAAAGAAACTACCTAGAGGACTATGAATGTGCACGCCAAAAAATAAATCTTGAGTGTTCATAGAGATTAGACATCATAGACACACATAATCAGGATGAGAAGGAGTGAGAGACCTTGAGATCAAAAAGCTCCTTCTTGGTTGCAGCCAAATCTTCCTTTGCTTCAATCAACTCATTTTTTGTTCCAACAAATTTCTTTTCTGTTATAGCCAACTTTTGTTCCACAGAAGCAAGTCTAGTAAAGCAATCCAAAAACTTGGACTAGAAAATTTTAAGTCTCTATCTAATTTGATTTTTCAGCTTAGCAAGATTTAGATTAGCTATCCAGGATGTAAGATCAACTAGCTTTCAAGGAGAAACTGGTTTTTGAACAAGCACTGATTCTACCTTTGGTTCTAGTTCTGGTTCTGATTCAAGAACTGGTTCTTTTCCTTTAGCACTAGAGCCAGCATACTTGTCACTTAGTTTAAGAGTTTCTTGAATTATGCAGATGAAGAATCATAGATCAAGAATGCAATGCTCTATGTATTGCCTTTAATAGCTTTGCCCTTGCCCATCATTCTTGCAGACCTCTTGAGATTTCCTTTAGTTCTCATGGTAAAATAAGTTTTTATAAATTTTCAAGAGAATAACATCATAGAACTAGTTTTCAAACAAGTTCAGAGACCAGAAAACAATGAAATAACCAAGTTGTCTCAGCAAACTCTCATAACCTAAGGACTTACATTTATTTGAATTGGACATTTATAGTCCTCAGTTATTTGCAAAAATGCACATAATGAAAATGCATGATTATGCATTAAGCCTTTTACTAAATAAACATTATCTATAAGAAGTTTGAGGTTATATCAACTTTATATACTCCCACAATTTTGCCTTTTGCCATTGTCTCCAAAAAATGACATCTCCCATATATCTCTTATTAAAAGAGATGAACTTGGACAAGTCTCTAGTCATATGCCTCGAATAGCCACTGTCCAAGTGCTAGTAATCACTATTGGCTCTTAAAGCAAACCTGCAAACAAGTTTAAGAGGTTTTTGGTGCCCAAACTACTTTGGGTCCTTGGTTGTTAGTAGCAATAGTACCCTTAAGTACCAAAATCACCTTCTTGGCCACAAATAATTTCTTAAATGAGCAATTATAAACATGATGACCTTCATGATAACAATAAAAGCACACTTTCTTAGAAGTAGAATAAGAACCCGAGGCTTTGACAAAGAAGTTTCTAGATAACTTTGATGGTTGGGGTTCACAATACCTTAAACTAACTTTGTCTTGCTCAAGTCTCTACCTTCCTAGCAGAATATTCAAGTTATCATGCCCTTGAATAAACTTAGCTACATTCTTTGACAGCTCATCTACTTTATTTTTCAAATCACTATTCTCTTTGAAAATAGGAGTAAGACAATTATTCTTTTTAAAGAGATCATTTTCTTGCTGCATAGCATTAAGCTTTTGAATAAAGTCAAAATTATTTTTCTTCAAAGATTCAATTTCTTTGAACTGCTCCTTGATTATTTTCTTAAGGGCTTCAATCTTGGCAACCCTATTTTCATAATCAAGAGCTAGTTCTTCAAAAGCACAAATTAACTCTTCATTTGTAAGAGGAGGCTCAAGATTAAGATCAGAATCACTTTCCTCTTCATTTTCGTTGCTGCTATGTGCCATGAAATAGTAATTTGCTAGATTTTTCTTATCTGACTCCTCATTATTGGAGGTTGAATCTATATCACTCCATGAAGTGGTCATAGCCTTCTTTATTCCTCTTCTATAGAACTCCTTATTCTTAAGGTTAGGACAATTTGATTTGTTGTGCCCTGGCTTCTTGCATTCATAGCACGCAATGGGGTCTTTGCTGGTTTCACCTCTGGTGTTTTTAGATTGAAATTCTTTATGTCATTTTGTCTTTTCATTTGATGAAGAAATTTCTTTGAAACTAAAGCCACATATTCATCACTGGGAACTGGTTCTATTGAAAGAGAACTAGTTTCCTGAGTTGTGATTGTAAGAGCTAAACGCTTATTCTTGTGATCTTCTAGTATGTTATTCTTTTCAAATAGCATCATTTGATGTGTTTCAAGTTGCCCTCTCAGCTGATCAACAATCATGTCATTTGTTTCAACATATTGAAGAAGCACAATAACTTTTGTTTCCCAGCTTTATGTCAAGCATCTAAGGAGTTTCTTCACTTGCTCCTTTTGGGTATATTATCTACCAAGGCTCTTGAGATTATTTATAATTCCAAGAAACCGAGAAAAGAATAACTCCAAAGGTTCATCTTTTTCCATATGAAACATTTCATACTGAGATCTAAAGATATTGATTTTGGCTTCTTCTTTTAGATGGCTTGTTCCTTCATGTACTGCTTTGAGTCTATCGCACATCTCATTTGCCATATTACAAGAGACGATGTGCTCATACTCTTTTGAGGATATTGCACACACGATGTTGTACCTTGCTTTGGAGTTCAATGTATACATGAGTTGATCATCCGGTGTGTACTCACTTTCTTCTTTTGGAACTTGTATCTCGTCAACCATCTTTGTTGGTGGTGTCATTCCATTCATCATAATGGCCTATACTTTGTAGTCGATGGATTCTAGATACATCTCCATTTTTTCCTTCAAATACTTATAGTTGTCACCATTAAAGAAAGGTGGCTTGTGGGAAGAGTGAGCTGAATTTTGCATGTTCATAATACCTACAAAGATTAAAAAAATTTAGATCTTTAACTCAAGGTAGTTAAACCCACTAAAAGAGCCAAGGGCTCTAATACCAATTGAGAGTGTAGGTATGCTCCTAGAGGGAAGGTGAATATGAGATTAAAACAATATAGAACAAAATCACCAATTAAAACTTTTTCTATAATAACCAACTTTTAAACAAGAACTTGCTTTACAACTTATTCTTTATAAACCCAAAAAATCACACACAAATAGATTTAGATTTTAATGACCATAAATGACTCACAGATATATATCCAGAAATTCAAGGACCATATAAGTGCAAATAAATTATTTAATCAAGGTAAAGAATCAGCTTAAAACAAGATTTTTAGTAGGCTTAATTCATAACCAGTTTATCATACATGAAACTAGTTTATGCAACGAATAGCAAAAATAGAAAGAGTAGGGAAAAGGGATTTAGCCTAGAATTTTTATAGTGGTTCAACCAAACACTACCTATGTCCACTCTCCCAATGCTAGAGTTCCAGTAGCAACGAGGTTATTTGTCTAAGCTTCTACAATCCCTGGTTTCTTAAGAGCTAACCAGAAACTCTCTCAAATTGGTTTTACAAGAGCTCACCAGTAAACTCATTTTCTCTGGTTTTACAAAAGCTTACCAGAAAATTTCTCTCCCTTTAATCAAGAGTAGAGGTCACTCTCCCCAGATTTCCCCAATGGAAATCTGTATTACAAAAACCTGAAATAGGTTTAGTCCCAATAGAAAAATAAAACTCTCTCAAAGAATAATATACAAGGATTAGTATAGAGAGATGAAAAGACAATAAACTTGATTTGTAATGACATAGAATTTTCTTCAAATTTTTTGCTTTTGTTCTTCTCTTAATTCGTCAGCACTTGGATCTTCAATTTATAGGAGTCTAGTGGTAGAGGATGACCGTTTAAATAGTAGACAAAGTCTTCAATGCTTGGCTGTCAATTTGTGCTATTTTAGGAATCTTTTTATTTCTCTTTGATTTGTTTCCTAATATAGCTTATCATTTGAAAAACTTCCTTTTATATAATTCTGACAACTCTTTTCTAATTGATTGCTTCCAAAGTCCACTCCTCTGATTGATTGATGTTTTCTCTAGAATATTCTTCGAAATTCAAAATATCTTAAGACTTTCACTACCACGTCAACATAGATGATCTTCTGAGAAAAACAAGTTTTGTACGAGAACTGGTTGTTGCTGAGGCAGAAATTGGTTCTTTTTCTTGACCCAAGATTATCACTAATCTGTCACTTAATAAAGACACTTAAACAAATAAATTAGGGTTAGTAATAGTGCTTCTACTAAGGTAATTTGGTATCATCAAAACTAGGGTTGGAGAATCGTGGACTAACAAAATGAAGTATTTTCTTGGTATGGAAATTGAACAATGCGATGCTGGAATTTTCATTTCACAAAAAAAATATGCTTGGGAACTTTTAAGAAGTTTCATATGGAGAGATCAAAGCCTATGTCTATTCCTTTTGTTGTGAATCAGAAGCTGTCAAATAATGATGAGACTCATTTTATAGAAGCATAATTGGAAGTCTACTATATTTATCTATTACCAAACCTGATGTAATGTTCTCTGCAAGTTTGCTTTCAAGATTCATGCACTCACCAAGTCAATTTCATATGGGTGTAGCTAAGAAAGTTCTTAGGTACAAAAAGGGAACTACTAATTTTGGCTTGTGGTATTTGAAGGATAAAAGTAATAAGCTTGAAGGCTATGTAGACAGTGACCATGGATGAAGCGTAGATGATGCCAAAAACACTTTAGGTTATTGTTTTTCATTTGGTAATGGTGTTTTCTCATGGAATTCAAAGAAACAGGAAGTTGTGGCCCAATCAATAATTGAAGTTGAGTATATGTCAGCAACAAATGCTGCTAATCAAACCATTTGGCTTGGAAAAATCCTAGCTGATTTGGAGCAACACCAAAATGAAACTACTACAATTTGGGTTGACAACAAATCAGCCATTGCCATTGCCAAAAATCATGTGTAGCATGGCAGAACTAAACACATAAATATCAAGTTTCATGTAGTTAGAGAGTATGAAAGACTAGGTGAAGTTAATTTGGTGCATTGTAGTTCTGAAGACTAGATAGCATACATCATGACCAAGGCTCTTCCTAGAGTCAAATTTGAATTACTAAGATCAAAGCTTGGAGTCTTTAAGAAAAATCTCAAGGAGGAGTGTTAGACTATGAGATTTTTTCTAAGTACTCTAAGCTGAGAAAATATCTTGTTTTGTTTGTGCATTAAATCTGTTATGCTATCTTGTTAGTTGTAAATGTATGATAATGCTTATTTTGTGGGAAAAAAGCTGTCAGGTTTGGTATGGATCAAAACCTGCTCTTTACTGTAGTTTAAAACAACTATGTATTGTTGGTATCTTGTATATATAGCAGCAAAATGAATGAAACGAATTTTCTGCCACATAAAACTACTTTTGTTACTTTGTTTTATGTTGTTTTTCTACTATTCCTCCTTCTCTGATTGTGTAATAGGTTGAATCAGTTCTTGACACCTTTTACATTACTAATTCAAGGTAACTATTATGTACAATCCCCGTTGTGAATTCTCCTGTAGAAGAGTCATCCCAATTCTTCCATGAAGATAAGTGTCGATCAAGGCTAGATTTGAGGTCCCATCCCAACTTCATTTTCGACAACAATGTGTCACAAGGATAGTCGAAGCTTTGCCACAAGTAACTTTAAAGATCATTGGCTTTCTGGTCTTTTAGAATTAAGTTTCCAGAATCTAAAAGCTACACAATGGGATTTGAGGTATTTCTTGTTGAGTTTGATGACCAAACAATGCTCTTGTTCTGGGCAAGTACAAGGTTTCCTTTTCTATATATGCTCAATATGCTGGAGTTGTCTTTGATTGGGTTGCCATGGTAAGCAACCCAAACAACAATTCTAACAAGGATTTTTGTGTACCAAATTCCGAGGTAGCGGTTTGAACAATTACCTGGACTGAAGAAACCCAGTTCAAAGGTTCCATTGTTGGACACCAAGGTCTTGCCATCTGGAAGAGTCTGAGACTGGGTAATGGTATAGTTTGCAAAGGAAAATCAAGGAAGAGCAGCTCGATGATTAAAAGCATAAACGAAATAAGGATTGCCATTACTCTAGTTAATTTGTGCTACTTTTCACATGTTAGTAAGATATATTCCCATGATGTTGGACTAATAAGCATGAACCTTGCCTTGCAGTTGCAGGTCTTTCATGTATTGATATTTTCACAAATAGAGACAAACAAACTTCCAATTTTCTACAAGACAACATTAGAAAGAGGTCAGTACTATGATACCCCCTCTTAAAGTAGGTGGGCTAAGAGCCAGCCTGTCCATGGGTCTCAATGAGAACTACAACGTGATTTTGGTGTCATTATAAAGATTTTGAAAAATTGAAGTTCTTAATATGTTCTAGAATATTTAACTCTTTCATAAAATTTATGAACGACAAAATATAGGAAAATATGTCAAAAAGCTTACTTAAAAGTAATTATTTTTTGGCACATTTTTCTATATTCTGTTATTCTTGCATTTTATAAAGAACTGTGTATTTTGGCACATAATGTGTGATTAGTTTTTAGAGATCTTAACAATGACACTAAAATTACTAAGTGAGTCTCACCCAAACTCATCAAACTTGGTGAGAGTAGCATTACCACCTCTTAGACGGGATAACACAATGTTCAGCTTAGAACAAAATATTAGATATGATTAAAAAAAAAAAAGGCACACATAGTGAAGCTTGATAAAAGATCTTTACTAAATCCCCACTGTTTTCTTTGTGTTTGATTCAATTTGGTCTCCTCCAACTAAAATATGATACTTTGGTTCAACCTCTCATCAAGTAAAATATTACTTGTTTTAAGATCTTTATAGATTATTCTCAATCTAGAATCTTGATAAAGATAGACAAGTCCACGAACAATTCCACATAATGTGAAAACGCTTCAACCAATCTAGCAATTTGCCTTTTGTTTCATCCGATCCATCCAAAGTAAATATTCATGTGACTTGCACGTGATAGGTGGGGGCCATTTCTATGCAATTAGTCAAATGTTGACTTAGCAAAAATTTGTCCTAACTAGGCTTTTGTGTTCACCAAATGTGAAAATGCAGAGGAGGAAAAGAAAATTTTACTCAAAAAAATACAAATGGTAATTAATTTTTTTTTTCTTTTTTAGTAATGCTATTAGTATACTACTTAGGTTCCTAGTATATCATATTAGTATATTTTGAGGTAAATAGCTTAATTAAGAGTTTATATGAAAAATGATTTGTTGTATAACTTCTAATGGAATAAGAGTTTAAAAATAAGTTAATTTGTGTTTGAATACTCTATTCAAAAAGTATTTTTATATTAAATTTAAATGTTTGAATGAATAACTACACCAATTACTTTTAATAATAGAAATTACTAAAAGGGCCCAAGCAGTTCTTACTTAAAGAACTAAAGAAATTGTTACAACTTTCCTTCGAGATGGAGAGACCATTAGGGGCGTACACAACCCAAACCACCTGCAATAAACCGATCGAAACCGATCAGAAATTGGAAAATCGAGCAGTTGCAGATGAAACCCAGACGGGATCAGATGGCTGATATTAGAGAGATTTCGATTTGAACCGGTCGGTTCAGTTTTCACTCAGTAAAACCGAGGTAAACCGAACTCGGTTGAACCCCATATCGATTGTTTAGCTAGTCAGCTATGGATCTAGACTTTCTGCCTTTGGGTTCTTTATTTGATTATTTCTCATGCTGTTTTTAACAGCATAGCTTGTGAAATGTTGAAAACAATCTCTGCTGCACAAACTCCTCTTAGGTCTTTAACCAAGATCTTAACTTGTGTGCATTCAATCTCCACTGAATCTTTGTCACCATTGTCTTATACTCCGCCGAAGTTGTTAACTCCTTCTAGTTAGACTCCATATGCACCCTATTCCTAGACATTGAAGCAGAAGAAAGATGATGCAGATGAAGTCATCTCCTTTTATTAGGGTGCTTTTCTCCCAAATTATTGTACAAATGGGATATTAGACTTTTGTTAAGGATATTTCTGTCAACTTATCTCTTGTGAGCAAGTGTGAAGATTATTATTAATAGTCAACAAACATTGAAAGAATTATCATAAAAGAAATTTTAGGNACTCGGTTGAACCCCATATCGATTGTTCAGCTAGTCAGCTATGGATCTAGACTTTCTGCCTTTGGGTTCTTTATTTGATTATTTCTCATGCTGTTTTTAACATCATAGCTTGTGAAATGTTGAAAACAGTCTCTGCTGCACAAACTCCTCTTAGGTCTTTAACCAAGATCTTAACTTGTGTGCATTCAATCTCCACTGAATCTTTGTCACCATTGTCTTCTACTCCGCCGAAGTTGTTAACTCCTTCTAGTTAGACTCCATATGCACCCTATTCCTAGACATTGAAGCAGAAGAAAGATGATGCAGATGAAGTCATCTCCTTTTATTAGGGTGCTTTTCTCCCAAATTATTGTACAAATGGGATATTAGACTTTTGTTAAGGATATTTCTGTCAACTTATCTCTTGTGAGCAAGTGTGAAGATTATTATTAATAGTCAACAAACATTGAAAGAATTATCATAAAAGAAATTTTAGGTAAGTTTTAAAATTATATTTTACTCTACTTTAATTATTAACTTATGGTTATTTGAAATTCTACATTATCAATATTTATTCTATGATTTTTAGTAATATATAAAATTATAAATGATCACTAATCATTAAAAATAATGATGTATTATAAAATAAAAAATAAAATATAACTCTACAATTTATCTAAATTAATTTTATTTAAACTCCTTTATAATTTTTATAAATATTTTTTTAGTACAACTTTCCTACGATACCCAATCGGCCGTTGGTATATAATTCCATCCCGTTTAGCCCGGCTCAACGGCTGCTAATTAAGGAGCCACAGTGTGGTCCGCATTGAGCCACCTGTTTCGTCAGCGGGGTTTGCAGGCCCTCCTTTTCGGGACTCTCATAGAACCCACCCCCTTGGGAAAGAGATAGTGAGCGCCCTCCTTCTCCTTCGACCTCGGCAATCGCTTGCTTGGGTCCTTTCTCTCTCAACCTTCCACCGAAATTGCTCACCGGATCCACTCTTCTCCGTTGCTGGCCACCGTATCCTCCATTGTCGCCGGTTTTGAAGCTTATATCTCCACCAGTGTAGAGCTTTCTCTCTCTAGCCACACGGACCAACGTTCCGCTTGTCGGTGTTTCTTTATCTAGAAGTTGAATCGAGCTTCACCCAGATTCTATCTCGAGATTTGACAGCAACCCATCTCGATTTTCGAACCGAGACTAGCGTACGCTGAATCTTCAAGCGGTGGGTGATCTCTTGTGGAAGGTTTTATTCCTGTTCATTTCTCACTAAAAGGATCATTTTTTGAATGATTGGGTATTGATGCTTAATCTAATGATTGAAACATGATATAAGTTATGTGAGTTCGTGAGATGGATGTTACATGTTACATGCTTAATCGAATAATGTTACATGACATCATTGGATATGGATGCTTGCCTTAGTCTGGTAATCGTGAAATGGAATAAGCGATGTGCGTTCGTCTGGTTCATTCTGTATCGAGATTAGCATAGAATTATGTGTCTTGCTGGATTGGTTTTGTATGGTGGTTGTCATTTGTGGAAAATTTCCTCTATTTCTTGAATACTTTAAGCTTTGGTATTAGTGTGAGTGGAAGATCAAGGCTGGTCTGGTGAGTTTTGGTCTGTCATATTTGATTTTGTGTCCTACTCTGATGGGTATTGATTTTGATGCTTGATACTGATTTAAAAAATGCTGCTTGATGATGGTGTGTGTTTTTGGTACCTAGTCTGATCTGTTGGCTTCTTGATTAGTCATATTCCTTTGACAAGCTCTGTTCTATCAGAAAAATATAAATCATTTAAGAACCTGAATTTTTGTGCTATATTGGTTGTTATATTGAACTTAGTGGCTGTTGTTGAATCAGTGAAGGCTGTAATCTAATTGTGGTGCATCTGTCTGTATGTGCACATTAAAGAGTTTTGTTAGTTTGATTAATCTTCTTTACACACAGAGAACGTGAGAAGTAATGATTCCATGGGTACTTTAACAGGGGCAGGTGAATATAGTCTTGGAATGAGAGTAGTGATCTAAATGGTTGACGCGTAGCCCAACAATACAAGTGAGGTTACCTGTCAAAACCATTTGAGTTCTAATATGGCATCCTCTGAACAGGAGCGTCCTGTTCGTGTCTATGCTGATGGGATCTACGATCTCTTCCACTTTGGCCATGCCCGTTCCCTTGAGCAAGCCAAGAAATCGTATGTATTTTCCTGTCTTCCTCCCGCACTGTTTGCTTCAATTGCAATTTTGTTTACTTGTTATGATCTGCATGGTCTTATGTGCCACTTTTATTGTGTTATTTTCTCTAATTTATAATTTTTTTTTTATTTCAGTTATCTAAGAGGTACCTGTTACTCCTTAGAATTATATCCTTTATTTTCTGTGCTTCTTGTAATGGTTTTCTTCATTTTAATAATTTGATTCTTTTATCTGCTTCAAAGCCCTCATTCATATTTCTAGGAGATTTTTGCCTACTTTTTTCATTAGTATTCAGCTAAGGTTTATCATATAATAGTTATTTTCTCTTTCTCTTTGAGATTCAGGTTCGTTGTGTAGGTCGTTAATGCAATTTCTTTACTTATGTCCTAACTTTTAAATTTCAATACTTAGAGATCTTATTCTTAACACTGATCTGTAAATTATGAAGTCTTAGGTCCTGGTCCCTTCCAGTTACACTTTTTGTTGTAAATGTGTTAAAGATTATGGATTTTAGATTTCTGCTCTTTGTGAATTGTGACTGAAGGAGAAGCAAAATTAGGGTTTGGCTTTTTTTTTCACTGTTCCCATTTGTTACTGTTCATTGCATTCCTGTGTAATTTTGTTACAAGTGTTAGTTGCAAGGTCCATCCTGGAGACATTTTTCTTACCATGTTAATTTGCAAATTTTAGATTTCCAAATAGCTACTTGCTTGTTGGATGTTGCAATGATGAAATCACCCACAAATACAAAGGCAAAACTGTTATGACGGAGGCTGAGCGTTATGAATCTTTGCGGCATTGCAAGTATGTCAAGGTTTATATAGTTTTGATGATGGCATTAATTATCAGTGAGTTAGCCTGTGTATTTGAATGAAATTCTCATTTGAAAATACATATGCTGATGCAGTTGCTTTTTGGTTTCATTTATGCTGTTCCTGGTGTATGTATAGTTCTTAATTTAGTGAATTGAGAGAATTTATGATGGATTTGATTGTTCAATTTGAGCAGGTGGGTGGATGAAGTCATTCCTGACGCACCTTGGGTTATCAATCAAGAGTTTATTGACAAGCACAATATTGATTATGTGGCTCATGACTCTCTCCCGTAAGAATAATTCCCCCAACTTTTCTCTTAAAGATGCTTCCACTTCTGTGGGTCCATTGAGTTTGTAATATGATTGTGATCATGTTGATGTTTAACTTTACAATTGTATATATATCTTCCCTTATTTTTTGAAGCATTTGAGTGTGTAAATATAATGTTTTTTTGCTTGTCAATGAATCTGGACAGCTATGCTGATGCTAGTGGGGCTGCAAATGATGTTTATGAATTTGTATGTATGAGAAAATTTATTTTCTGAATTTACTTTTTTTCCCCTATGGTTAGTTTCTTCTTTCCCATATGAATTATGCCAAGCTCTCCTTGGTGTAGGTTAAAGCCATTGGGAAGTTTAAGGAGACAAAACGGACTGAAGGAATATCTACATCAGACATTATAATGAGAATTGTCAAAGATTATAACCAATATGTGCTGCGGAACTTGGATCGTGGGTACTCAAGAAAAGAGCTTGGCGTGAGCTATGTGAAGGCATGATTTTGGCATAGATTCTTTTGATGGATTCCAATTTTAATAGGATATCTTCATATTAAGTGAATTATTTATTCTCTTGACATCAAAATTTTCTTCCTTTGGGGTAAGAACTTACCCTGTGCTTTTGTTACTATAAACAGGAAAAGCGATTAATGGTGAATAGGAGATTGAAGAAGTTACAAGAGAAAGTAAAGGAACATCAAGAAAAAGTCGGGGAAAAGGTATACATACTGTTATTCCATATCATCTAATTAACGAGGTTGTAGTAATTCTGGCTTTAGAGCATATCATGTGAATAAAATGGTATAAGGGGATTGTGGGATATGATACAGATCTGTAAATTTTGGTGGAAGTGGAAGTGACAATGCAGGCAAAAGTAGTTTCAATGATTTAATGGGAGGGGAATGGGTTAAGTGAGAGTGGAGAGATGGAGGGGAAAAAAGGTCAGAGTGGTGGTTCTGGTGGAAGCAGGGAAGTAGAAGTGAAGTTGTCCTGGACTTTACTTCTGATAGAGATAGTACTTTTAGATAGAATTGGTTCTCCCATTTCATTATTCTGCTGTTTTTCCTGACATCAAAATGCTCATGCATTTTTTCTTAAGCCGCATATACAACTTTTATTGACACAGCATATCTGGAGATGCACTGAAGAGATGTTTGGCAGTCTCTTTGGAGGAGTCTATGTTAATAGTGGAAATATAGGGTGAACTCGAGTTCCTCTAACAACGAGGAATTGCAAGTTCTAACTTTCTCGGTATCAATTTTCTTTAAAAAGAAAAAAAAAGAAAAAATAGAAGCCTGTTTCCAATATTTTTATTTCAATAAACTAAAAGCTTGAAACTGAACATTTATTCTGACATTGTGTGGGAGGCAGTTCACTCTTTCCCCTAGATGGTCACTAACATGCATGTGAATCCTGTTATTATTTCTATGGTTTAAAAATATTCATTAGTAAATAATAAAGTAGATATTAAAGAGTAAAAAATGCAAAGATATTAGTTATAAATGTTGTGGGAGAGAATAAAGTGGTGTGTATAAAAGATTCATCAACCAGTGAAAAAAAACCTGGTACAAGGTTCAACAACTATAGAAGTGGGGAACCTGACATGAAGGCAGTGGAGAACGAGTTTGCTTAAGAGTAGTTCTGGTTGAGGGGAAGCTAATGCTATATTAAATTGTAATCCATTACAGTTTTTATTTTTATTTTTAATACTGTATTATTTTGAGAGGGTAGAATTCAGTAAGGGTTTGTCCATTTCTTTAGCAGTATAGATGTGGGCAAGGTTTAAAACAAATGTATCTTATAAGGTGCAATTGATTTGAGAAATATATTTAAGAAGGTAAAGTATCAAAGNAGAGGGTAGAATTCGGTTTGTCCATTTCTTTAGCAGTATAGATGTGGGCAAGGTTTAAAACAAATGTATCTTATAAGGTGCAATTGATTTGAGAAATATATTTAAGAAGGTAAAGTATCAAAGGCTAAGGATAATCTAATATTGAAGCAATAATTGTTATACTTTGGACACTATCATTCTTCTGTTTTGACATGTTTCAAGCATTAGATTCGTAATAGTAGCTTACATTTCTAAATTACCAGCAGTTACTTTTCTCGAATTGTGATGGATATGTATCTCTGTTGGTCTTCCAGATACAAATTGTTGCAAAGACTGCTGGTATGCATCGTAATGAGTGGGTGGAAAATGCTGATCGTTGGGTTGCTGGGTTTCTGGAGATGTTTGAAGAAGGTTGCCATAAGATGGTGAGCTAATATATGCATAAAAAATCAAATGTAATTCTTGATTTTCATGGAAATTTTAAGTTAATTACTCACATTTCTTCAATTTTTTGGCATTTTCTGTCTCCATTTGGGTTTATATCAGGGTACAGCTATTAGGGATCGAATTCAAGAGAGGCTTAGAGGTCAGCAGTCAAGTGACGCCTCATATTTTCTACAAAATGGAAAGGAGGATAGCGATGATGATGAAGAGTATTATTATTATGAAGATGGTGATGAAGAATATTATGAAGACTATTATGATGAGGAGTCGGATTCCCAGAATGATGAGAAAGATGAGAAAAAGTAGGTATACTTCAGTGGAGTTTTTAGGTCCTTTGCAGAGTTTTCATGGAGACTGTCCATGAGATAACATACTCTAGAGTTGCAAAAGGGTACCGTTGGGAGCTGAGTGCCTGTTAGTTTTTGTTTAAATATTTCACCAGTGTGATCACTATTTTCAGCCTGTGGTGTACTGTTATACATGAAAATTATGCTTGTGCATTTGCTTGGCAAGAGCTGTGTCTTGAACTTGTGTTTGTGATTAGAGTCATGCAAGTGACTTAAAAATATTAGATGGTGAAATGCTATAAAATATTTTCTTTTTTTATATATAGTTTATTTTTTAGCTCTAAATCTTCATTCTCTTTCAGCTCACTTGTGTAAAGTTCTGTTTTCATCCATCAGGCTTATAAGCCATTTTTTTCCCTTGCCCTGTTATTTTTCTATTAGTCATTAAATTCAAAGTTGACTGTTTGTTTTCTCTTAATCGGAAAATTACTTGTTGATTTAAATAGCAACTACCTTTGGAAAGGTAGTTTGCAAAGGTACAAACTCTCTTTGCACTTAATTTGCAGAAAGATTGTTATATTGTTACTAATGGACCTTAATTTACTATGAAAAGTAGCTTGTATATGAAGAAAGGATATATTATACAGCTCTCTGTGCTCTAGTTGTAAGCTATGGCTTGTTAAGAGGTATTGTTGGTAATTGGGTGAAACTTATTTTCATATTTTAGGTTCTTTTTTTGGTCATATTTTCTGGTTCTGGGTTAAGTTTCAGGCTTTTAATAGCAGAAATAATGCTTGTACACTACTCAATATGAGTTACTCGAAGACAAGTCTTGCGCACGGTTGAATGAGTTATACAAAGAAGTTTAGGTGGGGTTAATGTGGGTTTAGTTAAAGTTTTAATAGGATTAGTTAAATTTAGATGTTGCTATGCATGCAGGTGTATTTCTAATGAACTTTAATAGTGGGTTTATTATAATATGAACATCATTGGTCGGTTAGGTGGTTCAAGAAAAATGTTATTCATAGTTCATACACATTAAATTTGTATTATTTCATGCATTGTGGGGCCTTAATTGAATTTGGGTCATTCCAAAAAAAAAAGTTCAGTTGGTCCAATTAAAACTATGAGGTATAAATTGAATTGAAACTTATAATATATGAAATGGTAAAAATTTGAAGTGTATGAATAACACTTCTTATTAAATTCACCTAAAAGTTAACCCTTGCTTGGGCCAAGCTACTAATAAGGCAGAGATTAAGTTGCCTTCTTGGAATAGTGTTATCTCCACCTCTAATTGAGTGGGTTTAAGTGGAATTTATCTAGTAATTTTAGTGTAATTATAAATATTTTAAAAAATTAAATTATTTAATATGTGTCAGAATAATTAATTTTTTATAAAATACATAAATAATATGATATAATAAAATATATTGAAAGAATATATTTAAATTTTGTCAAATTTTATTAATTTTTTTTTAGTTCTATTAAATTTAAATTTTATCAATTATTTTAATATTTGAATGACATTATATAACTTGATTTTCTATAAAAAATTTACAATAACATTAAAATCTATTATAAATCTCACTAAAATCCGCGGGATATCCCTCTCAAAGAGGAGGGGGTACCTTAGAGTTAGCGGTCACCCGCTCATAATTGCCATTGTTCCTGCCCTATTGTCAATGTCAGACTCGTTAGTCTGGAGACAGATTGTTACCACTGCTAACAGCCAAGGCCCACGGGTCCCAAGGAAACCTGACTTCCTCAATTGGACTTGATTTGATTGTTATAACACTGAGCTACCTAGCCACTTGAGGTCGACCCGACCCGGTTGTTATGATAGCAACATACCAAGCTATTTGATGGAGACCAGCCTTATTTTCAGACATGATCTCTCATGCCACTTGAGTTCATTTCACTTGCATATTTAAGTATCAGGTAAGTATCAAATTATATTGCTTGTAAGATTTAAGTTCGAGTTTTATTATAAATAATTCTTATTTAGTAGATAATCTATAAGTATTACCTTAAAATTCTATAGTCTCTCCTCGTATTAAATTTTATATTACCAAAAAAAAAAAAAACTTAGACCATGAACAACTTTACAAGTGCATATAAATCTATTTAGTATGGGTATGGGTACAGGTACGAGTTTCATATCCGGTATGGATACGAAACGCCACGACATTTTTAAAATAATAAGGATACAAATATGTCACGTTATATATTTTTTTTTGGTTACCCACCGGTGTCCGAGCTTCGCTCAACTAATCCGGTTTCAAGTCGGGAAGAATCACAAGGGCGGTAAAGCTCTCCCAACAGACGCAGCTGCATGCCTAAGGGCTCAAACTCAAGACTCTTCGTNAAGCTAGAACAACTTTTTACCATCTGATCTACACGCTTGTTGGTAACGTTATATATATATATATAATTAAAATTCTCTAAGTATAAAAAATATCAACCATTAATTCTTAGCAAATAAGTAACAATTAACAAATATTAACTCAAAATATAAATCATCAATCAAAATTCAAGTAATAGAATTTATCATATTTGATTAAGTATCATCAATATATTATAAATATTTTTTAATTAGACCAAGTGCGTTATAAAAAGTCATAGAAAAATGATAAACCCAAAATCTAATTCTCATTATTTTTCAAATTTGTTAGATGCATTAAAAATTGAATCATTAAAAATATATTTTAAATGATTAGTGAAAGTTATAATGTATAAATTAAAGTGAAGCCTATAATAATTGAAGAAAATAATGCAGTAAAGCTGTAGACATTTTGAAACACTTTAAAAAAAAAAAGAAAAAAAAAAAAAAGACCCGTTTCTTTCATTAGTACGCGTTTCAGTACTATATAGATATAAACTAATAATATGTCAACAAACTAGATGTGTATTAGCAAGAAAAAAAAAAATGATCATATTTTAGTAAATTATTATTTATAGCCATGCAGAACAGGGTGCAAAGGCTAGCCATACTAAAGTGCAAATTAAGTCAACCTTTACAAAATGGAAACAATTCAAAGAATATGCTTTGAGTTATGCATTCCCTTTAATGGGTGTGTGACTGAGACAAAATGATCACAAGAGATCACGTTCTCTAAAAGATGAGATGATCTTAGTCTACAACTTTTCATGTTGCCAGGAGCTTCTTTCATAATGGAGTAAGCTTTACTATTGATAATTTGATATACATAATCCGTAGAATAAAAAATTGGTAAAAGTCAACCAGTTGAAAATTAAAATGAAAAGAGGCTTAATTACTTTTGATTTTTTAAGCAAAAGTTTTCTGTTTAGTTGTATGTTTCTTTTTAAATTCTTTTTGTTTGTTCACGCAAAAGGAAGCACACGTTTAGCCTTATAAAATATAATTTTATATAAACTAATGACCAGCACTTCCTCTAGTTATAGAAAGTAAAGATTGATATCAGGGGTTCTATTTTTATCGTGTATTCTCCTCTTCTTTCCTAGTTCATTGCACTCCTTTGTAACAAACAAACAAAAAAATGTAATTTTATAATATGCAATTAATTCGGGAAGAGATCCAGTCATGTTAACTTGAGTCATGTTGCTTAGATCTAAGCCGTCTATTCCATTTAAGGTCATTTCAACTATTAAAACACATTAATATTTAATGGTTGAAATGAGCTTTAATGGAATGAACGGCTCAGATTTGAGCAACATGACTCAAGTGACATGACCGGATCCAAATCCAATTAATTCACACACAATTTAGCACAAACTAGTCATAAGTGGTGATACTTGTTAATACCCAATTTTGTCCGGGTCAACTTATCAAAAACAAATATCTTATAAAAATAATAAAATACAAAAAAAAAAGTGTTATTATTATTAAAAATGAAAATGATAAAAAAAAAAAATTGCCAGGCAACACGCAAGGCAGCACTGTGAAGTGTTGTTCACCAATCCAACAATCTAGCTTCCTGTGAAGTCCCACCATGTCATGCCTCTTGCAGCTTGAAAATAGGAAACAAGAAATCAAATTAGTGCAACTTGCACAATTCTTCAGCTATAAAAGAGACACAGACCAGAGGAGGGGGGACCGATTTTCTGAAACAAAAAGAAAGTAGAGAAATTCTAGAAATACACTACAACATAGCAATTAGGGGGGAAACTCCAAGCTCAAACGTATACAACTTGCAGGAGTCTCATCCACAAGTACACCACTAATATTCACTTTTCTATTCTTTCATTTTTTAGTATTCACACCCACACAAAGCATATATATATATATATATATATATACCGAGTCCATCCCCATTTCAGTAAAATAGAACCAAACGTAGAAATTTCTTTCCTTAGAATTTATGCATGGAATCAAGAATTAAATATAATAGAAGTTGATTTAGACAAAAGGAAACAAAATTAGAGTGAAGATTTTTAGAGAGAGAAACAAAGTTTCAAGAGAAGGAAAGAGAGAAATTTTTGAGAGATTGTGAGAGAAATCCTTACCTTAGCCACCAAGGGTTAAAAAGTAGAGGCAAAATCCATGTTTTCTCCTCTTGGATTTAAGAGAAAATCCATGCTTGTTACACTTCCCCTTCCCTTGCGTTTTTCCCCTTTTGCTCCACCTCCCTACTCCCCTCTCTGTTTCTTCACACATGCTTCTTTATGCTTGTATTCTGATTTCTTTTCTTTTTAAAGTTATTTATTAATTCTTTTAGTGTATATATGGGCCCTTATTGCTGTTGTGTTTTTGTGCCTTTATTTTCCTTTGGTTTGGACCAAATGTTTTAGTTAGAGTTAGGTGTTCATTTTCTTTTTCTTTTCTTTATGTTTGTTTTCTGTTGGGCCATTCCATTAACATTATTTCAGCTTTTCTTTGGACTGGGCCGATTATGGCTATGTGTTAGTATTAGTATGGGCTGTTTGGCCCTTTTTTCTAAGTTAGTAAGTTAGTGGGCCGAATTTGGGTTTCTATCATTTAGTTCTTCTTTTTATTTGTCATTTGGGTCTGGTTCATCAAGTGCATTAGCTTCTTTTTGTTATTTATTTTGGGTTTATGTAGTTAAATTTGTGGGCCTCTTTATTTTGCTTATTTAGTGTGATAGTTTTTGAATTGTTAATTTGTTTGGGCTTGTTTATTTTACATACTACTTTTATTTTGATTTTTTTATGTTGTTTTGGTAATTAATTGGGCTAAAATAGAATTTGACCCAAATATGTTTATTTATTTGTTTTGGATCATTTTAATTAATTTATTTATTTTATAATTTTTATTTATTTTTTACTTATTGTTATTATTACTCTTTATCTTAGGGGTCTTAGTTTGTTTTATTTTTATGTTTTATGCATTTCATATTATACTTAATGATCTTTGTTGTAAATAAAAATAAACCCCAATGACGGATTAAATTAAGGAATAATTGTGTTAACAATTTTTCTTAATGATCTTGAAGTGAGGGATAAATTTTTTGGTTATGCCAGAGGTACTAAAGTGGCCAATGAAATTCCCAATATTGCTTTAATTCTTTCAATTACGGTATTTTTTTTGACATTTTACATTGTATTTTATATCGTTTTATCTTTATTTTTATTCGTGCTTGAATAAGATTACCGACAAGGGAATAGTCAAAATTAGTCATAATGATGGTGACACTTTGACATTTCGTAGGTGAAGAGTGTCGCTTTAGTCTTTCCAGATGTACTTGTGAACTTAAAGAAAAATCTCCAATAAAAATATCTTACCGCGAATCTCAAACTCATTTTTTGAACGCATAATAAATTACCTTTCGTGTATTTATTTATCACTTAGTTAGTAAGGTTGCTAAAAATCGCCTATGACAAAATAATTTAGGAGAGGATTGTAATGACAATCACTGTCTCTACCCAATAGTCTTGAGGTATCTTTTTAGGTTTTGTTAGAAGTACTGACAAGGCTTAATAATACATTAATCTATTTTAATGACCAATTCAATCAACAAATTGTTTAGATGACATAAAATTAAATTGGTAACTGTTCGCTAGAACGGGCGTCGTAAGGTGTTAACACCTTCCCTACGCGTAACCAACTCTCTTATCCAAACTCTGATAACGTAGACCAAACTTTTTTTTATAAGCATCCAATCATGCCGTAAATTGATTAGTGACAACTCCATTAATTTTCTCCAATCATTTTTAAGTAATAAGTTTTTTTACACTCTTACACCTTTTACACTTCTTATTATTTTTGCCACCTCACGTTATCGTGCTCCCAAAAAGGACGTTACGACAATACTAACCCATGATTTTAGTACTTACGAAAAATTTCAAAAAATTAAGTCACATTGTGCATGTCAAACACTCAAATAATTGATAAATTTTGAGCTTGTTGGGTCAAAATTACCCTATATTTTAAATCACTTTTTAAACTGTATAAGTTTGACTAAGTTAAACTTTAAATTTGTCAATGATTTGGGTGTTTGAAGGACACTAAATAACAAAATTTTTCGAACACTTCTTAATTGTACCAAAATTAAGAGCAAAAATTTCAAAAAATTAAGTCACATTGTGCGTGTCAAACACTCAAATAATTGATAAATTTTGAGTTTGTTGGGTCAAAATTACCCTATATTTTAAATCACTTTTTAAACTGTATAAGTTTGACTAAGTTAAACTTAAAATTTGTCAATGATTTGGGTGTTTGAAGGACACTAAATAACACAATTTTTCGAACACTTCTTAATTGTACCAAAATTAAGAGCAAGTTCTTAATCTATGAATGGTTGTTTTAAATTTTGTATCAATATACAATAATAACATTGTGTATTGTAGAACAAACCAATTTTATATTTGGTACTCCATTATGATCTTCATGCATAAAATTGGAACTAGCTGATCTAGTGTTTGGTTTTCCCTTTTTTTTTTTTTTTATCATAAGGTCATAGTTGGGAAAGAAAAATATATTTTACCATAACAACTTACAATGATTATGATATATAAATATTTTTCGGTTTATAACACAACTGTCAGCAACGGCGATAGATATTTAATATAAACAAGATTCAAGATTAAATTTGAAGTTCACACTAAAAAAAATAATTGAATTTGAAGATTGCAAATTTTTTTATTAATTAAAAATGTGATAGTCAGTTCAATTAACATTCATTAATGTCTTTCTTAGAGTTTTTATATCGTCAATTATTGTCAATAAATTAACATTTATTATGTTATTGAGGCTGATTTCGGCGTGCTCTAGGAGATTACCGGCAGTATAGGGTATTTACAAATACAAATGGAGACGACAATCCCTAAAAGTGCCAGTATTTAAATGAATTATTGTACTTAGAATCAATGTTTTAAAAACTAGACCGGTGAGCGATCTGGTGTGAAAAAAAATGACTAGTCAGACTAAACAATCGAACTAATCACACTAAAAATATGTTTTTAAAAATTTATAATACAAGTAGAATATAGTATATTGCTCATAAAATAACAAAAAAAAAATGATTACAAAACAAAGAAAAGTATTTAAAACTTACTCAAATTAATTCACAAAGAATTAAACATTTAACATGATCATAACTTTTAGTCAAAGGACAAAAGCTTCATTGAAAAATGGTAAATGAAAGTTTTTTTTTTTTTTTCTGGTTTTACTTTAATTTCTTAAGCTTTCATTATTAATATTAGTTTTCTGTATCAAGTCAAAGCTCATATTACTCTTTCCCTAGCTGCTCAATATCATGAAGTGGAATGTTTCTTTTTCGTTTACCTTCTTTTTGCTTTGTTCTGCTGCTGGATCTGTGACACTTGCACTTGATGTTAGTGTACTTTGTACATGTAATAGAAGAAGTAGCAAATTGCAAGGACTTACCAGCATCTAGTGTACTCTTAGGATGCATATTACAGAATTTCCGAGTGATTTATTGGATCTCAAGTTTATGTTATTAAGTTGTTCAGTAACTTCTACAATACATGTAAGAAGTACTTCACTAACCAAAAAACAGAATCTAGCTTGACAAAAGTTGGCATAATCAGTTAAAATCTAAGAATTTTGAGAAAGAGTATTTCTAGCTTGCTCTACTCGGAAAATTGTAAAACATTGGCACAAGGAATTACATTGTAAAACAACGTTGTGCATCATAATAAATTGCAATAGGACTAACTGATACTCCAAAGAACATTTAGCAAGCTAAGCTTTAAATTGGATACCTGCAATGTACAAGCATCAAAATATAGAAAACGTGCAGCTAAAGAAAAGGTAGAAAATGGGAAGTTCCAACTAACTAAAAGCATGAGTTACAAGAGCAAGTGATAAAAAGCCCTGCACTATTACCCTATCACCCTTAGTTCCAGTAAGAGCAACTCAATTATCAGCCTATGGAGTATAGAGCACAAGAAGGATAATAGATTATATACTGATATATTAATTAGCATATACTTAATTTGATATTAAAGATGGTAGAAACCAAAGAAAAAAAAATGAATGCATGGCACAGAGCCCCATTTTAAATCCAGAAATACAAATAGACATTAGGGACTCCCAAGTTCTTTAGTAGCTTTGTTAGTGAAGGTCATAAGACCATCAGAAATCAAGCAGCTAACAGGGGGAATGAAGCCACTAGAGGTAAAGTCATTAAGTCTAGCAAGAAGGTCGCAAAATGTAGTTAATACAAAGGCTTGGCTTCAGAAACAAAACCCATCTCTAGTTTTCTCTCCCCCATCTCTAATTGCGAGCACAGGTATAACTCCATTACCAACTTCCAAATTTATAAGGAAACAGAGAAAATTCACTGCAGAAGCCAATTGAAATCCAATAAGAGAGTCCGACATAGAAAAATAGAACACCAAAATTAAAAACAATTTCTTTTCGATAACTAAAATCCCATTAGAAATACTTGGAACTACCAGGATAAGAATCAATACAAATAAAAAAGTGATCTTTTGGGGATAATTTTTTATCTGAATGAAAGGGGAACTTCGGGTTCAGGAATTGTCAATGAATCAACCAAGCAAAAATCCACAACCCCATTTGAGAGACTAGTTAACCAACCTTCCAAATCCAATCAAGAGCCTCTCTCCTAACACAATCATCCATGATTTCAGTCAACAAGCAGAAAGCAAAATGTGGACCATTTGTTGGTTAAACAGAGATTAAAACCGAAAATAAGTGAAAATCTCACCGGTGTCAAAAATGGTAGAATGCAGGTGTGTCCGCTGGAGGTTGAATGGAGGGAGATTAGGGGCTGAGAGAATGGAGAATTGAGAAGGAATGGGGGGAAATTGAAAAGAGAATAAGAGAATGGAGAAACTCGCACTGCATGAGCTGAAATTGAGAATGAAGATTCCTAAGCAAATGACGCCTTTTTGGAGTTTTTTTTTTTTTTAAAAAGAAAATGAAATCTTTGAACCATCCAGTTATTACAAACCGGTATCGGTTCAGTGGTTTTACCGGTTCGACCACCCTAACAATTTACCCCTCTTAACCGAACTGATATCCTAACCAGACACCGATTGGATCACCCGGCTCGGTCCGATTTTTAAAACGTTGCTTAGAATTCTGATGGTTGACAAAGGAATTTTATATGGCTAATTATTGTAATAATGTTCAGTAAATAGTTGATGATTGACAAAATAAATTTTATATTGCTAATTATTGAAATAATGTTCAGTAAATAATGATTTTTCACATTCTATTTTGCTTTCTCAAAAACCAAACTTTCTTCATTCATTATAAAACCCTAATTGAATATGTCGAGACAAATAAGAGCTAGTTATTGAAGCATAAAATTAAAAGCTAGTTCTTAATCTATGAATAGTTGTTTTAAATTTTGTATTAATATACAATAATAACATTGTGTATTGTAGAACAAGCCAATTTTATATTTGGCACTCCGTTATGATCTTGATGCATAAAATTGGAACTAGCTGATCTAGTGTTTGGTTTTCCCTTTTGTTTTTATCATAAGGTCATACTTGGAAAAGAAAAATATACTTGACCATAACAACTTACAATGATTATGATATATAAATATTTTTTTGTTTATGACACAATTGTCTGTAAAGGGGTAAAACTCATTTTTAGTCCTTGAAAAATTCTTCAATTGTCACTTTAGTCCCTCATTTTTTTTTTGTTAATTTAGTCATTGAATTTATATTTTGTGTGTCAATTTAATCATTTGTCTAGATATGTTAGTGAGATTAGACGGAAATTGTCATGTGGCACGTTAAGTGCTAACGTGACCATAAAGTGGTGACTTGGCAAGCTGACATGGCATTTGGGTGGGTTGTTGGTGTGACAAACATAAAACAACCCAGTTTTGCTTAAAGAAGAAAATAAACATTGTTTCTGCAAAATAATAGGCTCACAGGTCCAATCCTAGAGTTTGATCAACCAACTTTAATCAGATTCAAGGTCTCAAACAACGATCTTGAAGGCAGAATTCCAAAAACTCAGAAACTCCAATCATTTGTCCTTGATTCTTTTTTTGGCAACCCCAAATTGTGTGATCCACCTTCTCCCAATTCTTGCAGCATCAATGTTGATTCTCCTATCACAGAACCTGGAAAGCAACCAGAAAACAATGGTTTCTATTAGAGGTTACAGCAAGCATGCACGTGTTGCAGCATGCAACACATGTTTTCCTTTTTAACTTTGGCTATATACATATAGCTCAATTGTACTGAACCTAAATAATTAATTCTTATCAATCATTTTGAGTATATTCTCCTTATTTTCTGTTAATTTGTTATGGTATCAGAGCAGAGCACGTCCACAGGGTGACCCTTTCTGCACCTTCCGATGGCACGACCCCACGTTCTGGCCAATACCATTCCACCGCCACACACTCCGGTGACTCCTCAGCCACATTATGTCCATCCCCATACAGCTCTGATCATCCCTCCGAGAGCCGAAGATGATCCAACGAGTTTCTATCATCTTCATGGGAATGAGAATCCTACACTTCTTCTTCTTACAGAAGTGCTGCAAGGTACAAATTACCATAGCTAGGCTAGGGCGATGAGGCTGGCTCTGCTTGCAAAGAACAAGATCTAATTCGTTGATGGATCTCTTCCGGTGCCATCTCAACATGAGCTGATGTACAAGGCATGGCAATGTTTGAACACAATGGTCGTTTCTTGGCTTCTTCGAGCAATCAGTCCAACGATCCATAGAAGCATCATGTGGTTAGACAATGCGGTGGATATATGGAATGACTTGAGAGATCGTTTCTCACAAGGTGATCCGTTTAGACTCATGAAGTTATAGGAAGAAATTTTTAAAATCAATCAGGGCACTAATTCTGTTACAGAGTACTATACAAGGTTGAAGATACTCTGGGATGAGTTTGGGAACCTTCGTCCCCTGCCAACCTATGCTTGCATTCAAGGAGGACGTTGTCAATGTTTCCTCACTGCACAGAAATATCAAACACAAGATTAGGTGATACGTTTTCTGAGAGGCTTGAATAAATGTTATAGCACTGTGAAATCCCAAATTATGTTGATGGATCCATTACCTCAAATTAATAAGGTGTTTTTGTTAGTTCTTCAACATGAAAGGCAATTTGTTACTGTTTCTATCGATTATGAATTAATGACTGATCAAAATGTTGCTCTAGCTACGAAGAGTTGGAACTACAAGTCCACGAACAACAAGAAGCCCATATGTTCATTCTGTGGTCTACCTGGACACATAGTTGATAATTGTTATCGAAAATTTGGTTTTCCACCAGGTTTTAAGGCAAAAGGCAGACAGCAGTCCAATCAGGTAGATCATTTCCTGATTGAACAAGATCATTTTTCACAAGATGATTCTTTGCAGGAGACTTGTGAGGAGGGCGAAGTCAAACTTACTCAGCAGGAATATTTGCAATTAATGTCCCTCATTAATTCTCCTAAGCAGATGAATACTGTGCCCACGTCCAATGCCGATGTAGTAATCAACTCTGGATTTTCTAGCCTTACTCTTGCAGAAGAACTACACAATGGTATTGTTCTTTCTTGCAACAACTTTGATCTACATTCTAAAAAGAGATGGATTGTAGATTCAAGTGCCACCAATCACATTACTTGTTGCTATGATTACTTGACTACGTGTGTCCCTGTGTCAAATTGGTTTGTTAGTCTACCAAATAGCATGAATACAGAGGTTACACATGTTGGGATAGTAGCATTGTCAATTGATTTAATCTTGCAGCAAGTTTTATATGTTCCTTCATTTTCTTTCAACCTGATTTCTGTGAGCAAGATGATTAAGGATTCTCAAGGCTCTTTTGTTTTGCAAATGGGGCATTGTTTCATCAAGGAACCTCGATGTTGGAAGATGATTGGCTTGGCTAGGGAGACTGGAGGACTTTACCACCTGGTTGCTCCTGTCAATTCAAGGTAAGACAGCTTACTGAAGGCTTCTGATGGTGTTGCAGAAAACACTAAAGCTACTAGTCATGTTTTTGTTAATTCCTCTGTTGTTGGCACTGATTTTGATTTATGGCATTATCGTTTAGGCCATGCTTCATATGAACGGATTAAACCTTTAGTTACTCATAATAAAGATATTTCATGTAATCCCAAATTTATTTGTGATGTTTGTCATCTTGCTAAGCAAAAGCAGCTGCCATTTCTAAATAGCACTTCCATTTCTACCAATCTCTTTGATTTAGTGCACATGGACATTTGGGGACCAAATGCCAGTTGCTCATTAGAATGATACAAGTACTTTCTCACTATTGTTGATGACAGAAGTCGATATACTTGGGTTTACATGATGAGGAACAAAAGTGAGACTAGAACACTAGTTCAGAATTTCTATCAGCTTGTTCTTACTCAATTTGGGGTGAAAATTAAGCCTTTCGTACTGATAATGGACTGGAATTCATGATGACAGAATTTTATCAGAAAAATGGCATTATTCATCAAAGGAGTTGTGTGGAAACTCCCCAGCAAAATGTTGTTGTCGAAAGGAAATATCAACATATCTTGAATGTGGCTAGAAGCTTATGTTTGCAGTCTGGTTTACCATTTTCTCTGTGGAATTATTCCATTCTTCATGCGGTGTACTTGATCAATAGAACACCTACTCCTGTGTTGCAAAATATTACTCCTTTCGAGCTTGTTTGTGGGCATTCTCCAACCTTTTTCACACTTGAAAGTCTTTGGCTGTTTATGTTATGTCAAGACTCTCACTCAGCATCGAAAGAAGTTTGATCCTCGTGCTAGCAGATGTATTTTTCTGGGGTACATCACTGGTGTGAAAGGTCACAAAGTGTTGGACCTTGACACCATGTCCTTTCATGTCTCACGTGATGTCAATTTCTATGAACATTGTTTCCCCTTGCTTGCTTCATCACATGACACACCAACTTCACCTGTTCCCGTTCTTCCCACAGAATCATCCATTGCAGAACCACCTTCCTTCCCTAATCCACCCTCAATTTCCTCACCAGCCACTAATCATAGTCTTGTTCCAAGCCCCTTGATTGATTCGGTCCACTCCTCCTTAGCCTCCTCTTCCACTCCATCCTCTCTTCCTAACATTCTTCCCACACAGGATTTACTTCCAACCAAAAAATCTACTCGCATCAGGCACCCTCCAACATACCTCCAAGATTATCATGCCTCCATCAATTGTGTCATCTCTGAAGTTTTCATCAAACATCCCTTGTCCAACGTTCTTTCTTACTCTCATTTATCACCTCCAGATAGATTGTTTGGTCTTAACGTTACTGTCCATGTTGAACCCACCTCTTACAAGGAAGCTGTTAAATATCCCTGCTAACAGGAGGCAATGAAAGCTGAATTACATGCTCTTGTGCAGAACCAAACTTGGGTTCTTACACATCTTCCACGAGGCAAGAATGTTGTAGGGTGTAAATGGGTATACAAAATTAAATATAAAACTGATGGCACCATTGAACGCTATAAAACTAGGCTTGTGGCCAAGGGATACACTCAAGAGGCAGGGATTGATTATTTTGACACTTTTTCTCCTATTGCTAGGATGACTACAGTTCGAACTCTTCTTGCTTTGGCTGCTGTTAAAGGATGGCATGTTGAACAACTTGATGTTAATAATGCTTTTCTGCATGGGGATTTAAATGAGGAAGTATATATGACTTTGCCTCCGGGAATGCCAACCACAGCTCTTTCCATGGTCTGTAGTTTACAAAAATCCATTTATGGTTTAAAACAAGCTAGTCGCCAGTGGCATTGTAAGCTTTCCCAAGCCTTATATTCCCAAGGTTTCAATCCTGCTTCCTCTGATCCTTCAGTTTTCCTTAAGAAAACTTCTTATGGCTTCATTGTTTTGCTTGTATACGTTGATGATGTGATATTAGCTAATGACAACAAGCATGCCATTCATGATATCAAAACCTTTCTGGACTCCACCTTCAAAATAAAGGATCTTGGCTCTGCGTTATTTTTTAGGCATAGAAGTAAATCGTTCTAGTGAGGGCATTACTTTATGTCAGAGAAACTATACCCTCCAGTTGCTCTCTAATGCAGGTTTTCTAGCTTGTAAACCTGCTAAGTCTCCTCTTATTGCTGGTACTGTCCTCACGTCTACTAATGGTATTCCTCTCACAAATCCTTCCGAATATAGGAGATTAATTGGTCAATTGCTTTACTTAACCAACACTTGGCCTTATATCACTATGCAGTTCAACAACTGTCTCAATTTGTTGATAAACCCACTGATATTCCTTAGCAGTGTGCCAACAGAGTTCTCCGTTTCCTCAAAGCTAATCCAAGGAAAGGCATTTTTCTTCCCTCTACTTCCTCTTTGCAGTTGAAAGGTTTTTCTGATTCTGACTGGGCCACTTGCCCTGAAACTTGCAAGTTCGTTACTGGTTTCTGCATTTTCCTTGGCCAATCTCTCATTTCCTGGAAATCTAAGAAGCATACTACTACTTCTCGCTCAAGTTCAGAAGCTGAATATAGAGTTTTGGCTTCCACTACATGTGAAATTCAATGGCTTCTTTACATGCTACATGACTTTGGCATTACTCCTCTTACTACTCTCTTATTCTGTGATAATTAGTCTGCCATTCACATTGCCTACAACCCAGTCTTCCACGAGTGCACCAAACTACTTGAGATTGATTGTCACATAGTCCGCAAACGAGTGCAATCTGGTGTTCTTAAGCTTTTACCAGTTGACACTTCTCAACAGCTTGCTGATTGTTTCACTAAGGCTCTTGCCTCTCCATGTCTTCATGCTATCACTTCCAAGCTGCAACTTCATGATCCATTCCGTCCACCTTGAGAGGGGGGGTGCGGTATTAGAGATTACAGCAAGCATACACGTCAGCAAGCATGCACGTGTTGCAGCATGCAGCACATGTTTTCCTTTTTAGCTTTGGCTATATACATATAGCTCAATTGTACTGAACCTAAATAATTAATTCTTATCAATCATTTCGAGTATATTCTCCTTATTTTCTGTTAATCTGTTAGTTTCCAAAAGGATCAAAACGAACCTTCAAAGAAAAACAACAATTCCCTTGTTTCCTATATCATCAATGAGGTTCTTCTACTTGCAGTAATAGTGCTAGTGTATCTTAACTGGAACACAACTAAGAAGCTCAATAAAATGATGAAGGGCAGATTCCCACAGTTGAAGATATGGAGAGCTAGGAAGAGAAGGTAGAAATAGGAGAAGCTACAGTCATGGCAGTAGAAGAGAGAAAGGAGCTTATATTCTTTAAGGATGAACCAAAATTTCAAATGGGTGAACTTCTAAAAGCTTCTGCGGAGACACTTGGTCAGGGAACGATGGGAAATAGTTATAAGGCTATGCTGAATGGTGGACCCACCATTGTTGTAAAGCGGCTAAGGGACCTGAAACCAAGGACTAAGGAGGATTTCATGAAGCTATTGCTTCTGATCGCTGATCTGAAGCACCCAAATTTGCTGCCCCTGCTTGCTTACTTCTACTCCAAAGATGAGAAGCTGCTGCTATACAAATACGCAGAGAATGGAAATCTGTTCTTCCGACTTCATGGTAATTTACCCACTAATTGCTTCTTATTTTCTAAGCATTACCTTATTGCTATGAAAGAGCAACAAAACTAAGCATTACCTTATTGTGTCCTCAAATTGGACATTGCAGATGGACGAGGTGGGAACCGTCCCTTCAAATGGAGCTCAAGACTATCAGTTGCATGCGGCATAGTGCGAGCCAACTCTTCAAGGTTGAAGAATGCACTCTCACGATTTCCTACGTTTTCCTTGGTGCGGCGTCAATGGAGGGCGGTTCAGGGAAGAAGAATCTCTCGTTGATGATGAGTATGGGTGATAATGTTTATTTTCTTCTCTAAGTAACACGGCACCTTTTTATGTTTATCACACCAGCAACTCACTCAAATGTCATGTTCGTTTGCTAAGTAATCACTTAACGATCACGTCAACACTTAACATGTCACATGACAATTTTCATCTAATTATCTCACTAACGGACCCAAACGGATGACTAAATTAACAGACAAAACATTCAATGACTAAATTAGCAAACACAAAAAAAAATGAGGAATTAAAGTGACAATTAAAAAAAATTTCAAAAACAAAAAATGAGTTTTACTCGTCTGCAAAGGTGATAGATATTTAATATAAACAAGATTCAAGATTAAATTTGAAGTTCACACTAAAAAAAAATAATTGACTTTGAAGATTGCAATGTTTTTTATTAATTAAAGATGTTATTGTCAATTTAATTAACATTCATTAATGTCTTTCTTAGAGTTTTTATATTGTCAATTATTGTCAATAAATTAACATTTATTATATTATTGAGGCTGACTTTGGCGTGGTGTAGTTAGACTCTAGGAGGTTACGGGCAGTATTGGATATTTACAAATACAAATGGGAGACGGCAATCTGTAAAAGAGCCACTATTTAAATGAATTATTGTACTTAGAATGTTGATGGTTGACAAAAGAATTTTATATTGCTAATTATTGTAATAATGTTCATTAAACAACGGCTGATAATTGCCAAAAGAATTTTATATTGCTAATTATTGCAATAATATTCAGTAAACAATGGTTTTTCAAATTCTGCTTCGGTTTCTCAAACACCAAACTGTCTTCATTCATTAGAAAATCCTAATTTAATCCTTCCAGACGAATAATGAAGTACAAAATAACCCTAAAGTGCAGTAGCGTCTGGGAATGTAACTAAAATATAATAAGATGATTAAATTTTGGAACAAGCAACTACTTCTGACTTTTTGTGCCTATAAATACTGGACCAAGCGATCGAGTCCACCTCTAACCTAGTACCAAGTACATCAAGTACAAAGATATTCCGATAAATTGAAAGAAAGAATAGAAAAAAGAGAAGAACTGCTGAAAGCATGCAAGATGAAACGGAAACTGCCGCCGGAGGGCCACCGGAAAAGAGTCTAAAGGAGCGAAAGACATCATGGGCAAAGATTGGCCGCATTGATTCCCTCAATTTAGAAGCTGGAAGAGTTTCCATGTCCAACAGCCATTCCTCCAAGGTTTCTCTCTCTCTCTCTCTCTCTCTCTCTCTCTCTCTAGATCTCTCATTATATTACATGTTCTTTCTCATCTTTATTGTGATCAAATAGACATTTATGTGATACTAGCTATAGCTCTGTGTTTTAGATTTGTGTCTGGCCATCTTTGTGTCTCGAACTTCATAGATATAAAGATACGTTTTATAAAATAACTCTAATTGCACGTGCAGCTCTTGTAATCACAATTATGCACGGCTATACAAGTGGTTCATCCTTAGCTAGAAAGAGAAAAGCTTAAATAGCATTAACTCAAATAGAGTCATATTTCTAGTTGTGCAAACTTTTGAATGCAAGAGTTGTTTAGATGTAGCATTGCTCTATTTTCTGTCACACCTGACAATAAGTTTCACTTCTTTTCCAATGGTTATAGTTAAAATTGAACTAGTACTTCATCAGGGACTAAATTCAAAATTTATGTATAAGATGCATGTTATTGTTAAGTATTCATATTTTTTTTTTTTTTACTTTTGTCCATATTAATTTTCAAACTGGTATGCAACTGCATACTTGTTGTTGAGCAAACTTTTTCTTTTCACAAACTTATTATTAAAAAAATTTATGATAACACCCCCTTTTTGTATGGTTTTTTTGAAAATTTAAGTAATTTATAACTTGCAATGGCAAGATAATTCCAAATTAATAACTTACACAAAAAGTTGCATGCAATTAAAAAAAAATTATATAACCAAGAAAAAAAATTAAGGTGTACATATATATGAGAGAATAAAAAGAAGTAAAAATAAACTATTATAATTTTATCCTTAAATTATTTTTTAAATGTCCCTTTAATCTCTAATTTATTTTTTCTGTTACTTTAATTCTCAAATAATCACTTTGCATACAAAATTAGTCATTTCAATGATCAATTTTGGTGCTCATGAAGGATTGATTTGACAGACAGGGTGATTATTTAAGACTAAAGTAACACTAAAAATAAATCAAAAACTAAAATGACATTTGAAAAATAATTCAAAGACAAAAAAATTATTTTACTCTTTTATATTTTTTTCTCATACAAATGATAATCTCTCTTAATTGCTATCACTTTTACTTAATCAAAATGCACCCATGCATGTCATCAAGTTTGTTAACTTTTCTGGATCTTAATAATGTATAACAGGACAGTTGGAGAAGGACACTAAGCTTAGCATTCCAAAGCATTGGGATCATATATGGGGACATTGGCACGTCCCCTTTGTATGTGTATGCCAGCACTTTCACTGATGGTATTGACAACACTGATGATCTTCTTGGATGCTTGTCTCTCATCATNCACTTTTACTTAATCAAAATGCACCCATGCATGTCATCAAGTTTGTTAACTTTTCTGGATCTTAATAATGTAGAACAGGACAGTTGGAGAAGGACACTAAGCTTAGCATTCCAAAGCATTGGGATCATATATGGGGACATTGGCACGTCCCCTTTGTATGTGTATGCCAGCACTTTCACTGATGGTATTGACAACACTGATGATCTTCTTGGATGCTTGTCTCTCATCATCTACACTATTGCACTCATTCCCCTTGTTAAGTACATCTTCATTGTGTTGCGGGCAAACGACAATGGTGATGGTAAGAATACAAGTTAATATTGCCGTTACATGCCCCAATAAGAAAATTAAATAAAAAAAATTTAAAAAAANAAAAAAAAAAAAAAAAAACACTTAACGTTACTCTTCTGTTTCTTACATTTGTCTTCTTGTGTTGATTTTGGTTTTTGTTTCTAATTTGCTCAAAGACAAGATATAAGAAACAGAAGCATACCTCCAAATAAAATAAAGATTTAAATATACTCCCAACTCCTACAGTTCATCTAATTTTCAATTGTGTCTCTACGCTATTTTTTCATATAATAATTAGGTTTTTATAGTTTAATTTTTAGTAATTATAGTTGTGCCGTCAATTAGGTTATTACACTGTAGGAAAAGTGCTGATGTGGCAGAGTTTAAAATGTGCTAATTCGGATTATGTGATGTCCCATGTCTATCATGTTAGACACTATTTAATAGTATAACAATAATTAGTGGCAGGGACATAATTACAAAAATTTAAATTATATGAAGACTCAATTAGATGGAAAAAAAAAATATATATATTCAATTGAANAAATATAGATATTCAATTGAAAATTGGAATAAATTATAGGGACATGTAACATATTTAATCCAAAAGTATATTAATTTGTTTTAGAAAAACTTGAGATTGGAATATTGGATTGGAAATCACAAAAAGGGTAGATAATGGTGGATAAAGAATGAGAAAAGCTAAAAGGGTACGGATAGAATGGTAAATATGTAAAATTTTAATTAATAAATTTAAATTTAAATAGAATAAGGGGATTGATGAAATACTGAGACATAATATATTAAAAACTGTCTGGAGATAATCTATTTTAATTAGTAACAAAAAAATATTTTCTTTACCTTAATTGTATAATTGGTTCTTGTGGACAGAGGGAGGCAGGGGGTTGATGAGGTTATCATCAATCAATTGGGGCATAACTAAAAAAAAATATGAAATTTGATAATATGAAGAAAATTAGCAAATCTTTTATTTTTTTTTTTAGTTTTCCTTTAATTTTCAAGTTATGATCCTCCCCAAATTATTTTTTTTTTATAAACTGCAAAAAGGATTTTTTCTTCTTGGTATTTGTGTATGTTTCTTTTTCTATAAGAAAACAATGAAATTCTCGTGTTTAGGTGGAACATTTGCATTGTATTCCTTGATTTGCCGGAATGCAAAAGTGAGCTTAATGCCAAACCAGCAACCAGAGGACAGAGAACTTTCCAACTACAAACTGGAAACACCATCCAACCAACTAAAGAGGGCTCAAAAGATTAGGCAATCTTTGGAGGATAGTAAATTTTCTAAACTCATGCTTTTCCTTGTTACCATCATGGGAACTTCTATGGTCATTGGAGATGGAATTCTTACACCATGCATTTCAGGTAAAAATCTTTCTATCATATCAAATTTCATGTTATATTACAACTAAGAGGGAATTTTAATGTATTCATATGACTGAAGTATAACTCATTAATATGTTATCTTTGTGACATGCAGTACTTTCTGCAGTAAGCGGGATAGACTCACTTGGCCAAGGTGCATAATATTTTTCTACTTTAATTAATGGAATTATGGAAGACATTATTTTAAGTTAAAATTGGTTTTTTAGTTACAATTGTGATTGGTATAAAGCTTGTGCTGCGGGTTACTGTAATTATGGGGTAAAAAATTGATGTAAATTGAAAAGCTGATATATAATACAACAGGCATATGATCTTGCTTAAGAATTTTGTAGCAGTTATACAAACACAATACTTTGTAAACTACTAAAAAAAAAAAAAAATCTGAGTTTTTCAATTTTTAATCANATATAATACAACAGGAATATGATCTTGCTTAAGAATATTGTAGCAGTTATACAAACACAATACTTTGTAAAAAAAAAAAAAATCTTCAATTTTTAATCATTAAACTTTCCTATTTGAAGACATTATTTACTTAATCTTATAGACATAATCACAGTATATTTAATTTTCACTATTATTTGCAGCTGAGTAATGAATTATACATACACTTGAGTCCACAAATTGTACACAATTATATGAATGGGCGAAATCATAGTTTATGTTGTGCATAAATTGGCAAAATCTGAGCGAACAGGGAAAAAAAATTAAGAGTACGTAAACTCGATCTTGCCAACTTATACAATTGCTTACAGCTTGTGAATTTAAGTAGTTGTGTATATATCATTACTCTTATTTGTTATCAGATGGTGTGCTTGATATTGTCGCATTTTAACTTTCTATTAACTGATGTATGAATTACTGCACATTCAGATGCTGTTGTTGGGATCTCAGTAGCAATCCTGATCATTCTCTTCTGTGGCCAACGATTTGGCACTGATAAAGTGGGCTTCACGTTTGCCCCTATTGTCTTGGTGTGGTTTTTGTTCATCGGTGGCATAGGTCTCTACAACTTATTCAAATATGAAATAGGTGTTTTGCGTGCTTTTAATCCAAAATACATAGTGGACTACTTCAAAAGGAATGGTAAGAAAGGTTGGATTTCGCTTGGTGGAATTTTTCTGTGCGTTACAGGTGAGTGGTGGTTCTATTGATACAACATCTTTTTTTGTGTTCTTCTATTTGTGTTTGTTTCTTATACTTATTTTGAATCAGGGACTGAGGCCATGTTTGCAGATTTAGGTCACTTCAACGTACGATCAGTTCAAGTAAGTAAATATCTAGTTGCATACTAAGAGAAATGATAGATTCACGAATCATATCTATATCTATACACGAATTGTCTTGTGACAGCAGAATTTGACAAATCATACCTATATCTTATATATATCTATACACAAATTGTCATGTGACAGCAGAATTTGAGTTGGATTGAGAAAAGTTTAAGTGGGATTGATTCAATTTAGATTTTGTCACACAATATAGTTTTTGTGGAATGTTGTTGTAAAATTTTGTCAATTTATCATTACTCCGTTCAATATACTTTTCTCTAATCTTTTGGTGTCTTTAACTGAGGGTTCTATAGAAATCATCTTATCTTGAAACACTATTTAGCCTTTTTTTAACTCTTTAAATAAACAAAATATAGGTCTCACATGCAACATAGGAAGAAGCTAGCTAACTCTCCCCACTCATTCTGATATAATTTAATTTAATTAAGGTGAGTACTATGCTACTCCCTTTTAGAGGGGGTTAGCGCTACTCTCCCCCTCAGTTGGATGGAACAAGAGGGACTTATAGTGTGATTTTGGTATCATTATGAAGATATCAAAAAATAGAATCATTCAATATGTGCTAAAACATACATTTTTTTTTATAAAATGTAATAACGGCACAATATAAGAAAATGTATCAAAAAATAAACTGAAAAAATTATTTTTTAGCACGTTTTTCTATATCGTGTCATTCTTACATTTTATAAGAAAGTATGTATTCTGGCACATATTAGGTGACTCAGTTTTTCAAGATTTTCGTAATGACATCAAAATCACTAGATGAATTTCACTCAAACTCACCCAACCAAAGGGGGAGTAATGCTACCCCATCTAAGAGAGGGGTCACATAGCCCTCACCTTAATTTAGGGTTTATATAAATTGGAGAACTAATCAATGCTGATGTCCTTTTAGATGCGACGTTGCCGGTGATTAATTTGGAGTTTCATCAAACTTGATATTGCAGATTAGCTTCTCTTTCATTACGTTTCCTGCATTAGCAGCTGCATACTGTGGACAAGCAGCATACCTCAGAAAGTTCCCTGAAAATGTGCTTGACACTTTCTATGAATCCATACCCGGTAAGTTGCTTCTATGCAGCCACTGATGCCCTCTGTGGTCAAAAAATTTCGTGTTAAGATGAAACTACAAACAAACTATATTGCTGAGACCTTACTTTTACAAGGCACCTCCCTAATCTTAAGAATCGAGGTGTTTGTTGTTTGATGTCAAAGGTTCAAACCCTTGTTTCTAAACATGCACTATGCATACCACACAAAAAAAAGATGTTTTATGTTTTTTTGTTTTTTTTTAAGTTTTTAATTTTTTAATTTTTAAATCTCCAACTACATGCAGACCCAATATATTGGCCAACATTTGTTGTGGCTGTAGCCGCTGTCATCATTGCAAGCCAAGCTATGATTTCAGGGGCATTTTCTATTATCCAGCAGTCCCTAAGTTTGGGTTGTTTCCCTAGGGTTAGGGTTATACACACCTCTGCCAAATATGAAGGTCAGGTGTACATACCTGAGATCAACTACATGCTTATGATTGCTTGTGTGATTGTCACTGCTGGATTCAGGACCACCGAAAATATTGGCCATGCATACGGTATGTATGTTTATAACAACTTCAAATGCTAGCTTTATGCCATTGTTTAGGATTAATTGTAATTTTAGTTCTTATATTTTAGAGAAATGAACATTTCACAAAACTAAACGATTTGGTCCTTTTATTTACAAAAAAATAAAGAATAAATTTGATCCCTCCATCAAACTTCCATCAACAAGCTAACTAAAATAGCTGACATGGCACTTAACAAATATTTTTATAGTGTTAATCACCCATTTTTAAGTAAATTAGATCTAATCTTTTTTATAATTATAATTAAGACAAAATTCAAAAAAAGAGAAAAGAAAAAAACAGAAAACAAAATCAAAAGAAGAAGGGAAGTTGNACAAAATTCAAAAAAGAGAAAAGAAAAAAACAGAAAACAAAATCAAAAGAAGAAGGGAAGTTGTAAAGGAGGGCTAGTATGTTGGGACTAAAGTGTTCAATTTTAAAATAGAATGACCAAAACATTCATTTTTTCAAAATAGAAGAACCAAAATTGTAATTAATCTTTTTTATCTAATTTTTAAGTAAATTGCACAGACTTTCCTTAAGATTTCCAGAAATTACAAAGAAATTCTACTGTGTTTTGAGAATTATTACATGCCTCATTTATTTTGAAATTCAACATATCATAAAAGATGTAAATTTAAATATACTCTAGGTCCTTATAATATGACTTTGTTTTCAATTGAGTCTTTATACTTTTTTTTATCTAATTGAGTTCTTATAGTCTTAATTATTTGCAACAAAGTTCCTATTGTTAATTGTTGTTATAACACCATTAAATAAGTGTTGATGTGGCAGACATGTGAACATCACACAATTTGAGCTAGCATATTTTAAACTCTACCATGTCATCACTTTTATAATGGTGTTATAACGTAATTGACGGCAAAGAGACCTAATTAATTACAAAAAATAAATTAAAGAGGATATAATTAAACCAAAACATAATATAAAAACTGCCTCAAGAGAAAGCATGATAAGTAATATGACAATTGCTACTTTTTACTACAGGAATTTCAGTGTGCTCTGTGATGGTGGTCACAACATGCATGCTAACACTTATAATGCTTGTTATATGGAAGACAAACATTTGGTTGATTGCACTTTTCTTCGTGGTATTTGGTGCCATAGAACTTGTATATTTGTCATCCCTACTATATAAATTCAAAGAAGGAGGCTTTCTCCCACTAGTATTTGCTTTGGTCTTGATGGCAATCATGGCCACTTGGCATTACGCACAGAAACAAAGGTACAGATTTGAGCAGAATAACAAGGTTTCTGGAGAAAAACTAAGACAACTAGTTAGCAACCAATCTATAACCAGAATCCCTGGAGTGGCACTTCTATACTCAGAGCTTGTAGAAGGCATTCCACCAATATTTTCTCACTTTGTTGCCAACCTACAATATATTCAGTCTGTTGTGGTGATTGTTTCTATAAAGGCAATTCCTATTAGCACAGTTGCACCAGAAGAGAGGTTTCTGTTTAGACAAGTTGAGTCAAGAGAGTACAGGATTTTTCGCTGTGTTGCGAGGTTTGGTTATAAGGATGTAATAGGTGAACCTGAAGAATTTGAGCAACAATTAGTTGAAAATCTGAAAGAATTCATCCGTCATCAATGCTTTACTAATGTAACTGAGGGAGAAGCAGCAACTGAAACTGAACAAACAGATAATGGATTGTCTAAGGATGGAAAAGTGTCTTCTACTAGAATTATCCCAGTTCCTTCGCCTTCAGTTCTGGGAACAGAAGCAAATGTGTCGCGGGTTTCATCGGGTTCTATTCAGTCAATTGGTGTGGTTAAGTCTACTAGATTCTCTACACCAATGCAGGGAGCAGAAGAGGAGATGAGATTTCTGGAGAAGGCAGTGGAGAAGAATGTGCTGTATATGTTGGGAGAAGCTGAAGTGGTTGCAGAGCCCAACTCATCAATACTCAAGAAGATAGTGGTCAATTATGTATACGACTTTCTGAGGAAAAACTTCAAGCAAGGAGAGAAATCAATGGCAATCCCACATTCAAGGCTTGTAAGAATTGGAATGACCTATGAGATTTGATCATATGATGAGATTACTAGTTGTGCTTCAAAATTTTGGCTAAGCATTGTTGGTGAATAAAGCCTTGTTGCATAGTGTATTGTCAAAAAGATCTGAGTAGTTAGTCAAATATATGTAAGATCGTGTGTGTAACATATGATTCTACTAAAGATATAAAAATATGACCAATTGTGTTATATCTGCTTGTGTTCTCTTGCATACTCTTGCAACCCAAAATTTAAACTAATTTTATGAGAATCACAGTTTCCCCAATATACTACTTTTGCAGAATGGGTGAGCAGTAAACTGAATAAATATTTGTCTAAGTCTACAAGATCCATCTATGAAGATATATTCGTGTGAAGTTAATCATTTTATATCATATGTCTTTTATCTGTGGGAAATTGTATATGTCCATACAGTTAACAAAATTTGAATCCAATAAAAAGAGATTAAGAGTGTGTTTGGATTAAATATTTGTAGAGTGTAATATATTTTGAGTTTATTTAAAATGCTAATTTTAAATTACTTTGTTTCTGTAATTCTTTCAGGTATTTTAAAAATTTGAGTGTATTTTTTTAGTGACTTTTAAAATCTCAATATAATATATTTTAAATTCACTATAGATAAAATGAATTTCAAATTTACTTTCTAGTCTCTTTCTCTTTCTCCTCGGATCCCCCTGATACCTCTCATCTCTCTCTTGTTCACCATCCTAACACTCCTTCAACCACCGCTGGTGCCCACCATCACCTCCATCGTCGACCACCAGCACCACCACCGATGCAAACAACTCTTCCTATTCCTCTTTTCACCAAACACACAAAAATGTCAAATCCCAACTCATTCTAAAATAGAATGAAGCTTTTGTTAACTACTAACAACTCAATAAACAAATAAAAAGAATCAAGCAAGCCAAAATTCCCAAACAATAGAATCAAGCTTGTTGTATATTTTAACAATCACAACAAATTGACTCAATGAGTTTGCTAATATTAAGTTTTGAGTGTAAGTTGACTCACTGAATTTGTATATGTTTGTGTTCTCTTGCATACTCTTGCACCCCAAAAGTTAAAAGAATTTTATGAGAAATGCAATTTCCCCAATATACTACCTTTGCAGAATGGGTGAGCAGTAAACTGAATAAATATTTGGCTAAGTCTACAATATTCCATCTATGAAGATATATTGATGCAAAGTTAATCACTTTATGTCATGTCTTTTAACTGTGCAAAATTATGTGTCCGTACAGTTAACAAAATTTGAATCCAATAAAAAGAAATTAAGTGTAATCACTTGAACTCAAATTCTACGAACTGCAATTTATGTACAAACATACCATTACACGGTTAAAAAACACGTCATAAAATGATTGGCTTTGCACCAATACCGATCTTTGCAAGAGAGCACATAAGCTTCTTTGCCTGAAGTATAGCATAAATTGGAAAGCAAAAAATCCTTCTCTACTGGTCTTCCGCAATATTGAAGGAATAAATCCCTCTTCCTCTCTCATCTGTCTAGGGTTTTAGTTATCTCTAAAATGCTTAGTAATCGGAAATACAGGAATAGAACACCACGCACAGTTCTCAAAAAGGGCTTTTGGACATTGCAATATATAGCAAAACACTGAAATAATTTAGTCCTTAACAATTTTCAACTATATTAAATGCAGCAAATTTGTCAGGATTATCAAGTACAATACAATTTTGCCACCATAACTGATTCAGTACACCAAGTAGTATTACCAAAACAATGTGTTTTCAGCCTAAAACTCATCAAATAGGCGTACAGGCAGAGAGGACAAGAAACAAAGGCTGATGAGAGCAATTTCAAGCAACGGACAATCATAGGCGACTTATCACAGCTTCCACCTCAGAGGGGGTATAAAGATGGTATGTTGGAGCAACCTTGGCAATGTCAACATTGTTGGGAGTCACCTAACATCAATAATACAATAGAAACAAGTGATTTTTTCGTTCTTTTTGCTTCCGGAGGGGAAGGGAACAAACAATTGGCAGTACATGTATCAATTCTCATGCTTACCTTCTCTTCCATAACTTGCTTCAGAATGGATAGAGCAATAGTCTCGGCTTCTTGGAGAGTTATTTCCTGCAAGCATGACAACATAATAAAACTTAACACCCAAGTTTCATGTCATCTAGGTGCCTCTACCAAGAGTGAGGATCCTTGAAAACAACATTTGTCTGGTTATAGACAAAAACAACTGAGGAATTTGTTAATGTTGCATTAATGGTGTACAACAATTTTTTTGATAAAAGGTCATTAAAACTGAGAAAGTTGTACAAAGATAAGGCAGGATAAGGTAGCCTCCAGAACAGAAACACAAAAGGATTCGTCAGCAGGAAAACATGAAAACATTCTTGCAGTAACACTATCCAGTCTCTCTGCATATCTGAAAGAGAAACTCCCTTGAAAAGGCCATCCACCAGAGAGAGGCCATATGTGAATGGTTTACTATAATTTGGCATCATCAAAAAATTGTGGACCAAAAACAGAGCTAGTAAGTCATTGGACATCAAGACAGTGATGACAATAATAGTATACTTGATAGAAATTAAAAGATGGAATGAGTTAAAAAATGTAGGATTAATTAAGCCATACTAGGTCAGAGAGTAAAAATGAACTAACAAAAATAGAATGGTTACTGTTTATAATTTTTTCTTATCATTCAATAAACAAGGTTTATCCCAAACTACAATACAAATGTAAACTTACGATTTCAGACAAAAACAAAGACACTGTTTTATAAGCATTCCCTATCAGAAATGTTATTTATTATGGCAATTACGGTATTCTTCACTCTTATCCAGTAAGACCAATGAAATCAATTTTCAATTCTTCCAATCTCCTACCTACCCTACCAATAACTACAAGTATAAAGTTTCCGCATTTCTTTCCTTCTTTACTCCTGTTTCCTTTTTCCACCATCTCTGCCAAACATTTTTACTGATAGATGCAATAGAAGATTAGAAACAGTATACTCTAATAACATAAATACCTTGTTGTACTGTTCCTGCAGAGAGCTGTCAGCACCTTCGGACCCTGAACCAATAGCTTTTGCATTGCATTGCCAAAATGTGCCAGATGGATCAGTGTAATATCTGCATATCGGAAACTTCCCATTCAGTACACAAAGCATGAAAAAATAGTATTTTAGAAAACAAAAGGTACAAACAAGCCCCGCAACAATAAACTTCACAACCTCATCTGGTGAATAAAGTGATGTATCCTACAAATGCTGATAGGCATATCTATGGGAATCGCATAAATGGAGAACTAACTGAGAGATAAACTGCTTGCTTATTTTTTTTTTTCCATTATGTAAGGAGCATGATTGGGGGAAGAAGCAAAACACAACCATACACTGGTTTGATGGGGAACTGAAAGATATTGTAGGCATGACAATCAACATATACTTTGCTTTGAGAGACCAATTTGCAAGGTAAATAGCTGAACCTCAAACATCATTTGATTTAAACCACAAACCAATGATAAGAGACTTGAGGCAGTACTATTTGACCATGACAGAGTTGCAAAACACTTGATAGTCCCATTCCTTTTTATTCCCCTTTTTGGATAGAAGGGGAAAAAATATTAGAAAAAAAGGAGGAAGTTATTAACTTAAGAGTATATGTATCCTCCAATGGAAACAAGAAAAAATCAATGACAAAAAACCACCAATCGCAAAGATCATTACTTAAGGGACAAATAAGCCACTTTGAAGTAATCATTGGCTGAACACCCCAACCAAAATGATGAACGGTTAGTGCTTTTGGAATAGATAATCTAGCAAAATGAATTATAACTGATTTATTAACTTCAAACCACACAGCTTCCCAATGCCCATAGTTGTTAAAATGAACAGATCTACAGTTTGCATCAAAATTTCTGAATAACGAGTGCACATGCAAAGGACAAAAAGTAAAACTTGTTCAATACAATTCTCTATCATTTGTTAGGAGTATCTGCATTTCACACTTTCTGGATTCACTCCAATTTTTCATTCAGACAAAGGGAGGAAAGGAGAACAAAATCTCATCCCAAATCAACTACAAATTCAATGACTTTTTTAGAGGCTTTTAATAATATAAGAAACGACTTTGAGTGGTATATCTCTCTCATAATACATATCTTGGATTTACCCAAAAATCTCAAACATATATATGACATGATATGACACAAAAAAAAATTTAGAAAATAATATTTCCTCTAATACATAATTTAACAACTATAAAGTTGCGTAGTCACTCTTCAAGTTTGTCTCTCTTCCTTTATTTTTCCTGGCAAAGCATTTCTTCTATTANACATATATATGACATGATATGACACAAAAAAAAATTTAGAAAATAATATTTCCTCTAATACATAATTTAACAACTATAAAGTTGCGTAGTCACTCTTCAAGTTTGTCTCTCTTCCTTTATTTTTCCTGGCAAAGCATTTCTTCTATTAACATCGGCCTCTTCTTTTTCTCTTATTCCTGCATGTTTTTCCTCCAATTTGAATAATTGGGCCAGCTCTTCTGCCCTCTAAAAGAAAAATAGATAAAATCCCTCTAACAGAACCTCATCATGGAAACAAAACCATGGGAAACCAAAGAATAGGTATCTTTTAACTTAAAGAAGCTTGTAATCTAAACACCTAAGAGGTGTAATCTGCAAATGAGGGGGAGGAAATAGAAAAAGGAAGATCATTCTTCGTGGAGTAAATACCAGAGTTTGGAAGGGAAAGCAGGGAGAGAGAGAGACCTAATGCTTGAGAGTAATTCTATTTCTTCCACCAACCAGTACGAAAGCCCGTCCGAGAAAAGACAATGGCAAAGAATTACAGATGATGGTGGATTCAAGAATCAAGAGGTTTGATAGTTTCAAGGGTACCTTAACATGATATTTCTGCCTTTATACTACCTTGTCAAAAGTAAAGGTGGTTTGCCCAATTCATCACCTAAACCCAACATTAAAAACAAACTACCTCATTCTCTTAACAACCCCCCCCCCCCCCNCCCCCCCTTTTCTTTCCCAGAAAAGAAAAATCAAAGAATTTCCATGCAAAACCATAAATCAGTATGTTGCTACAACTATTAAAATTAACAACAATTTCAGCATTGACATACATCCAAAGATAGCCGCTGTAAAATAAAAAAAATAAAAACTTACAAGCTGGGTCCATTCTCGTCATGGCCAGCAATGAGGAGAGACACTCCAAATGGTCGAGACTGCCAAGAAAAACAATACATTAAAATTCATGCATGGATGGCAAGTGAGGTCAACCACAAGATCTGAAGGAAATTCACAAAAAGATTTTAATTAATTATCAATGCTGAAAACAGAATCAAAATATTCGAAGGGCCAATTAAAAATGGTTATCAATTTAAAAAGACTTCAAGTCTTTGAGGGCAAATGGCCCCTACTGTAGAATGCAGTTCCACGACTGTTAAATATTTTTGTACAAAAGAATAAGGTTTCTTGGCACCTCACTAGAGAACAAATCAACCCAAAACAACCTTGCAGGAGAAGTTCATTTTTGAAAAGAAATATCATGTATCAACATATATTGTAAGATATGGATATGTGCATCTTGGAAGCATAAGTGAAACTTCCATGTTCAGATCTCAATCAACATTCATCATCATAACCTTACACAATACTTCTACTGTATTTGGAAGAAGATCATGTAACAAACTCAAAAATAATGGGGAAAAAAAATTAATCTCAAGCTGAATTAGTAATGATGACTGAAACTCAATCTTAAGAATTGGACTTCAGTTCATGTATGCGTAAATAGAACTACTCAAACTCCTCCACATGAATTCTTCACATTCTTCTCTAATCCTTCTGCAATCAGATTACTTCAATGACTTCCACAAGTGTCATTCCTAATCTTTGCCTTATTTCATTTGAGTCTACCACTTCAGTTACCTAACTCTTCCACATGTCAACAGTGCATTTGGATCTCTGTTTATTTATTATTACCCTTTTAGACCAATTTGCATCTCTTAATTGCACATGTCTAAAGTCTAAAACATCATACACAAATTTCTGTAATTCATCTTGAAGCAACTCTAATTTTTTAATAAATATCTTTATTTCTTATTAATTATTCTATTCATCTATACTACATTTTCTTTCTTCACATGCGATCTCATCAATCCAACATTCCATAACACCAAGTGTAGCAAGGTAGAAAATACCAAGTTAACTTCGGCTATCCTTCAATCATAAAAATTATAGATGCACTGTCAATTCATCCAACCAGCCCTTATTCTACAAGTCTAAACTAACAAAAACAAAATAAGTGAGACATCAACTTAGCATAAAAACAACCAAGAGCAGTTCCAGAAAATACATATAGAGCAACTTACAAGGACCTACTCATATATTGCTGCCCCTATACATTTCATAATAGTATCGTAAGCATGCAAGAAAAGATGGAAATGAATTTCAAAGCTAAGTAGTTCTTTACCATGGATTCTTCATCACCTTCACCAAATCGCAAGGCTAGATCACAAAGAGCTTGCGTTGTGGACTCTACAGTCATTGGTTCACCATAGGAGAACCTATGATTCTGAAAAAAAAAATAATGCTATATTGATCAACCATATGCTTATTAATAAGCTGTTAAATCATTAAAGTAACAACCGTACCTGAGTTTCCACTCGTGCATGTTCAACGAGTGTTCGAGCATCCGCAATCAACCCACTCATTGCACAACCGATATGCTCATCAATTTCCATGATTTTCTCCACACTGCTGGGCTCCTGAAAGAGAATTTTAAAACAAAAACCACATACAGAGTAAGTTGCACGCAAACAAGTATTTCATAATACAAATAAAAAACAATTGCAATAAGATAATCACATTTCTTGACTCAGATAGAACCCAGATGAACTGTAGGTTAAGTCAAAACATAAATTACATGCTTTGCCATAGAACATAAGTATATCGAATGTAAGTAGACTAAAAAGCATATGTAGCTACTTACATTATATTCTCCATTCAAGCAATTTAAACCCGTAACCCCAAATAAAAAAAATATGTATCTTCTCTCACTGAGAGAAATGAAGAAAAATAGAAAAGAAAGTACTAATGTTTATGGTCCATATACTTCTTCATATAAGTGTAAATGTTATCCTTCAATAATCTTACAACAACATCAGCATTTGATAAAATTCAGACGTACATCCAAAAGCAACAGGGAGGGGCTCAAAATCATTTTTCACCAAGAATATCTCACACCCAATACTTGCATATGCGTTTTTCACAACATCAAGCAGTTGTATACAGAGAGCATCATGCAATCCCTGCCTCTCTCAGCTCACACATTATTTAAGTATATTGTTATGTATTTGATCATAATGATTTGCCTAATAAAATTTATAAAACAAAACTGAGACAAACGTATTCTCACAAAGAAGCCAATAGTACATTTGTGTGGAGAAGTGACATCAGCAATGAAAGACTTTCCAGTAATGTAATTTAAGTAAATAAATGCAACCAAAACAGACCAGCAATGGAGAAGTGATACGCTTTTCAACTGCAAGGACAACACCCTCTTTTGTCTTCAACCCAATTGCAGTTGAACCCAGCTGCAATCAAATGAAAACCAATTTACAAACATATGAAATATGAAACTTCTAAGTCATTGAACTCAAAGCAACAAAACAGGAAACAGACAACAGAGCATAAACGTAATAATTTGCACATTTCCAAATAACTGAAATCCACAAAAACCCAAATTAAAAAAAGAAGAAGAAATAGAAATCAAATCAGCTTTCCCCTGGCTCCATTATTGGCAAAACAGCTTCATATAATGCTGAACCTTTAAACATGAAAATTTCAGATGAAAAAGTGACAGGAAGTGAGAGATCAACCATGAGCGACATACCTTAATCGCCTCAATTGCATATTCAACCTGAAACAACCGACCTTCAGGAGAAAAGGTGTTTACTCCTCTATCATACTCAGTCCTAGAAAAGAAAAAATTAACAAATTTCAGGCGAACCCTTTAATCAATTCGAAAGCAGAAAGCAAAAATTAAGAAAGATAAACCCTAAAACGCATTGTTCAATAGAAATCAACGGTGCCCACCTGGTGAGAAACATGTTCGATTCGATTCGATGAAATCACTGCAGAAACCGCAGAATAAAGGGAGATTAGAGTAAACCCAGAAAGCAGAAGAGGAATAGAGAGAGAGAATGAGTAGCATTTGCTCCGTTGGAAGTGACTTACCAAGAAAGGAACTTGCTTTCTACTGTGGTGACTCTCTGTGCACAATGGGTTTTGCTTCCTTGTGCGAGGGTCTTTGGGGTCTTGCCCTTATAGAAAGATGAAACTTCGGTCTAAAGCCCAAAAAGAAACAAAGAAAAAGTAAAATAATTAAATAAAAAGGGTGTAAAATTCGAAGATGTGCGGCATGTTTTATAACCAATGGATTAGATACCTCATATGCAGACCGTTAGATCTAGAAGAATAGGCAAGCCACGCTGCTTTTCCATCAAGTTACCAACAAAATATAAGAGTTTTTTTTTTTTTAAACAAAATATAAGTTTGGTATTGATGAGAATTTTTTATTTTATTTTCTTCCTAAATTGAAAACGAGTAAGGCAATCAAGTATCAAACTATGTCAAGTGGTATTACAGTTATTGTTAAAATTTGTAAAATTTGGAATCATAACTAAAAATATTAAAACAACAAATTTAACATCAACATACTAAGTATGGTTCATATTGGCTCATATACTACAAGAAAAATGTGTATTTATTATGAATTTTCTCACAAAATGTGACTATTGAGAAGTTCTCACAGAATTTCTTAAGGTCAAGATTGTCTGTGAGAAATATCGCATGAGTAAATCCATGAGAAATTATGTCCTAACTGTTTTCATTAATATGTTCATTTTTCTCACATAAATGGTTTGTGAGAAACTTTAATATTTCTCTCGGATAATAAATCCGTGAATATTTTCGTGAGAAACGTCAAAGCATAATTTAACTTAAATTTTGAATTTTCTAGAGTTTTTCTCACGAAAAAAATCAATAAAAAAATCCATGAGAAAACATGTTATTTTTCTTCTTTGCAAACCCGCCGCTGTCATTCTCCATTTTCAAGTTTTTCTCTCTCTTCTCTCTTCTCTCTTCTCTCTCAGCTTGAGGCGTTTTTGCACCATTCTTGGTGGCAGTAGTTGGGTTTTCCGACAGTCGACCTCAGCTTTCATCATACCGGTTCAGTTTTTCAATTTATAGCTCATTAAGGTAGGTTTGGTATCCTTCTCTTGTCTAAGTTTTCTTTATTAAATTATTATCCATTTGTACCTTTAGCCTCTAGCTTTGTTTTAGTCAGTGTTGGAGAAAATTAACAAGCATTGGTTATACATTAATATGAAATATAATATCTAATATAGTTTAACTCTAATGTTGCCAAATGTGTAGTATGAAGTAGTGTGAAGTAATGTGTAATTAGTATAAATTTTTTTAGGTAGGGGGTTTGGGGTTAATATAGAGTACTTACAAGAATCCCCATAGCTAACTCAGGATTGGAAGACTGGATAATAACTCGTATCACAAATAATACCAAATTACACTAGAAAACTTGATGGAAAAATGGGTTGATAGTGATGAAAAAGGATGGAGTAAAAGGAATTTTAAGAGTAATGTGGACTCAGGTGATTACCACGGAAAAGAACCACTAAAAATATGAACTGAAAGCNAACTTCAATATTTCTCACGGACAATAAATCCGTGAATATTTTCGTGAGAAACGTCAAAGCATAATTTAACTTAAATTTTAAATTTTCTAGAGTTTTTCTCACGAAAAAAATCAATAAGAAAATCCATAAGAAAACATGTTAATTTTCTTCTTTGCGAACCCGCCGCTGTCATTCTCCATTTTCAAGTTTTTCTCTCTCTTCTCTCTTCTCTCTTTCCTCTCAGCCTGAGGCGTTTTTGCACCATTCTTGGTGGCAGTAGTTGGGTTTTCCGACAGTCGACCTCAGCTTTCATCCTACCGGTTCAGTTTTTTAATTTATAGCTCATTAAGGTAGGTTTGGTATCCCTCTCTTATCTAAGTTTTCTTTATTAAATTATTATCCATTTGTACCTTTAGCCTCTAGCTTTGTTTTAGTCAGTGTTGGACAAAATTAACAAGCATTGGTTATACATTAATATGAAATATAATAGCTAATATAGTTTAACTCTAATGTTGTCAAATGTGTAGTATGAAGTAGTGTGAAGTAATGTGTAATTAGTATAAATTTTTTTAGGTAGGGGGTTTGGGGTTAATATAGAGTACTTACAAGAATCCCCATAGCTAACTCAGGATTGGAAGACTGGATAATAACTCGTATCACAAATAATACCAAATTACACTAGAAAACTTGATGGAAAAATGGGTTGATAGTGATGAAAAAGGATGGAGTAAAAGGAATTTTAAGAGTAATGTGGACTCAGGTGATTACCACGGAAAAGAACCACTAAAAATATGAACTGAAAGCATAAGAGAACTGTAAACGTAAACTGAACCTGGAAACTTAAAGAAAACCATAAAGCAAAACAGTAAACTTGAATACAAATTTCAATGAACTTCTGTGTCGCTGCTTGTTAGTGTTCTGGAAAGCCTTGTCAAATGCACCTGCAGCCATCTAGTTATAGGCTCTTAAACGATGGTAGCTACTCAGGCAAGTGTTAAACACCGATTTAATAACCGTCAGTGCACTCTATACAACTCGATCAGCTATTGATCATTCGTAAATGCCTCCACTACACACGTTTAGGGCTTCACCAAGTCAATTCAAAGGGATTTAAATTGTGTTTGCTGGAAAATGCATCAATAGCATACCACAATTACAGAAAAATGCGGTTGTGGAGACCATCACAACTGCAATATATAATGGGTGCAATTGTAGTTGTGAACTATAATTTGGATCCATGCTATTTATATTTGAATTTATCTTAACTTTTACAATTTTAATTTTAAGCCTTCTTTAGGTTAGGAGTTTCTCTCACATATATAAGAGAAAAATACACGTAAAGAGAGCTGCTAGTTGTAGTTTAGTAGAGAAAAAAATTAAAGTAAAATGTCTTTTTAGAGGTTAAAAGATGCGGTGAAAATCATGAGCCACTAAAAAAAAAATTTATATTACTTGAGTCTCTCAAAGTTCAAAAAATCGATTAAAATGATCATTTTTAATGATCCAAGTGATAGTTAAAAATGACCATTTTAGTTAACATTTTTACTTTTCAAGGACTCAAGTGATACAAAATAAATTGACCTAAATAATTTTCACTGCATTTTATAAGAACTAAAAATACTTTTTACTTTTTACTTTTTACTCAAGAGATGGACTGCAAAGATGCTTTTGAAGCATCCTTTTGTTGTCCCCGGAGACAAAGAACCATCATAGCGAAGATGCCACTTGGATTTTCCAGATTCACTAATCGGACTATTGGTCTGCTAGAGTTTGATGTATAAGGACTTTGGGTTGGAACACAGATCACATAACTTCTAAGCTCTTAGGACGACTTCAGTATCACTTAATCACAGTTTGGTTAAGACATAATGATTGAATGTATGATTACTTTGACAAAGAAAAAGGTGTTAAATTGTTGTGTTGTTTCAAAACTGTGACATGTATTTGTTCTCCATTGGGAAATCAAAGAACGAGATTTGCTTTTGGAATACAAGTTGAATTCCTCTGTCCCATCTCAGGTTTTTAATCTTTGCTTTGTTTAGTTTATTAGTTGGTCTCAAATCTCTATGAAAACATGGTCAGTTTTAGAGAACTTTGGAGATCTTGTACTAGCAATTTCAAGCGTTAAATTGGAAGCCAAGATTTGGTGATGCATAGATGTTGAGTTGGAGTTAAGAGTTTTGGATTGGTTCTTGGTAGAGCTAGTAAAAGGGTCATGCCCGATGCACTAGCCTATTTTAGACCGCAAAAAAGGAGAGTTGGGCCATAAATTGCTGGCCCGAATAGAATAGAGGTAGTTTGGCTTGACCCGAATTGGCCCGCAACTCATTCAAGTTCGGGCCGGGTTGGCCCATTTTTCATTTTTTTTTTGTTTTCATACACTATAAAATTATATTAGTAAGTGTTATGTAGAAGTATACACTATTATAATTTGTTTAACTACTTATGCATTTTTATTTTAAATTTTTTTTTATATTTTATATTTTTATTTTATTTATTACTTTATGCATATTTTGTTTTGTTCAATTAAGTTTATTAACAAGTTAACTAAAAATAACCTAATAACTAAATCAAAAAGTCAAAACCCTTATTAATTTTTAATAATATTACAAATAAAAATAGTTTAAAAAATTTAAAAAAAAAAGTGGATCAGTATGTTTTAGCCCGTTTTAACTTGCAGCCCGAGGAGGATCGGACTGACCCGTTTTCCAGCTCTAGTTCTTGGCTGCTTTGGTTGATGTTGTGGGTTGAAAACTTGACAAATTTTGTTGTGGTTTTGTGTTTAACGTTACCAGCAACTTCTTCGTTGTCATAATTGATCCAATTTTTCAGTCAGTGGAGTAAATAAAGACAAATACGTAGATACCCAACCAGGCCCAAGACCTTAATGCCTTCTTCTTTAGCCCAATATTCTTTCTTCAGGCCCATTTCGCACGTTTAACACACAAACTAAAGGAAATTATGAATCTACCCTAGCACTCCCATATAAATAGGGTAACTCACCCCTCCCCCATCACGTATGATGTATGACCACTTTTACATCCTTACACCTTCCTTGGTCTAGCTTGGTTCAACTCATATGTTGAGCATTGGAGTCTAGGTGTTGACCTACCACTCCGCCTGATCTTAATGTTGTTGACCCTTAGCTGATATTAGACATCACTAGAATGTGATGATGGTCTAGGGAATCATTATAAATCTGTAGGGGGTTCTAGTTAGGCATTGTTATTTGGGGCAATTATGGCTTTTTGTATTAATGTTGTTGCAATGTTTCCATGCATGGCCAACTTTTTCATTATTTGATGGAAAATTCAGACTTTCGTTAAGAATAATTTTGGTATTTCAATCTTAAATTTTGATTGCTGACCATTGACCAACACCTTTGTTTAGAGTACCATCATGATTCAGTTAAAATTACATTTATGACACGTGTGTTGTTAAAATTAAAGTGACTAAAATTGGCCTTGGAAAACATAAACTAAAAGAGATTTTTTTAGTTGTATGTCATACTATATAAGAATAGTTAATGTATGAATGACATATGTATAAATTAATTATTTTTAAGTTTGTTTGAGAAAATAAGATAAATTAATGTTATATCAAATAAAATATAAAAATTACGTATGTTTGTCACGTCAGTATAATATGACATACACATATAGTATTATAGAATCCCTGTAAACTAAAATGATAAAAATTAACCATGACTCTTATTTATTGTGATGGCAAAACATAGAGTAAACTATATATCAAATTGGTTTTTTAAATTCTTCATGTACCTAATTGGTCAAGGAATAATACTTTATACTACATTAGTCCCTGAAAGTACTAAAACTACTTCTCAGTCTTCTATTAGACCCAGTTAACTACAAGTGATGGAAGTACTTAATTCATTATTATTAACTCTCACTAGAATTAACAAGCTTTTATTTTCTTTATTGTAAATTAAAGATATCGTCTATTTTTTTTTAAAAAAAAAGTGATGTATAATAATCTCAATATTTAATTATTTTAAGATAGGTGAATATTACCTTAGTGTAATTTAGTGGAGCCAAATGCTCTCTCTATCTTTATGTATATCTTTCTAATTAACTTTCTTTTGTTCAACTTCAATTTATAATATTATCAAAATACATATGTAATTTCTTTCACTAATTCAAAACGAACACAAGACATGATAATCCTCCAAAATGAGAGTGGAAAATTTTCAAATCCAATGTAAAAGGAACATAAATATTGAGAATAAGAGGCTACAACTTTTATCCAAACGGTATACTACGCAGAAAGATGCAGCTTGGGAGAGCATTACGAAAGTTGACACCTTTACTTGGTAACTTTGACATTCAAGTAAAATAAATATAATATAGTATACATTTTACCTTAGAAAATATACTTTATTAATAATAGAGGGAATAATTATATATTGCACATATATTATGTCTTTACCATTATTTTCACTGACACTTTTAATATATTGCACATATATTAATGAAGTTTTACTATAATTATATATTGCACATATGAAGTTTTATATTGTCGTGTAGCCAAAGATAAAATTTATCTAATTAAGTGAAAAATGATTAAGAGAAGAATTGAAATGTTATGCCAATTTATCGTAAGGGAAAATTTGCGTTGCTTCCTAAGGAGCCATATTCGTCATTTCCTTCCAGTCACCCACTCCTTTTCTATAATTAAGAGGCTCCTCACTAAGATATGGATCTTTAGATACTCACTCTTCTATAATTCATCATCGGATACAAGGGTGGAGCTTCGAAGGGGCAGGAGGAACCAACAAGCCTTTGGTTCAACTGGTTGAATCATCGGCATGTGTCTTTTGGTTGTGGTCAAGAGTTCGAGATCTACTAAGAACATTGTTGAGAAAGGGAAAATCGTAATTGCTCTAACTCTCGAACGAAATTAGGCTCACGCCCAATTGGATAAAGTGAGAATACTCGTGATATTAACCAAACAAAAAAAAAATGAGGGGAGGAGGTCACCTCCCCCCCTCCCCATAAATTTTTTTTAATATAATTTACTTTAAAAAATTATTTAGTCTCTCGAAAACTTTTAAAAAATTTAATATCCCTCATCCCATTTTTTTTTTTATTCCTTTGGACCCCAACATTGTACTTCAAGCTTTGTCACTTCTCAGATAAATCTAGATTGACTTACACATTAGAGTTTGGGTGCCGGCCTTTACCTGAGCTCGAGCTTAAGTGTGCTAACCCCTAACCCTCACTTGTAACTTAGGATTCTACCAGCCTTGACCGACCTCCATTAATTTCTTGCCATATTTTCCTTTCTTTCATGAATTAAGTTCAATCACACTTAATCAAGAACATACTATTTCATCTGAAAAGAAAAACATACTATTAATTAAAATATGAGACTGCAATTTTTGCTTAAAAATAACAAAATCATATGAGCAAAGTAATATAATTAAACTGGTTCTTAAATTTAAATATAACTATTTAATATGCATTGTCTAATAACAAAATTCATTAAATTAAGCAAGAAAAGATTTAAATCCAGCTTTGCTAGCTTGAGATCCGAATATACTTGAAGGGTAGGGAGAATTAAAACAAAAAAGATGTAACTTAATTGAAGAAGTCTATTTTGCTTGCGCTATGAGTAAGAGATACTGAAACTCCCATATGCTTCCAGAATTTTGCTCCCAGAAAACTGAATTAGAGTGCCTGGAATGTCAGCTTTCAATGGAACAAAGTTGAAATCCCTGCAAAAAGCCAAACTTAATAATTGTGCATGTAATGTAATTAATGTTGCTAGAAGACTACGATAATTCTGAAATTTTGGCTGTTACTGGGTTTATTTATTATGGCACTTAATTAGGGTTGACCTACATATATATACTGAGACAAATAATAGTTGATAAGGTAGACAAGTTTTTTTTTTTGGTAAGGATTGCAATATCTAATTAAAAAATTAATTATATAGATCAAATTAATACCAAAAAAAAAAAATGAAGCATGCATGCCTACTGCTTGAAGAGATATGAAAAAAAAAGAGGTAAAAGATTTTGATCAACAAATATCTAAAATTCTTATAAACTACATTTCAATTATGTTTTCTTTCCTACCAAAAATAAACTTGTATTCATTCTTTAAGCTCTTAACATAATTAAAATGTACCAATTAAGAAAATTCCATGATTAAAATCTTCGCACAAAATTCCCTTAAATTAACAAAATACAGAAGCAACACCCACATAATTAAGGCTATAAAAAATCACCTTTTACTGCACATATAATATTTTAAAATCCTCTCTATCTCTAGTACTAGTAAGTTTTTATGATAAAAATTAAGACACTTTCCTATGGATTTTCCAAATTTGTTAGGCAGCAAAATTTAATTCCAAAAGTATGTACAGAAAACTACTAATATCCATAAATTTATAGAAATATTAATATTTTCCTATTTTGAGAAAAAATCATAAAATTAACCAAGACTGCTATAATAATTTTTTTATGACAAAGATTAAGACACTTTCCTATGGATTTTCCAAATTTTTTAGGCAGCAAACTTTAATTCCAAAGGTATGTACAAAAAATTACTACCATCCATAAATTTATACAAATTAATACTTTCCTATTTTGAGAAAAAATAATAAAACCAAGACTATTATAATAACTTTTTTTTTAAAAAAAAAAGCAAAAAAATTAAAAAAAATTAAATATATCTGACATCTTACTCAATAATAAAAAAATAATTTATTCTTATTGCCATTTTACTTATTAAAAAAAAAAGCCTAAAAATTTAGACTAGCTTAACCCTACGTGATCTGGCAAGAGCATCCTAACTGATAAGAGCAGATATTTGTTGGGCCACACACGAGTGAGGAACACTCGTGACTCTTCTATGCCAACCCCAAAGTATATCCAAAAACAAAATAAAATAAAAACCAAAAGACAATAGAAGAAACAAAAGTACTGCAGGTCATCACTGTCACCCCATGCAAGACAACTTGTCAGAACAACCTTTTCCGCACAACAGAAATAAATAAATAAACACTCTTCAAAAAAAAATATTAAAAAAATCCACAGTAAAAAGTACCTTAGACACATTTACCAATGAAAAATCTTTCTCTTTAATGATAGAACACATAATGATAACAAGCATTTTAATAGGTCACTAATTTTTCAACCACGTACCTGTGTACTTTCCTTTGCTTCTGCTTCTTACTTTAGTCACTGAAAATTCCCTCCACCACCTCCAAAAGATTGTGCTGACGGCGCAGCAGCATTTCTTTCTGTCTCCAATGAGCTCAAGTTAAACCCTTGTTGCTGTTGTTGCTCTCTTTGTGAAATGTTTCCACTCATGCTCCTCACTATTTGTCCAACGCCAAGAAAATCTCGAGTGCTGAGCCTTTCAGAGGCTTCAAAGCCACTTAGCCCTACAGAGCCACTTTCGAAGCTGCCACTAGCAAAGGAGTTCATTAGGTCATGGAGGTTGTTGTTCTGGTCAGTTCCAGTGGTGAACATGTTGGTGTAGTTTGAAGAAGCATTAATGAGTGGTGATGGTTTATGATCTGGTTTTGAGTTTGACCCTCCACCACCTCCACTGCTTGAGGAGGAGTTTCCGAAGCTTCTGAGCAATGAAACGGTGCCGTTGTTGTTGCTGGAGCTTGCACCGATTTGAGCAGCTTTCTGAAGCAGCGCGGTTGCGGACATGTGTGGAACAGCGCTGTTGTTTTGGAGTGATGTGCTGAAGAGTGAAGGAGCACTGGAGCTTGTTTGGTCTCCCATTATGGTGCCGGAGAAGAAGTTGGACCCTTCATTGCCGCCGGTGCCAGTGCCAGAGCTACTTCCATTGGTGAAGTGTTCAGGGAAAGAGTTGGGATTGCCGCCGGCGCCGGTGTTGGAGTTGTAGAGGAAAGGAAGGTTGAAGAGGTTGGTGTTGTTGGCGGCGGCTCCAGTTGGGGAGTTGTTGTTGTTGGTGGTGGTGGTGGTGTTGTTTTGAAGGTCAGAAAACTGCATTAGTCCATGGAATGGTTTGTTTTGCACCAATGTTGTTGTTGTCCCACGTTGGTGTTGGTGTTGGTCATGGTAGTTTTGGTTTGATTCTGGCATGAAGAATGCTGCAGGTGAAGGCATGGTTTGTTGTGGATGTCTAAAGGATGAGGAAGAGCCCAATGAAGGTTGGAGAATGTGGTCGAATTGCCCGGTGCGACCAGCGCCGCCACCACTACCGCCGAGTCGGAGAAGGTCACTAGAGTGGCTGTTCTGATCATGAATGGAAGAGATCTGAGCACCCACATTGGATAAGCCTAAGCTCATGTTGCTGCTACCATAGAGGTGGTTGCCTATGGTGGTGCTCAGATTTGGTGGTTGTCTTGCACTCTCTTGAGCCAATGCATCACAGAAAGCTCTGTGGGTGATGAAACTATCTCGCCTGCAAAATAATCAAATCAATCTTTAGATACTTCAGATATAACAAGTAAAAAATGGAAGAAGAATTTATATAATTAATATGCTCATAACTTATTAGTTTCATCAATCTGAAAATTTATATAAATAGAATGTTCCTTTCTTAAAAGAAATAAATAAATCTCCTAATTGGGTTTTTACCATTTAAATGTTATAATTAATATAGGATTTTAAATTATAGCTTCCTAAAAAAATTAATTTTGATTGTCATTAGATCAACAATTATTTACTTTCATTAGTTGATTAAGATAGTTCAAAAAAGTCTAGCTACTAGGAATGAATTATTTGTGTGTGTTACAATAATGGTAGTGAATTATCTTAACTTCTAGGATCTCATATGGCAAAATAATTACTAATTTTGGTTTGATTTTCCCAAGTATATATAGTTGGACAACATGGAATTGTTAATCTTCAATGACATCCATATATATCAAAATAGCAAAACAAAAATAGAAATTCATAGACATCAAACTACACGCATCAATCTTTTCACACCAAAAACAAGGTACTTATGAAGGCAGCAGTGAGAAAGAAGAAGCAGAAATAGTCACCATAGATAACGAAAGTCTTAATTAACCCAAGTACAAAGATTTCCGTGCATTTATGAAACAAGTATAGGTAGAGAAAAGAATAATGTGTACATAACTCTACAAGTGATTAAAAATGCCCAAAAAGACATGGCAAAGATAAGCGATGGTAGGTAGAAGAATTTCACCAAAACTTGACAAAACGATGAATCAATCAATTAAGAATGGCCATTTTAAGAAGTGTCAGTTCAATAAATGAAACAAGGAAATGTATTACAACATTGTGAAACATGATAAATCAAACACCCATTTAAGCAATCTTGCTTCAATTAAACTCACATATCAATATCCAATTCTTTCCCTCTTTGAGTTCAACTCTAAAGACATTAAACTTCTCACATTACAAACCCACCTGAACACCTATTAAACTGCAGTTCCCTACGCTGCATCACCACTCCTCCAAGTTAAACTTCAAAGAACATACTCACACAAAGATAGTAATAAAAAATGAAAAATTGTGCACATGAAATCGAGAGAGAGAGAGAGAGAGAGTTGGCTAGGCTCTAACGTTATCATGAAAATGAGCACCAGCAAGGACACAATACTGAACAGAACTAGCCAACCCATAAGAGAACAAACCTGGTAACAACAACACCACGTTACTTACTCTCTCTCTATCTCTCTACATGGAATAGCAATTAGCAACACGTGAATAGGAGAAAAAGTAATGGGCGAAAATAGCGTTGTTTCCGAGGTAAAATGAAAAGGTTGGTTTTTTTTTTTTTTTTTCAAGTATGTGTGAACTGTGAAGGGTAGGGAGAGAATAGGATGCTGTTCCTCCGTGTGTTTTCTGATACCCTACGACCAAGGCAGCTTCCAGAGATTATTCACGTGGGGACTATGTTATGTCATGTTTCCTTCTTCCATTTCCCTTGACACCACCGTACCAATTAGAAGGAAACCAATCAATTCCAATTAATTAAAAGGAGAAAGAATCAAAACCCTTTTCCAAACTCACTCACTTGAAGAAGAATCTAATGAGCCTAAGACAAACCAAAACAAATCAAACCAAACAAGCCAAACATTTCTTCCACTGTTCATGCCAATTTTTTTTCTTGCTTAACCTATCTCAATGAAAAGCACTTATTGAAAAGGCAATATACAGTACTAAAACAGCACTGTTTGAAAATGGGTTATATATATACAAATACAATACAATTTACCTGGAGAAGAGAGTGCCACAATCACATCTATATTCTCTCGTTCCACAAGTCTTTGAATGAGCTTTCCAATCAGATTGAACAGCATATTTCTTTGAGCACTTGTCGCACTTCCACTTCTTCTCACCATGTTTGCGAGAATAGTGCTTCTTAATCCCAGTGAGGTCACCAAGAGCCCTTGAAGGGTCATGGTGCACGCATGTGGGCTCAGGACACAGATAAACCTTTCTCTTTGGCTCTTTTGTAGTCTTCTGCTTAAGCTTCCAAGGCAGGTTGTGTCCTCTTCTGTGGAGCTGTAGGTTTTGCTCCCTTTGGAACCCTTTGTTGCACACCTCACATATAAACCTGTTTGTTGCCATTAGGGTCTTGGGAGATAGTGCTATCACCTCCGCATCTGGATCTGTTATCATGGAAAAATGCCAAACAACAAATTATTAGAAAATTAAATCACAAAAAAAAAAAATTAATTCACGAGAAAAGTTTATTCTCTTTTCATTAGAAAAAGAGAAAAAATGAAAGAACTTGAGGACAAAGATTTTAAAGACATACCCATTTCGATTCATTCTACTTGTTTTCAGAATTAGGGTTCATTCCCTAGGGGATTAGATTAGATTATATCAATGAAGAAAAAAAAATAATGGAGTGGGGAAATTTTTTTGAGAATGACATCAAAGGAAAAACAAAAAACAAAAATTGATTAATTTAAGAAAACTTAGATGATTCCGATAAAATTTTAGAGATACTTGCTTGGTGTTCCAGGTTGGTTTCTCTTTTTCTTCTGCGGTGGTGCTGGCGGAGCCGATGACGATGACGGCGTCGATGAATGTTGCTGCTTCATCTGATTTTGATCTTCTTCTCTGATTCCAAACAACGATGCTGATGAAGAAGATGCAGCCATATCCGAAAGCAAGTGCTTCTGGTCAAGTTAGCTGTATCTTTTTATCTCTTCAGCCTCAAAGAACAATCTGAATTGCAGAAAACCCACATGCAACTTGAATAATCCTCTTTAATTCTAATTATCCAAAACCCAAAAACGAGGTAATTCAAATTCTTGGGCTTGCTATTGATTAATAGCAAAACCTAAAGGGAAAAAAAGCACAGAGAAGAGAGATATATATATGTGAGCTGAAGAAGAAGGGAAAGAAAATCAATAACCCCTCCATGGACAGAACTTGAAATGATTTTCTTTCTTGCTTCTTTGTTTTCTTTCTCTGCAACTTGGCTTGTCTTAAATGAGAATTTTGAGCCAAGTGATATTACTGAGGTTCTTCACTGATTTGTTGTCATGCAGATACACCAACACATATATACACAACCATTTCCTTTCTTTCTTTTTTCTCCCTCTTTATTATTCTTCCACTTTTTCTCCTCATCAAATTTTTTTCTTCCAGATTTTTTCTCGCCATAAATGAAAATTTACAAATGGGAAAGAAAATTAATTAGAGAGAGAAAAAAAAGAAGAGAAGAGAGAGAGGGTAACCTCTACAGTCGGTGGACCCAATCCTTTGCCGCATAACGACATAGGATATGTGAAAGCAGCATGAAACAGCTACACCACTCTCTCTCTCTTATTTCGTATCTTCTTACTCACTCTCAGACAAAGTTTCCCTCATCACCAGCCCCCACTGGGGCTCACAGCAAATTCAAAAACGAAAAAGGAGATGAAACTAAAACCGTAAACTGTAAATATTTAAATCCAAATAAGTAAAAGAAATTAGTTAAATTATAAACAAATAAATAAAAATAAGGCTTGTGATATTAAATGAGCGGAGCTTGAGCAAAGGCTTAGGCTTGTTTATTAAATAAGATGAACTCGGCCTTTTTTGGTCCATTGCAAGCTACACAACTGAAGTGCATTTTATCTCCTCCTAAAATTACATCTCACTTGATGAAATTTGAACCTAATACCTATTCTATGAAGTACCAAATAATCTACTACTAAAATTCCTTTATTACGAGAGTCAGGCATGGTTCAATTTGATTATACCCTAATCTCTTAGAAAATAAATTTTATAAGGTTTATAATGTGTCATCTTAGTGTCAATAGTGCCTTAGAGATAATTCTCTGGTTAAGTCTATGTTTGTTCTTTGTGGATCCACAAACATGTCATTGACGCTCTACCTAATACCATTAGAATAACCTATATTTATTATTATTTTTGTAATAAAAAAAAAGTTCCTAATCTTAAATATAGAAGCCGAGTTTTAGCAAAAATTTAAATGTTTACTAAATTAACCGAGTGGAGTCTCTGTTATTAACGGAGCCGAGGCTGAACAATTTAGTGCCACACTCCTAGGAGTGGGCAAAGGTACAAAGGGTTGAAGGGTTAAAACACCTGAAGGTTGATTGGTTTAGGCCTAGAAGAAACTGATATATGTCTGAAATTCAGCTGAGGCAGAATGTACTGTCATCGTTTAGGACACTGACATGTAAAGGGCAAAAAAAAAAGGGACTCTGAAGCTCTTTGGCTGTGCTTGGCTTCCCTTTGAGTTTGGGGTACTTCTATATATTCCTTTGCATGCATTGCATTGCAAATTTGCAATACAATGGGTGGCTGAAGAGATAGGGTCCTTCTAGAGGTCACATCATGAGGGCCATTGGGGAAGGGTAGTTTGGTCATTTTCCGATAAAGTGGGGAAATCACAATCAAAAGACCCAAGAAAAGACCTAATCCAACCACTATGGATAAACAAATCACACAGAATTTTTAGAGAATCAGGGTGCAGTGCTACTTTAACTGGCTGTCACTTTCTTTCAAGAGACAGCAGAGTTTTTGACCGTGGATTGTGTGGAAAAATCACTGTCATATAGACGTTTTGCTGAGATATTTACTACAGAATAGAATAAAGTGAAATGTGTGCTTTTCGGGAATTATGAGGTCTTGATAGTGATAGGGATAGTTATTAATATTAATTTTTAGTTTTTTTATAATTTTTGAGAAGACAGTTTTTATTCCATTTCAAACATGACTTTTTGTGTCTACCAAAAATAAATAACTAAAGATAAGGGTTATGCTATCACTCATTTTTAAGTGTAGTAGTGCTATATTTCTTTTTTGTTGGGTGAGATTCAGTAAGACTTATAGTGTAATTTTAGCGTTGTTGCAAAAATCTCAAAAAATTAAGTCATTTATTATGTGTCAAAACACACAGCTCTTTATAAAATATAAGAAAATGTGCTAAAAACTAAACTTAAAAAAATTATTTTTTGGCATGCTTTCTTATATTATGTCGTTCTTATATCTTATAAAAAATTGTATATTCTGAATTTATAAAGTACACTTAGACATTTTTCCTATTAAATTCCAGGTGCCTAGCTATAAAAGCACTAGAGATTCAAGTTGTGTCTAAATGCTTCATTCACATNTAAAAAATAAACTTAAAAAAATTATTTTTTGGCACGCTTTCTTATATTATGTCGTTCTTACATTTTATAAGAAATTGTATATTCTGACACATATTAGATGACTCAATTTTTTAAAATCTTCACAATGATATCAAAATCACTGGGTGAGTCGCATTAGAACTCACTCAACTAAAAGAATGTAGTGCTAGCACCCCTAATAAGTGGTGGTAACATAGTGCTCAGCTTAAATAAATATGGTTTATTGAACTTCACCAAAAAGAAAAACTTTGGTTTTGTGAATAATTGTACTCTGACATCAAATATATGTACAACTGTTCTAAATTTATAAAGTACACTTAGACATTTTTCCTATTAAATTCCAGGTGCCTAGCTATAAAAGCACTAGAGATTCAAGTTGTGTCTAAATGCTTCATTCACATTCTAACTTTTTCTTAGATTTTACAATCTATGAGTTTTCTCTCAAGAACCCGGAGAATATCCCCTGCTTTCTTGACTAAAAAACAGAGCAATAGGTATTACTCAAGTTGTACAATTGTGCAGAAAAATTGTATAAGTAAAACTATGTAAATTTTGTTTTTTTTTCTAAAATTTTATTTATTGAAAAATTCTCAAAAAGAACCTATATGGAAGTTATAGCAGCTGTCATTCTTTGAATTAATGACAGCTTAACCATAAATAAGATTTTGAGGTTCATATTATATGAGATAAAGGTTTCATTTTGAAAGTGACAATGGCATGGGGTCAGAGCTGACTAAAACTCCAAGCATGCTTCCCTAACCAACATATAGACTAGTTCTGTTTTTAACAACCATATATTAGCTACTAGATAGCTATAAAACTCAAGCAACATAGCTGTTTGAAAAAAAAAAAAAGACAAAAAATCACTAAATTCTTGAGTGGTAAATTAAACAAATATGTATTACTAAATAGTACTGAAATCAACCTTAAAATTTGTAGGTTTTGTATTCGAGTATGAAATTATAAACAAAATTAGCCAAAAATTAAATAAATATGTGCAAATTCCACTAATATATTAACTATTTTTGTTTATACAACATTCACATTTTTTATATATGTGCTATTCCCAGGAAGAGATCCAGTCATGTTAACTTGAGTCATGTTGCTTAGATCTAAGCCGTCTATTCCATTTAAGGTCATTTCAACCATTAAAACACATTAATATTTAATGGTTGAAATGAGCTTTAATGGAATGGACGGCTCAGATCTGAGCAACATGACTCAAGTGACATGACTGGATCCAAATCCGCTATTCCCTTTTCTATCTATCTCTTACACAAATTCAAAAAATAATTAATGTAAAAATTCAACTATAAAATAAAACAAAAAAGCATATTCACACACATCAATCCATATCTAGAATGAAACATATTAATTAAATGAATTTAAAAGCAATCTAATATATAAGGAAGTGAGTTAATTAGCATCCTGTAGGATCAATATGGAAGTTAAGTTACATCCTGTTAGGAAACGGTGCAAATTATTTTCAAAATCAATCAAGCTGTATAATATATGAAGCAAAATCAGAAAGAACACAACCCTACACCAAAAAGAGAAAAAGAAAAAGTTTACAAAATGATTTCCTAATCATCTCTTTCTTTGTTGGCTTCTATCCTGTTGTCATTCTATTAGGCAAAGTTCCAAAGTACAAGAAACCAAATAGAAAACTTGCAGAAATATTCTCTATAATATAATAGGATAACAGCCTGCACCCATAACCGTACTGCTTAATTGTTTTAAAACTTTTATTAAAATATAAAAGCATATGGATTCCACAGTCAAACAATGATACTTTCTCACTAAAATTGAAAATTTGTCAAACAACTTTAGCTTTTCTTTCCAAAAAAAAAAAAAAAAAACTTAAATATCTAGACTCAAATAGTCAAAGAGTTTTGGCTTAGAACTCTACACTTCTCAAACGTCAAATGCCAAACCTTGCAATTAATAATTTTACTTATTGAGTATCCCTGCTCAAAAAAATTACTTGGCACTCAGGACTAGGTTTATTAGATACGTTATAATATGTCATATTATAAAAAATAATTAATATATAAATGACATATGTATAAATTAATTATTTATAAATTTATTTAAAAAATAAGATAAATTATATTTATATATAATAAAATATAAAAATGACTTATGTTTGTCACCTTAATATAATATGACATACTTATATAATATCATAAAATCTCTAAATATATATTATAAATTTAATTGTTTATTTAATTTTCCGTTACAAATAGTGATTTATGGAACCTATAATTTTCAGAAGCTTTTTGAAGAAGACCAGGACCATGGGGAGATTCTTTAAGCGACAACTCAATGGGTCAAGTGGCTACACGAGGACAATGGTCCAGTTAGAAGGAGGACACGCAGCTTTTCAACAACGGCGGCACTTTCTTCTTTCACAAATTAGCCTTTTTTTTTTTTTTTTTTTTNTTTATTTTATTTTTTAAATAAATTTAAAAATAATTAATTTATATATATATATTATTTATGTATTAATTATTTTTTATATAGTATAATATATAATAAAATATTTAAAAAACCTCTAATTTTTTAAAATATTAAAGTAGTTTGCAGATTTTGAAAATATCATTATTCTAACTACAATCCAATTGCAGTTCTCAAGTACACAAAGCATGAATTTTTTTTTTTTGAAATTTTATAATATTACATGTATATGTCATAATATATTAATGTGATAAATATACATAATTTTAATATTCTATTTGATATATAAAATTATTTTATTTTATTTTTTAAATAAATTTAAAAATAATTAATTTATATATATATATTATTTATGTATTAATTATTTTTTATATAGTATAATATATAATAAAATATTTAAAAAACCTCTAATTTTTTAAAATATTAAAGTAGTTTGCAGATTTTGAAAATATCATTATTCTAACTACAATCCAATTGCAGTTCTCAAGTACACAAAGCATGAATTTTTTTTTTTTGAAATTTTATAATATTACATGTATATGTCATAATATATTAATGTGATAAATATACATAATTTTAATATTCTATTTGATATATAAAATTATTTTATTTTATTTTTTAAATAAATTTAAAAATAATTAATTTATATATATATTATTTATATATTAATTATTTTTATATAGTATAATATATAATAAAATATTTAAAAAACCTCTAATTTTTTAAAATATTAAAGTAGTTTGGAGATTTTAAAAATATCATTATTCTAACTACAATCCAATTGCAGTTCTCAAGTACACAAAGCATTGAAAGTGGTCAAATGCTTTTTTGGTCATTTCAAGTCAAAACCGTTATAAAAGCTAAGGATCATTAATGGAGAGTAGACTTTTGGACTTCTTTAAAAGGGGGGTAGTTTTACTCGAAAATAACAGAGGGGGTAGGAAGAGAAAGAAGACATATATTTCTATGGGCCAATAGTAGTGGGTTACGCTTTAGCGAGAGCCCATAAAATATGGGCCTATGACTTAACTTAGAGTAAAGTGTGCAGCCTGGTGGGCCTGAAGTAATATCCGAGGAGAGCCCATAGTCATGTGTGCCCAAGAGTTAAGTAAAAAGACCAATGAACCATGGGACACTAAGGGGGTAGGAAGAGAAAGAAGACATATATTTCTATGGGCCAATAGAAGTGGGTTAGGCTTTAGCGAGAGCCCATAAAATGTGGGCCTATGACTTAACTTAGAGTAAAGTTTGCAGCCTGGTGGGCCTGAAGTAATATCCGAGGAGAGCCCATAGTCATGTGTGCCCAAGAGTTAAGTAAAAAAAGACCAATGGACCATGGGACACTCAATCCTCTATTATAGAGATTAAAATTCTTTTGAAATAGGAGAGGTAATATTTATCATACAGGATATGATGATCAAATAGTAACCAAGCATGTGTTATGAATCAAATTATTATATATAGGATGACTCAAAAATAGTGACATGTACACAAGCACATATAACATAAATTAGTCTAAGAATTTTCTAAAAAAATTGATGACTCAAGTTTGAGTCCTTGTCTCTACATATTGTTTTAAAAATTTTAATTCTATCTATCTAATAAGGAGGTTTCTTAGATACTTTTAGTATTTATGTAGTATGTCATACTACATAGGAATAACCAATAAATGAATGACATGTGTACAAATTAACTGTTTTTAAGTTTGTTTAAAAAATTAAATAAATTATATTTTATATATAATAAAATATAAAAATTATGTATGATTGTCACGTCAGTGTAGTTTGACATACTTACGTAGTATCATAGAATCTTCGATCTAATAATTAATAAAAGAAATATACAAATTTTCTCCTCCTCAATGAAATGGTATTCACTTTTGAAATCCAAAATATGAAATGGCTCCCACACAATTTCCAAAGATTCTATCTAAAGAATTTTTATAATTAAATAAATAAATAATGAGATATAAAAAAATTATGATGAAAGAACTCAAGAAAAAAAAATTGTGTCAAAAATTGTTTGAAAGTATTAATACTTTCCAATCTTAGTTTATGATTGGAAAAATTCTACCATGAATTGTTTTCATAAGATTTCATATAATTCATTATTGGCTCTATCTTGCGATTTCCCAATTACGAATCAAATCTTTGTAGGTCTAAGTTTCACCAGATAAAAATTAACTTATAAGAAATATTTGAATCTAAAGTTGCAAACAAAAATATAAAAAAAAAATATATTTGATGAGATAATTAGATCCCAATTCAATCAAACCACTAAAATAACCTCTATATTCAATCAATTTCATTGGATTTATAGTAAAATAAGAGTAAATCTCAAACATAAAAAAACAGAGCAATTTTTTCCACATAAAAGAAAAAAAACAGAGCTATTTTTATGATATACTTAAGCTAGTATCAAATCTAAATCAAATATATAATGTATTAAATACAAGTCAAATAGTGAATAGATAATCACATAGAAAAAGAAAAAGTGAATAGATCAAATAAACTTGCCTATAAATAATTATGTGTCTGACGGTTGATCCATTTCTTTCGAGGATTCACTGTAAGCCTGTTAAAAAATTTCAATCAAAATCAAATGTGATAATTTTTTTAAAAAATAAACAATTGAAATAGTGAATAGATTATCACATCAAAAAAAAAAAAAAATACATAGATCATGTAAACATACCTATAAACGTTTATTACTCCAAAATTCAATAAATTCCTTTCGCAGCTCCACAGTAAACAGTTCAAAAATTTGAAGCAAACGATGTATAAATTGAGATTGATTGTGTCCAATCCCAATCACTACAAACCTATACTCCACTCATGACATGCTTACCCTGGTGAATCTCTTTTTCTGGTGGCTAAAAATTTCTCACTCTGTATATCTATCAAATTTTGCAGGACAAATGCGATACAAAAACCATGTCGACTTTTATAAGAGAACAAAGAGTATTACTTTCATAAATACATAAAAATAGGTCCCACATTTAGGTCCACGGTGAGACCCGATTCCATGTATTTTATGTGAGTAGTACTCAAGGTGTACTTTAAATTTTTATAAGAGCACAATAAGAAGGTTGAGGATGGAAAAGGAAGTTAAAATTTCAAATGAATATTATTAGGATTTTCTCTCTCTTTTTTTTTTTTTGTTTAAACAAAAGGTTGTTTAATTTGGAATATATAAATGATAAACAATACGGGGATTCTATGATACTACGTAAGTATGTCATACTACACTGACGTGGCAAACATACATAATTTTTATATTTTATTATATATAAAATATAATTTATTTAATTTTTTAAATAAATTTAAAAATAATTAATTTGTNTTTGTACACATGTCATTCATTTATTGGTTATTTTTGTGTAGTATGACATACTACATAAATACTAAAAGTATTTAAGAAACCTCCTAAACAATATACCTGATTTAGTATAGCACATAACCGGCCTCATTTAATAAAAGGTTATTTAATCACCATTTCCTTAATTATGTGTCACCATATATGAAAATTTTGACATCTACACCATAATGGCCTATTTAAATTATGAGTAAGAAATGCGCTGGATGGACGAAAGTTTTCATATCTATGGAAAGATTTTAAATTTTCATATCTGAAGCTTTTTTATATATGAAAAGTTACATTTTACTGCAATTATGAAAACAACTCATCTGTATGAAGGTTGAATTAATTAATGCTAATTATGGTTTAAAATAGAATTTATGATCTGATATAATGGACAATAAATCAAATAAATGCATGGAAATTACTTTTCCTTTTTGTCTACCTACCCCTA